>OY856410.1:1307572303-1308129803 GCA_963693085.1 Alisma plantago-aquatica
CCATAAAAGATCATATCTTTCAAATTGAAACATGAACTTTATTGATGGACATCCTTGTCATTGCAAGATGTAGAAATAAAATGTTTCTATTTACTGGAAAAATGAAATAGCAGTTCATAACTCTATTACATGCCCTTTGGGCTGAAATAAGCCAAAAGCTACTACTATCTATGGCATCAACACTTGCTCCAATGTTTATGAGTGTTCCTTGGTCCTTTCATAAAGGCCATCACTTCTTTTCAGATCCTACCAATCATATATGTCAGATCTATATCTTGGTATCATATACCTAAGATAAAGAACCATTTAAAGTTTATTTCATAATACCTGAGGTGGAGACTTCCATCCCCGACTTCTTCTTTAGTTTATCTATGTAGAGAGGGCAATTTCTCTTCCAATGTCCTAGCTCATGACAATGGTGACATTTGCCTCCCTTGTTCACCCCTCCTTTGGCTTTGAGAGTTGAACATGACTTGGGTTGCTGGATAGCATTAGAACCTTTCTTTATTTTTCCCTTGCCCTTACCCTTATATTTTCCCTTCTTTATGCTGATCATCATCACAGATTGGGGTTTGTCTTTCTTCATCTATGCCTCAGCTGTCCTCAACATGCCCAACAACTCTGTTAGTGGCCTATCAAAGTTGTTCATATTGTAGTTCATCACGAACTGACCGTAGGATTCTGGAAACGATTGCAATATCACATCAGTAGCCAACTCTTGGCTCAGAGGGAATCCTAGTAGAGTTAGGTTCTCCACATACCCAATCATCTTGAGTGTGTAAGGGCCTACTGGATCTCCTTCTGTCATGACACACTTGAACAATTCCTTGGAGACATCATATCTCTCTTGTTGTGCTTGGTCTTGATACATGTTCTTGAGATGTTGAACCATCTCAATGACATCCATGTTCTCATGTTGTCTCTACACCTCATATTTCATTGAGAACAACATCAAGCACTTCACATCAATGGCATCCTCTCTATGCTTCTTGTAAGCATCCCTTTCAACTTTTTGTGTGTTGGGAGCTGGTTCTTCTAGCTCTGGTGTATCTAGGACATAGAGCTTTCACTCTTGAGTGAGAATAATTCTCAACGCCCTAAACTAGTCGTGGAAGTTGTTCCCATTTAGCTTGCCCTTCTCAAGGACCGATCATAATGAAAAGTGATTGTTGTTGGTAGCCATTTTTTCTACAAAAAGGAAATTTGCAATTTTAGTCCAAAATTCTATAGATTTGATTTGATATGAAATTGGTGATATTAATTAGGTCTTTAATTAATTATCGCTCCCCCTATTTTGATCAAATTGATAGCCCTCATGTATCAATTCAGAAGATTGCAACGTACAACCTTCTAGTGAGCAAGATCCTGACTTCCTCTAAGTTATAGATCAGTGAGGGATGTCACCCACAACTAGAATCTTTCAGGTAGGCAAACTTTTCCAATTGCATCATATGCAACCTTGATAGATGTCATGTACAACTCCTTGCCATGTTAATCTTTATGCCTCAAGGTGCTTGATCTGATCAAGGTCACCTTGTTAAGTCCGACCCAAAAGCCAACACAATGAATATGCGCCCTGCGAAGGCAGACCCACATATTCACCATCACAATTCCATGAGATAGATGGTGCACCACACGAAGGCATGCCCACACTTAGTCAATCAAGCTTTTCATGTGTGCTGCTTTTGGAAGGCATCTTAAACTTAATATTTTGTTGATGGGTTTTAATATGCTTATATATGCATATATGTATCCAATCACCACATATGTAGTATGTATCATATACATTCCATATCCCACAAATGAAAACATGCAATAACGATAAAGTGATGATTATGGCCATCCTATTGTAGTTCCTTAGAGCCACAAGGAACTACGATCATCTACATCTACATCACATGCAACCTGTTATTGATGAAGATTTGTGCTTGCCAATCTAGGTTGACTGGTTCAACCTTTGAACCGGTCGTCTTGCCTCTTGGTCGGTCAGTTGGTCTCCTCTAATTGATCATCTAGCTCCTCCATATGGTCGGCTTGTCTGTTCATCTAGGCTTCTCGTCGGTCCATCAACTACTCCTCATTCGGTCATCTCGATCCATCAAGTGAACATCTTCAGTCTTCATCATAATAAGAAATAAAGCTAATTCTATTTTACATAATCTTTGTGAAACCCGAGTTACATTCGAGGGGGGCAAAGGTAGAAGAAAATATCGAGTTATCTCGAATTACATTCAGAATAGAAGAAGAGGGCTTGGTCCACAGACCGAGATGCAAACAACCATAACAAACCACACACATACACATAGGATTTATAGGCCATAATCATGCTATACATTCATCATCAAAATTGTTTAAGGGTGATGTGTATCGATTACACATATACCATATCATATATGTATATTTTTTTGTGGGATCATGTGGTATTAATTAGATATTCACATTATTCATTTAAATATTCACGGTGTATGTAATAAATAAAATATGATAAAACCAAAATCCAATCATATTGATTATCCCAAAACATAACTGATACCACTGTTGGGTTTTACATGGTCGGAGTAGGCAGTGTAAACAAAAAATTTACTTGACCATAAACCCATAAACAACATATCACATCAATATCTATGTAACAGGAAGGATGGTTTTTGCGAGATATACCTGGTCCTGAGGCTTGCTCAACGACTATACCTCATAGCAAGTACGGTCTTCAACCACCTATCTTTGATGGCGTCTGTGCAGCTCCTGGTCCCGACCCAGACTACGGTTGACTGTCGTCCTCCTGAGCGGTAGATAGTCCACACAGACTACCGGGAGCTCTAGTCATCCTGAAGGACGAACTAGAAGGAGTTATCCCCTTCTGTCGGCAAACTAGTCACCGACACACTCTCCCACAACCAGTTGCTTTTCTGCATTTGTCTTTCCCTCACTATTCCTCCCTGGACGGGTAGAACTTGCTTGCACTCTCTCGGTTACCACAACCAACGAGGATAATAACTTTGCAAAGCAACTGATGATCTGAGTTGTATCTCTGGAGAATCCCCCTGTACCCCTCTATTTATAGTAGAGGGCATGGTCAGGGTTCCCAGTCTGTGCGGGAGTAGAAGGGTCCTAAATTTCCATGAACAATTTGTACTATGACAGGCAAACCGATCATTTCATAAATGAAACAGTCATTTGGCAAGGTGAGTCGATCAGTTCATTACTAAACCGGTAGGTTGGGAGTGTGAACCGGTCGGTTCACTTAGTGAACCGCTCGTTTCACTTCCCAGACTTGCCCATAATTGACTTCCTTATTCATTTCTAACTAACACAAATATTAATTATTCTCCCAATCAAGTTGAATAAGTGAAGAAACCTTTTTCTCACAAACCAGGAAAATCCAACACTGCTCATTTGGACAAATGAATTGATCAGTTCACTAGAGTAAACTGGTCATCTCATTGACCATGAGCAGATCAGTTCACCCAGTGTACCGGTTGGTTGGTGGTCCAGGTTGTGTAGAACATGGCCAATTTAGTTCTCAATCAATCAGACACTCAAATCAGTTGGTTCAATATTTGAATTTGATGATTCAGAGTCAAGTCTATTGATTGAATGTTTGATTGAGTACCTAAACACTTTAGTAATCTATCCAAATTCATAGATAAACTCCTCTTCTAGGTAAATCCTTTGTGTGTGACCCTATAGGTCCCATTTCATGTTGGTAGTGAATGTCCGTAACTAGCTTATGACATCACAAGCAAAGAGTGGTGCCTAGTCGTACATCATTGCTACCCAAGTGAAAAGGAAAGTTGGAGAACAACTTTCAATCCTAAAATCTGTGATTGGTGTTCTAGTGAATGTAAAATTCATTTGTCACTGATATCTGAAATGAACTCAAGGCATGGAGTTGTCATCCTTTCAACGTTCATTCGTTTCTTGAATTAGAGCAGACTGTCTGAGACATGATTGACATCAATATCATATATTGATTCACATGTGCATGCACATGCCTTTCTCAGTCTTGCTTATCAAGTGGCCTGAACATCATACTCCCTTAGGAGGGAAAAATCCCATATCTATCACTCACAGTCAGTGTCAGCGTCAAAGCCACCCAATCATCACCGTTATAACAACCCATGTTTCAGGACTGCATTTGATGATGTCAAAGTGTACCCAATCACATTTATGAGTGCAGTGATTTCAAGTCTAAGAATCACAATCACCACCATCACTATGAGAGAGGACTCCTACTACCATGTCATGGTTCCATGTATCACTCTCATGGTGGGTCTGTCCGATACACTATTCTCTAACATATATCTATGTGCTTGGTCTGATATCACATATCATGACTAATGAGACACTGTCATCAACCAACACACACTCTAGTCTTGATGTGTCATTGTTGTCTATCAACCTTCCACAATGACATCTGAATAGGGACATAACAAGAATGTACATGCTCGTAGCATCTGTATGATCTCATTATTCAGGTCTTCAACCTGAAGACATATGCCATTGAGTATTATCATTCTTTAGACATTCATTCTTCTCCATCATTTACCTCATAATCGATTGGGCTAGAATAAATTTGAAGCTTGCTTTTGATATTTATCAAATCAATCATGACGTATGCCAATCCAATCATCATATGATTGGCTCTCAGAGCATACATACCAACAATTAAAACCCCCCATAATAACCCAAGGTTCATTTGTTTTTATCATAAATACCTTCCAACTCTTTCTAGAGACTAACTCTGTCAGCGTCTGCATTGTTCCCATAACTGCAAATAGAATGAAAATGGAATCCTCAATAATAACTTTGACATTAATAGCTTGATCGCATCTAGAAATTTTAGAAATGTTGCATCTTTCCTTCCTACAACAACTCTCCCAAGTGCGTGAGAGTCGAGAATCTAGCCAACCAAAGATAACCAGAGAAATACTTATTCGTAAACTTGGAAATTTTCTTAATTCTAAGCTTAGATTCATTGATGATAATAATATCTCCTCTCGCCCTAGTTAATTCCTCTTGGACACTCAAAATTTTATTGTTGATACCTCTGATGTTATAAGAGGCAATGCATAGAGATGAAGTCATTTGGAACCCGGGGCTGTGGAACTAACAACCTCAATTTCTTCATTGATAATTTCCAGTCCTCCCGGTTCCTTAGACATAGGAGAAAACACTGAATTAATAACCCTATGGTAGATTACTTCAGAAGTATTTGTTTTACATTCAGGGGGGAATATGCTTCTTTTTCTTGTCTTACAATCAGATCTGACCAGTTCCTGATAACTCTAACAAACTGGTGAAATATTGTCAAAAATGGGAATAGTTGTTGAAGGGACAAATCTAATACCATCCTTAGCATGCGAGACCAACTCCAAATTGTGTTGTTTAGTTAACTCATTCACGCTAAAGACTTCATTAACTGAAGTCACATATGTTTCAGAAATGCTAGAAGGACCAGCCTTATTCGCTTCCACCTCATGAACCTCATGAACTGAAATCTTCTCTTCCCAAATTTTAGCATTGCCTTTCTGGACAACTTTTGAAATTATAACTTCTCTGCTCTATTTACAATCATCATGACCAAGATTACCACATTGAATGCACTTGTAAGGGAACCATTCATATAAAAATCTAATAGTATGCTCGACGCCTTCACTACTTGTAAGCGTAACAGATTCAAGAAAATTCAACATCCATCGCTATAAGAACTTGGATTCTAGTAAACTCAACAAATAGATGTGATTTTGTATTCTCGTCCATACTCAAAGGCTTGTCCAACAATTAGGGCTGCCAAATTTTGTCCAGACCCGTGAACCCGGTCTCGTCTGACCTGAAAAAATTGAGTTTGGTTTTGAATTTTATCAATCTTGGTTGGTTTTGGGTTTGGACATTGATGTCCAAATTAAAATTGGGTCGGTTTTAGGTCGTGATATATTCAACCTAGATTTAATCTGGATTGAAAATTTGAAAAATATAAGGTATATTTATGTACAAATTACTATATTTAGTGTATAATTAACAATTATGTATGGTCCGGGTTTGGTTCCAGGTTCCAAATTATAAAGTCGGGTCCGGTTACGGACATACCACTTAGTAAAAAAAAATTGAGTCGGTTTTGGGTTGAGCCATTTTTTATAAACCCAGTTGTTGTCCGACCTAAAAATAAAATTTTGACAGCCTACCGACAATGTACCTAATCTCTCGAACATCCTACAATCCCAAAGTTCAAAGAAGGTCAACAGTTCTATCCCAGACTGGTACCTCTGACAAATTAAGCTTAGCAAAATTGTCACCCACCTTCCATTCCTTCAGTATCAACGGTTTATCTTTGACATACCAATCACCCAATAGAGCGTCATTTAGATCTTCAAGATCAGAGAACTTAATAATAAAGACTCCCTCACCTTTGTCAAATACTTCTATCGAACCGTGCAGGTTCCAAATCCGGTACAGGTGATGGAAGAGGATTGGGATATGAGGCCAGAAGTCCAATACATAACCAATAAGGCAAGACTTCCATCTACCTGCATTCTCATCAGCTTCTTCTTTTAGATACCAGAGTTTCCTATCAACAACATATATCTTATGTTTCTTTTTTGGACACCTTCCCAACTCGTGAGAAATGAGATGAGATGACTCTGATTGGCCGGAGTAGTAGCTTCAGAAGTCTCAGATAAGCTTTTTGGTTTCCATATCCTCGAAGCATCCCAGGGAGGCGGCCGACAACGTTGATATTGTTCTATCGCCTTCCCGATCGCCTTCCTGGCCGCCCTTGCGTGCATGACCATTCCTAAAAGCTTTTCATTGTCTTTTATTCATTTTTCTCATACATGTGATTTCTTAGTTTGAGTTGCATTTGTAATTGTATTAAATAGGAGTTTATGTTACATCTTTGGACTCAATATGTTTGAAAAAATTAAATACAATATACATATAAAATGTATACCAATAGTGATAAAATGTTCAACATATAAAACCACACTCCTTGCCCCCATTGACTCCACTACTGTTACATTTGTGAGGATGGAAAAAAATGCCTTTAAGACAAATAAGGAAAGAGAAAATCACATACTATAGTTAGAAAATGTACATATGTGAGGGATTAAGTACGAGGTTTAACAATTTTCTTTAGTGTCGCAGTATTTGATTCAGCAGGAAACCATTTTCTCCGATGTAGTGTAAGGGATGGAGGATAGTAAGGGCAGGTTTGGAAAACTAGCAATTCGGAAACAAACATCACTCCACTTTTTGCTCTTGCACAAATTTTGGAAAATTAACTGCATTAAAATCGGAAGCAGTTGATTTTAGTCAATGTGGCTGTCTCCATTTCCGTCCTTTCTCCATTTTGCCATGTTTGGCTGTTTCGTATCATGTGATTCCAATGGCGGATCTAGAAACCTACCATAAGGGGGGCTAGATGACTATGAGTAGTGATAAATATTGACTACACATGGGAAAAATAATACTTATATAAAAGTTTTTGAAAAAAAAATACACCTAATGTAATGTCACATTGTCTCCAACATACACAAATAAGCTATTTGTAAAAAATAATTTTTTTAAGATAAGTGACATGATATTATTCATATATCAAAATAATAAATTTGTTAAATGTTTAAGGTCATAAATAAATCATTATCTGACCATGTATTTCAGATTAAATGACTAGATGATCAACAATATAATCATAATTTACAATCACTTGATCAGTGCAACGTGCATAAAACTTGTAATGCTTAAGAAAAGTACTAGTTATATTAAAAATGGGAACAAACTCACCTTTTAAGTGGAGAACAAGCATAAAAAATAATATGACACCATCTAGAAGATGGTGTCACACTAGAAGATACAAAACATTGTGGCAGTCAAATATTATACTTTGGTATAAGTATAAGATACTACATAATGTCAATTGATTTTAAGATCTTGACACAATGATCAGTATGAAGGAGACTTCAGAAAAGAAAGAAGAAAAACATTTAATGTGGTTGTATAAATAACATATGATGGAGAAGGAAATTAGAAAAAGAAAAGTGAAGTCAATGAAGAAAAAAGTACCATACATATATTTATTATTTTTTATTTAAAAGTTAAAGCAGAGAGAATGTGAAAGAAATAATTATATAATTTTATTGACTTTCATTTTACATTTCATTGTCACTTTTCTCTCTCCATTTGATTAAAATTATATCTACAATATGGTTTTTCTTACCTTTTCTTCTCCTTAGTACCCCACATTTTACACGTGTTTCCCTACTCTTTTTTTACCTTATACCAATTCAATTGTTTTCTTTTCTTTTATAGATTGAAATATTGTCATTATTGTCTCAAGTTCCTTTCAATTTGTAATAATTCTTCTTTGATTTAAACTTATAATATCTAAATGTTATGTAACTAAAAGTTTGTGAAATACCATGTAACAACAAATATTATTTGGATCTATTTCTATATAGTAATATGGATATTTTCTTAGTTTGAGAGTAATTGACCAATAAAAGTTTGAAAGGAAAATATATGAATAGAAGGTGATTAGATGTGTATGTATGATTATCATTTTTTCTAATGGTGTATAATTATAATTGGGTGAACTTACTAAGCTAATAATATTTTCCAATTAATGAGTCAATTATATTGCATTCGATTCCAATTAATACGTCAACATGATGCATGATATATTTTTGTAAACTTCATTTTATATAAATAATTTTGATATATTAAGGATATATGGCCCCTGGTCTTTTTAGATCCCCACTTTGTATAAATTTACACAATTAATATAATATTATTAAGTAAATTTTAGTATGAGAGAAACCAAAGATATAATTTCTTAAAACCATATTGATGGCATTAAAATTAAGACTGTAAATGTTATAATTTGCAACGAGATAAGACACATAATTCATAAATATATTAACTTTAATCACTAAGTAGTTCATAAAAAGAAAGATGATAGGATTTCTTTAAATCATAAGATTAAAAGTCGCATTTTATATGGTGTAATAAATTATTTTTACAAAACACAAATCTGTACATGGTATCATAGTAATATACGAAAATATTTTTTTAGAGGGGGGCTTTAGCCTGGGCAGCCCCCCTATAGTTCTGCCCCCGTGTGATTCTAAATTTCTTTCTGCCGTCTTCTGTTGAGCAGAAACCTTATAATCCTAGTCCTCATCGTCATTTACTCCTATCTTGCTGCAGCGTCCTGTGTATTACATAAATTACTCTTAACAAAACATATGCCAATCAGAATACATGAATTCATTACTCTTAACAAAACAAAGATCAAGTTTTATTTTATCGTTTTTCTTTTTGTGTTTTTGGTTTTGTACTGAGAGTTACTTCGACGTCCAACCAACTAATCCTAAATAAGCACTTACTTGTAGTGGTGAGTTAGCTTTTTCTAAATATAGAATTCCTAATATTTTGTAAAAATGTGTCATAAACCATACTTCCAAACAAAAAATTTAACAATACGGATGGGTTAGCTTGACCAGTTATTGAGCAAATAAATTGTGCTTTTCAATAACATATACATTTATAATTTCTGATATTGTAATACAATGTTGTATATATCATCTAGAATTAAATTCTTATCTTTTTTAGTAATAAATTATACTATGTCAATAGCGGATAAAACGATGATAACTTGGATTATGCAACTCCCTTTCGTGACAAAGATACATTCTGGATGGAATAAAGGATACTTATGACTGAATACACCCACATTAAAGAGAGAATATGAAATGAATCCTGCACAACAGTGGTGGATCCAGAAACATACCACAGGGGGGCTAGATTACTATGAGTAGTGACAAATATTGACTACACATGGGAAAAATAATACTTATATAAAAAAATTGAAGAAAAATACACCTAATGTAATGTCACATTGTCTCCAACATACACAAATAAGCTATTTGTAAAAAATAAATTTTTAAAGATAAGTGACATGATATTATTCATATATCAAAATAATAATTTTTTTAAATGTTTAAGATCATAAATAAATCACTATTTGACCATGTCTTTCAGATTAAATGACTAGATGATCAACAATATAATCATAATTTACAATCACTTGATCAGTGCAATGTGCATAAAACTGGTAATGCATAAGAAAAGTACTAGTTATATTAAACATGGTGACAAACTCGCCTTCTAAGTGGAGAACAAGCATAAAAAATAATATGACACCATCTAGAAGATGGTGTCACACTGGAAGATACAAAATATTGTGGTAGTCAAATATTATACTTTGATATAAGTATAAGATACTACATAATGTCAATTGATTTTAAGATCTTGACACAATGATCAGTATGAAGGAGATTTCAGAAAGAAAAAAGAAAAATATTTAATGTGGTTGTATAAATAACATATGATGGAGAAGGAAATTAGAAAAAGAAAAGTGAAGACAATGAAGAGAAAAGTTCCATACATATATTTATTAGTTTTTATTTAAAAGTTAAAGAAGAGAGAATGAGAAAGAAATAATTATATAATTTTATTGACTTTCATTTTACATTTCATTCTCACTTTTCTCTCTCCATTTGATTAAATTTATATCTACAATATGGTTTTTCTTACCTTTTCTTCTCCTTAGTACCCCACAATTTACATGTTTTCCCCTACTCTTTTTTACCTTATGTCAATTCAATTATTTTCTTTTCTTTTATAGATTAACATATTGTCATTATTGTCTCAAGTTCCTGTCAATTTGTAATAATTCTTATTTGGTTTAAACTTATAATATCTAAATGTTATGTAACTAAAAGTTTGTGAAATACCATGTCACAACAAATATTATCTGGATCTATTTCTATATAGTAATATGGATCTTTTCTTAGTTTGAGAGTAATTGACCAATAAAAGTTTGAAAGGAAAATATATAGATAGAAGGTGGTTAGATGTGTATGTATGGTTATCATTTTTTCCAATGGTGTATAATTATAATTGGGTGAACTTACTAAGCTAATAATATTTCTCAATTAATGAGTCAATTATATTGCATTCGATTCCAATAAATACGTCAAAATGATTCATGATATATTTTTAGAAACTTCATTTTATATAAATAATTTTGATATATTAAGGATATATGGCCCCTGTTCTTTATAGATCCTCACTTTGTATAAATTTTACACAATTAATATAATATTATTAAGTAAATTTTAGTATGAGAGAAACTAAAGATATAATTTCTTAAATCTATATTGCTGGTATTAAAATTAGGACTATAAATGTTATAATTTGTAAGGAGATAAGACACATAATCCACAAATATATTAACTTTAATAACTAAGCAGTTTATATAAAGAAAGATGATAGGATTTACTTAAATCATAAGATTAAAGTCACATTTTATATGGTGTAATAAATTATTTTTACAAAATACAAATCTATACATGCTATCATAGTATTACACGAAAATATTGTTTTGGAGGGGGGGCTTCAGCCTGGGCAGCGCCCCCTCTAGTTCCGCCCCTGCTGCACAACATATTTGGTTCATAAGAAAAAAAAAATAAAGGGTCATCAAACTCGTTAGTGACCTATGATTTATAACTTCATATCCAAAACGATCGACATCCACTCAGTACCAAATGTGATCTACGTATATCGAATGTTTGCTTCACCACGGCAACAACATACTCATAAAAACCACTTTATTTTTTTGATGTTATCAACTAATTTATGAATCTAGAAAGTCCATGTTTCCAAACTCCGGAGAGCATGATTGCCTCGACATGACACTAACATGTACACTCCAACTAACCCAATAAAATAAACGAAATTAGCAACTCATGTTGCAGCTTATTGAGTGAATAAAAGGAAGACCAAATACTCAGTTGTCCTATACAAACCAACCATCATCTATGTAAAATCCATATAAGATCGATAAAATTTGTATTTGTACTGTGTGGTCAGCTAAAAATAGATTTGATTAATGGTTCCTATCTCTTAATCCTAAGAACCCAAACATACTAGTTGAACCTATCCTACGCCAACCACAACTATAGTAATCCACATTCCCCCACCATAAATCTATTAACTATCTTTTACTTTTTCCTTTATGTCAAGGGTATGAATACATTAAATATCGCTAAAATTCAATACGGAAGGGAGACACATACACCAACTACTTCGTCGCTGATAAAATAGCTTTCCTTTCCCTAATGCTATTACGATTTTGCTGTCTATTACAATTTTGCTGTCCATCTCTTGCCATTGCGGCTTTGTTGATCATCATCTCATTCCGGCAGGGACGAAAGAGAAAAATAAGGTTGTGGGAGAGAGCGGAAGTTGGGCTTTCTTTTTCGTTGTGATCTGAGAAAAATGAGAGGGAAGCTTAAGTACATATTGAGAGGTTGAGTCAAATCTTACAAATATTAAAAGAAAGGATATTTTATAGAGAGGATAATTTATTTTGTAGCTTTGTTCATGCTAGAAATGTGGGAGTTTTTTGTCCAAAGAATATATACATTATTCACAATAAAAAAAACTATTGTCGCAATTGAGTTTATCAACAAGGACAAATGCTCTCTTTTGCAACACGTTCCTTAAACTTCCCGAAACCTAGGCTCAACAACATGCACTTCCAAAAGTAATAGTCGGAAGCAATAGTTCCAAAATGGACAGATTTTAATGTTCTAAGATGATATATTTACAGTTAGAAAATGCTAGGGTGCCATCGGCCAGCCATCCGTACAAAAAAAAATCACTTATTGATTCCGTGCTCCTATTATGGCTAAAAATGATGTTATTGCGATGTGCACTGCATAGACTTAATGCCAAAATAAACATATTATGCAATATCATCCGGTCATAAAAGAGTTGCATTGAACATCACACTATAAAAAGATACACCCAAGTCTTAGAATGCAGCAAATGTAGTTAGCATCCATACTCCCATGAGAAGAACACAAAGCATCCCTTCGGCTACGGCAGTCTTTATGCCCGGTCGCCACTTGGCAATCAGGAATATGAGCATATAACATACGAGGATGAGGGGGTAGCATGATAAGAGTGAATAATACGCTCTCTCTGAAATTGATCCTTTCAGCTTCACGACCTGCGCCACTCCAATATATACGAACAGAACAAATCCAAGCCAAAAGATTTTTTAGCTTATCCTAGCCGGTTCTTCAGCGATGGCATCTTGCACAGTTACAGGCAGCAATGGATGCATGTTTTTGCCGTTGAACCGCAACGTCGTCAACAGCACGAGCGCGGTCCAGATGATCTAAGTGTATCAACTAACATTCTCGGAAAACTTATAGTGGGAATTGACGTGGAAAATTGTATGAGTTTGGTAAGAACCATTTTATTCCATGAACAAGAGCCACAGGGTTCGAAATCATAGTATTTAAAAATTTTAGATTTAGGAAAATACCAAAAGTGACAGTTGTATCCGTTTCGTATCAAAATTTCCAGAACAGCTCGTAAAGACATACCGGTAACAGAATGAAACATATATTTCATTTATTTATAGCGACTATGTTCTTACTGTAACGTCGATACATATAACAGTTCACAAAGTGAAACACGTTGCTTGAATTATTAGCAAGATTAAAAAAAGTCTGGATATAAGCTGTGAAATATGGAATCATATATATGCTACAACTAAAAAATTGTATATATTTGCTTCATCGCATATACGATATCATTTATTTTTATAGCAAGTTAGAGCCAAAGAAGCGTGGATTAAAAAATTCCCTATTTTCCACCAAACTCTCTCCTCTTACTTATTACCATTTATGTGACAAAGTGGTTTTCTGGCTTAATTCTGAGGACATAATTTCTTTTAAGGTGTGTAGGATGTGATGGAGTGGACTTTTGGAATCCTAAATGTCCAGTGACATAAGTGTTTTCACACATATTGAGTTGTTTTGAGAATTGCATGTGTTTTTGGTAAAATTGAGTGTTGATGATGTTAATATAATGATTTGGATCCATAAATTTAGGCCTACTTGAGGAATTTTATTGAGTGGTCTAACAGATGAGTTTTGTCACCAAATTTGAATAGGTGGTAGCTCGAGAGGTATGGGAGCTATGGTTAAAATTTGGTGACATTGGTTGTTCCTAGAGGAAGTTATTGAGGTTTAATTTTTGGGAAATAATGTGCTTGGTTGATAATTTATAGACCTAAGTTGGGCTTGATTTTTGGTGTCACGCGCCCCTTTTGTTTGGAGCTGGCTGGTTGGCCCTTTTCTGACCCTAGATCTCAGATCTAACGGCATGGGTCCTTGCAACAATGAAGCCACATATTGGCTTAAGTGGACTTTGGCCTTCAACCCTTGGATTATGATCTGATGGATGTCCGCTTGTCTCCTACCTTGCGGTTAGAGCAAGGTAGTGGGGCAGCTGACCGTGTGACCACCCCGGCCACAACCTGCCTAGATCGTGGGGCGTGGGTGAGAAGGGACCGAGTAATTGAGGTCGCCCCTTTGCGACGAGCCGTTTAACCCTTGTTTCAGTTCGAGAGAGCAAGTAAACAGAGAGAATGAGCCCTCTGTTGCCAGCGCCTCTCCACCGCAGAGAGCAGGTCATGGCTGGGAGCAGATAGAGGGAGGTAGAAAAGGGATCAGAGCAATACGAGTATGCGGGAAGGAAGACCGAGGTCAGTGGAGTCCAATCCAGCTGTCCGTAAGGACTATCGTGGTGGTTTCGATGGTTGCCGAAGGGCACCTTGTTGGAGATGAAGATGGAGTTGGGGACGTCAATCCAGGACTCTACGACTCAATCCAAGGGCCCCTTCAAGTCCTTGATGCTCTGCCGAAGCTTCTCGGTGCCTCATACATGAGTTTTGAGGTAGGGGAGTTCTTTTCCCCTTTCCTAGCGCCGCGGTGGCCACCATGGCCGGCGGGCTCAGGGACATGGAGCTCCAGTGACCGCCGAAGCTCTTCGAGGAGATGGTATGGTATGGGAAGGTAGCCCGAACCTGTTGGTGCCTTTTTCGGTAGGTGAGGACCTAGATAACCGACCGGAACACCTCGCCGGAGGTCCAGCCCCGCGGCGGCGGCCCTGTGCGGAAGAGCAGAAGCCCTCACGCAGGCATCGGGCGAATTGCGAACGCTGACGAAGAAGAAGCCAACGGCTCAACCTGGCTCAGAGACAATTAGCAACGAACCGGGCGGCTAATCGTTAAACCAGCCGGCCCAGTGTGAGCCAGGAGAAAGAACAGGCCGCAGCAGCTAGGGATGTGCACAGTCTCTAGGAGCCACGTGGCATTCCCTGATTGGTTGAAAAGGTAAAATTCCCAGATCTTCAATAATTCATAGAAAATAGCTCGATGCTCAGAAAAATACAATCAATATACCAAAATGTTCAGAAAAATGAGTAGAACACAATGAAAGCATAATATCAGGATTTTGACGAACTAATACCATAGTAATCATGTAAGATGTAAAATGGTCTTTTCATACATAATAAATAATAAACAAAGGCCTAAAATTATGGAAAAATGTTAGTAACTCCATAATAATGTTTTTAAACCATATGATGTTTGTAATCATGATGTTGATGAACAAAAGCATGTAACTTTCTTCATATGGCTAATTAGGGCTCATAACCCTAAATAAAATGTATTAAATACATTAATGATCAATAAATGATGAAATTTACAGAATAAGTTCATATCAGTAATTGGAAGATAATATGTAGATCTGAGATCAGTTTTGTACACAAAATTCTTATTACATAAAGATGAACCTTGATACATGTTATGAAATCCTAATTTAGGTTAATGCATGTAACCTAAGGCTAATAGGTTCACATAATGATGGAAAATGTGATTATCAGTTAATGAGTAAATAATCTGGAAAATGACATCAGTATGATAATTCTAAGACAAGAATACAAGTAATCATGAGAATACCATAATGAGATAAGAGAAACCCTAATATGGACATAATTAGGGTTAAGATGAGATATAATAAGATGAGAACCTGATGATAGTATATGGTCTTGTTTTGATCTGGTTTGACCAAGCTTATAGTTGACATCAGTGATATGTGATTAGGATGTCTCTTTGGAAGGTACGCTATTACCTCTTACTTGGCTTATTAAACAATATGCTTGTGTTATATGTGTAGTAGAATACTTGGCATATGGTATTGGATGAAGTGATTGTTCTTGTATGATATCCTGCTTGATTTTCCATACTTATTGTATGAACACATGAAATATAAGATATCTGATCCATCATATGATAGCACTAAACTCTTTGGTACTACAGTGCATTGAAGTTATCTCAAACTCTTTGGTAGTAGATCACATGTGTTAGATCTCAAACTCTTTGGTAGTAGATCACACGTAATATGATCTCAAACTCTTTGGTAGTAGATCATAAGGCCTAAAAACATCAAAGCCCTTGGGGGCAGATGTACGAGATATATGATGGAAATGTGCTTAAAATATGTTTGTTCTCTTTTGTTAATGAATATCTTTGTGCAAGTATACGCTTTTCCTTATATTCTTCTATTACTGCCAAGTATATTAGTTTTATCTTATTGCCAAGATATGATGAGAGGTATATAAAAGACACGTAGACGTACTTAGTACAATATTCTTGAATATTGTGCTGATGTGTACCGCATGTAATCTTTTTGTTTAGGTTGTGGTTATGCTCTTGAAGATCCAGTATAGTTGAGAGTTGTGTGGCGAGCTGATGTACAGGTGGACCTGTTGTCTTAAGATCCTGTAGTTTAGATGTAGTACATGTATATGTAGAAGTTTGTTGTTCAATATGTAATATCAAATGTTGTAACAATTCATGTTGTAAGTATATGTTGAATAGTGAACAAGTGTTGTATGGTTTTATTGTTGTTCATGTACATGTGCTACTGTGTTTCCTTCTGACTCCCTTGATTTTCTTCTTCTTAGCCTTGTGTGGGATGTTTAAATTGGGATTCTCACTGAGGTGAGGGTTTCAATTTGGACGTCGCACATTAGATTAAGTTTTAGAAAATCCGGGGACGTCACAGGTGGTATCAGAGCATGAACAATAGCAAAGCCTGACATTTGCTCATTATGCAACTCAAACTAAAGAACCTTGAACTTTAATAATCTTTTAGGGTTAGATTAGTCGTCTTTTAGAGACTAGATCTGACCTAGCCTCTAGGTTAGCACCTAGATGTCCGAGAACTAGGTCTAGACTGGTACTTGTTGAGTAGAAAGTCCTTAGATGTCGTCCTTTCCTGGTAGTGCAGCGGTATGGGACGTTGCACTATTTGGAAATGACGTGCATCAAGGGAAGAGAAACCCTAGACATATTGCGCACATTGTCTAGAGTAGCTACACTAGTCTACACCATGTTCTCACCCTTTTCACTAGTTTTCATGACACTGGACTCTCTACTACGTGTGGGACACTCGTTTTCAGGATTTGGTTTTGGATTCCAACCAGACCGATCCGTGATAGTTTTCTCTGACGCTTGTTTTATCGGAGAAAAACTATATAATATTTTATTATGTATATGTATTACAAAAATGTGTCCCCACACATGTACGAGTAGGAGGTGGTCATGTAACCTAAGTGGAAGTGAATGACATCAGTCTAGAAGAGAGTGTAGTTCTATATTAGATGTCTAGAGCCTTGTTGGAATATGTGATAGATGGAATAAGATTAGATGATGATCTAAGTTGTATAGAGATGATATAAGATGGTTTATGATGAAATATTTTTGTCTTTGAGGACTTAAGTTCAGTTTTGAGGATGCAAGATAAGTTCTGATGATGCAAGTAAATAGGCTTTTATGAAGTAGGATATGTTAAGTTAAGACCAGGTTGTGGGTCAACAAGAGCCTCAGTCTCTTTTACAAAGGAGGACCTCTAGTGTTAGGACCAGTTTGGGGGTTAGCTCAAGAGAGAGCGAGACCCACAGGGAGAAGGTCAGAGAACCTAGACTCCATGATATGAGAAATATGAGATATGTGATATGATATGTCCTAAACTAGACTACTCCTGAGTGAATGAGTTGAGTTTCTTTATGCATGATTCCAAAAATTTCTCGAACCCTAGATGTCCTTGGGAGGACCAAACCCTAGATACAGAGCGAGGCTGGTTATATGTACATATGTGAGTATGAATATGAGAACCTGCCATCTGGGTGAGGGAGAGAGCCCAAGACCCTGGAGGAGGTAGCTATGTTAGTTTTTGTGAAGCCTCATGCTCGGGTTGGTGGTTTCCCGCATAGGAATCTAGTGGTTGCATGTATAAGAGAGTTTTGAGTAAGCATGTTTCATGGGTAGAGACCTATGAAGTGTATGCCATAGCATGTTTTGGTTTGTGCTTATGTGGCTAGAGCTTATGAAGCTAGTAGCTAGTGCCAATGAGGTAATCCAAGAACCCTAGACTAAGAGAGGAAAGATAAAATATGTGCATATGAGATACTCATAGAGTTGAGTTAGCTCAGAGAGACTGAGCATGGCCTTCCCTCATGGTAAGGGTTAGGACCTCAATTGGACTATATAAAGTTTTGATACATGTATGACGAGCCACTCACATAAGTTTGTTAGCACGATCATGATATATATATATATATATATATATATATATATATATATATATATATATATATATATATATATATATATATATATATATATATATATATATATATATATAAGATGTGATCTAATCTCGAGACATGATATATGGACATGATAAGATGGAAACTAGAGATGGTTTAATAGATGGCAATGCATAAATGGTTAACCATGTACATGAATAATGATGATTAATGTAATATTGTTGGTTAATCTTGTGATGAAATCACTAGTAAATCTTGCAATTTACTATAAGAAATGGAATAAGATCATATGAACGAAACATGTTACATGAGGTGTTAATCTTAATGCTTAATAAAGATGAAAAATATAGTTTGACAGTTAGCACCACATAATGATGATGGCACCTTAATATGATCCAGATGGATAAAGTGGGTTAACTTTAGTTAACTCCCTCCTAAAAGGCATATGTTAATGTTGAACATGTTCTAACAAGTTATCTCAATAGAATGTCGATGAAACCTTGATGTATGAGTTTATCTTAGTTAACTCTTTTAGAACATGATAATATGATGTGAGAACCCTAACGTATGGGTAAAGATAAAGCTGCAACCTTAATGCATGAGATATGTATTGAAATAACCAAAGTGGTTGTGCACCCAAGATGGTTGTAAAACAACCTAATAGTGCTTGGGATACATGGTTTTAGGTAACCTTTGTGGATATGTTACCCATAGAATTCTGCCTACATGTGGATGAAGGCAAGATAAGGTTTTCCTTGGAAGTATGAGTATGGTTGACTTTCGAGGATGAAAGTTCTTTTAAGATGTATATGATGTGACAAAGTGGTTTTCTGGCTTAATTATGAGGATAGAATTTCTTTTAAGGTGTGTAGGATGTGATGGAGTGGACTTTTGGAATCCTAAATGTCCAATGACATAAGTGTTTTCACACATGTTGAGTTGTTTTGAGAATTCCATGTGTTTTTGGTAAAATTGAGTGTTGATGATGTTAATATAATGATTTGGATCCATAAGTTTAGGCCTACTTGAGGAATTTTATTGAGTGGTCCAACAGATGAGTTTTATCACCACATTTGAATAGGAGGTAGCTCGAGAGGTATGGGAGATATGGTTAAAATTTGGTGGCATTTGGAGGTTCCTAGAGGAAGTTATTGAGGTTTAATTTTTGGGAAATAATGTGCTTGGTTGATGATTTATAGACCTAAGTTGGGCTTGATTTTTGGTGTCACGCGCCCGTTTTGTTTGGAGCCGACTGGGTGGCCCTTTTCTGACCCTAGATCTCAGATCTAACGGCCCGGGTCCTTGCAACAATGAAACTATAGATTGGTTTAGGTGGACTTTTGCCTTCAGCCCTTGGATTATGATCCGATGGATGTCCACTTGTCTCCTACCTTGCGGTTAGAGCAAGGTAGTGGGACAGCTGACCGTGTGACCACCCCAGCCACAACCTGCCTAGATCGTGGGGCGTGGGTGAGAAGGGACCGAGTAATTGAGGTCGCCCCTTTGTGACGAGTCGTTTAACCCTTGTTTCAGTTCGAGAGAGCAAGTAAATAGAGAGAATGAACCCTTGTTTATATTCATGTTTAAATAATATGATGTGAAAAATGATAATAAACTATAATCATACACGAAGAATATACTAAAAATAATATTGTACATATAATTAAACAATGATGAACCAAAATATATATTTAAAAACACATAAAATGTACATTTTATTATAATAGTAAGTACATACAAAATGAAATAAAAATACTATGATGTGATTCAAACCACAATATTTTTACAAAAATTATAAGTATGCCACATTAAAATATATTTTAAGAGAGAAACATCGACATGATGACCTCTTGTTGAGATTATTATATTTTAAAAATATTATGATTAGTCACGGATATAATTATTTTTTATTTCTTTGCCGCCTTTGCTTTATATATATATATATATATATATATATATATATATATATATATATATTATAAAGCCTTTACTTTTATATATCACAAAGTAAAACTTACAAATTTTTTGATTGATTTCCATAATTCACTTTCGGAAAACCAATGACATGGAAGCGAATGAAATTTAAGTTCCAGATACTGAAATAAACTTACCAAAAAATGATGTCTGACTGGTTTGCTATAACCAAACTGACAAAATGGGTAGGATAAGGGTGAAATGGGTAAAACCACATGATGATAGTACAAGATATTTTTAGCAAAATTTCATATGTAATTCCCTACATCAAGCACAAGACACTCTTAATGCTAGCTTTTGATATTAATAACTATATTTTTTGTGATATACAATAAAAAATAGTAATGCTTAAGTTGATATTTTATAAAGACGAGTCCTAACATTTTTAATATATTATTTCATTACCGACAGGTCCATTTTTTCTCAAATACATCACTATAAAATGTAGTATCATGCTATCTATTTCATATTAAAGTTTTGGAAATTATAATAGTACAAATTGATAAAGTAGTGTGTCGCTTGTTGGGGGTTTTGATAAGCATTAATGCACATATTTGAATATAAAATTATAAATTCAGACTTATACTAATGAGTAAATAGGTAAAGCGGGTAGGATAAATTTTCTCCCTTACGCTACTCTCTTTAGATATGGATAAAACAAATAAAGGACAAATGAGTAATGGGTAAAAATATACTTATCCTTACCCTACCCTACAAGGTATGGATAGTGGATAAATGAGTAATACCCTACCTATTTACTGCCCTCCATATTTTGATATGTGGCTGTACAGAAATCTGAGACGATCTGGCCTTCCAAAAAAACAAACCTTTGATTGAGGATATATAGGAGGATTGGCTGTTGTGGTCGATATAGGAGAAAGAGGAAGAGTAAAAGGAGGGGTATCCTGGCTGCCCACAGCTGTAGAATAGCTCCCAGAACGAAGGATCGAGACGGTCTGTGTTCAACATAATAGATACACCGGCTTATATGCCAATAACCAGAATCGATAGATGGTGATTACATCCCAAGCAACAAACCTTTGTATGACCAAGACGTAAATTGCTACTGGGGCATTCGTTTACCGCAATATTTTACTCGTTGATTGGATAAATCATCTAAATCCATTGAAGATTTGTGGGTTGTTGGTTTTTGTCCGCTAGTACAAACTAGATTATTCTAAAGATTAAAGATTCATTATTAACGTCAAATTGATTCAGTGGAAATACTTTTAAGCTGGTTACCCTGTCAAACGTAAGGTTTTTTTTATCATAAATTCTACTTTTTAAAACATATGATACACGATGACCTATTATTACATTAAATACGCATGTCAGAGGTACGTTGTAGATAACTTATAATTACTTAAAATTTCCATCAATTACAATTCAGAATACATAAAACTAATCATATGAAAGGTTTTCTAGAAAAATTAAATTTTCATACCAATCATCTGAACTGCATTTCCATGGACTGGACTTGAGTTCTAGAAAAAAAAGTTCCTTGAAAGACTCTAGTTACGACAAACCAATTAGCAATTTTTCTAAAATTTGTCGGTAGTAGCATCTCTAGATTCCAATACAATTTTGATTTATAATTATTTTTTGTGTTTGATAAATGCATGATTTTTTTTCTAGGTCCAATGTCTTGAGCTAGATTTTGGCGTTTGGTATTAATTTGATGCATATTTGAGCAAGATTCATGTTATCTCTAAAAACCTTGAAATTCATTCTATTTTCCAATGCCACAAGACAGACATAAAATTTGGAAAATGGATTCTAGAATACAAGTAATGCAAAATTTGAGTTACCGAACATGCCCGAAAGGAATGAACCGTCTTTATTTGCCATTAATGATGTGCATTGTGAGTGTGACATTGTACATGTAATTATTCTACTATTGAATTTCCTCTCATTTCCATCGTAAGAAAACATAAGCGACAACAGACAACATGCTAATATTTTCTTATTTCACTTTTTTTACCTAATAAACTTTGCATCTGCCAGTTTCTCCCACGTCATACTTTTACATTTGCTGCCCATTCTAGGAAAACTAAGGGTTTCATTTTCAACCTATTTTCTTTGTCACTATATCATAATGTTTTTGTGATGAGTCACTCACTAATACATAATTTGCAAATTCACGAGAGGTGATAGTCTAAACTGGCAATTGTGGTATACACAAATTTGTACAAGCTACTTTTATGCACTTGATAAGTAAGTGATGAAACATGAATGTTTCTTTTGATACATACATATTTCTATGAACAAATCATGTTACTTATATAGCCATGTAACTATTTCATCATTTTTATGTGATGCGGAGGAATCAAACACATACTTTACTGAATCATTTGGTAGAAACTCCTTATGCAACAATCATGTGGATTGTGTTCTCAAGAATGCTTGTATTTAATCATGGGAATAGTGCTTCATTAATATTTGGTTTTTGACAATGTAGCATTGCATCCAACAATTATGGTCTAAAATTTCTACAAGACCCCTACTTGTGACCCATAAACATTGTCATCAAATATAAACCACAAATGGTTGATCATTCTAGCATTTTTGCATGAATGTACCCTCAGTTTCAATGAACTAGTTGAGATTTCAATAAACTACTTACATGGTCTCTGTCTTTTTAGACAATTAACTAAACATTACTATATCACATTACAATAAATATGAAGTTGTTCATGTGTATATGTTCTCAAATATGTGCACATTTCTAATTTGGCAAGTAACTATAATAATTTCAAACATTTGTGAAGCCCACGAAACAATTTCAATGACACCTTTTTATTTTTAAGAGATTCCTCTATCCACTTTCCCTTTTAGGCTCCCAAAATCTCCAAGAATGGAAACAATCTAATATACATTAAAAATGATATTTCATAAATGAACGAGCATATTAAGAAAGAACTTATTATTAGCAAAAAAAATTTCAATCGGACCATTTGCTTCCATACAATCATTATCAATAGTAGTACACAGACACCAATGCATTCTTCCTTTAAAGTTGGACATTCATTTTAAAACCCAACTCTCATCTTCAAACATGATAATTGACTAAAATGTCAACTATTTTCTATAAAAATTAGGTAAATGTATACCAAAACGATTGTGCCAACTAGCTTCAAGTATGTACACCTCCTACAACGGAGTAGAGGAACCCCCCAAAAATGAAAATGATTCCATAGCCCAATTTTAGGTGGTATTAGAATGTATCATTTTTCTAATCCTATGGTTATCTCTATATACATCTTATATTCCAATCTTAGCCATAAAATTTGATGAATTAAATTTTCTTATGTGTCCTTGTAAAAAAATGCTATTGTCTTCTTTCTAGACCAGGTAGCAAAAATGTACTTATGATTAAGGGGGCCACATCACTATAAACATTATTTGTGATTTCGATCTCCAACATTCATTATGATTATGTGGAACAAAATTATTGAAACCACAAGTTCCCAGTAATAATCTCAAATTGGTTTGTCATAACTAAGACAAAAAACTTATGATCTTGGGTTCCTTACATAGTTTTTCATGATTGATTTCATGTAAGTGCAGAATTTGAGTGTCGGTGAGATTTTGAAAGTTACCTAGATACATATTATATATATTTCCAATCCCTGTTAAAAAGAGTGGAAGTGAGTTATAAACTAACTAGCGACCCCTTTCTAAGTAACTATATGTCAGTATTATAAATGAATGACAAATTTAAAGAATTTATTATTAGGGATGGCAATGTAAGGATGTGCTAATTTCAAAGTTTTAACCTCCCTTTTGAAAAATATGATATTGCATTGTGATAGAGAATTATAGACCATAACCACATGATATTCACATCGATTTTAAAAATAAAAATTGTGTCGACACCATAAATATGATAGTATTGCACTCCGTTAACAAAAACTTTAAGTAGAATTAGTTGGATAAATGATACTTCATTATACTAGTACACAATGTATATGTGAAGAAATAATGTTGCACATTATACCAAATAACTATCCAGCTCGAATTTTACAAATATGTGTAAATATTATTACAATACTTCTAAAGACATAAAGTGAGCTTAAAAAATTATCATGTGAACTTCAATCATGGTATTTTGACTATAATTATAATCAAATCACACCATAATAAGTTTCAAATATAGAAATAGCATTCACACCATAATTGATGTGATTTTTTTAAGGTGTGCCCAACTATTTAAATTTTGATTGGATGCTCCCGATGGCACATAACAAGGATCTTTTAAAATTTATAAATCTCTAAATAGCCGTGTTTAAAATGTCAAATTTGATGTCACTTCGGTTGGTCCAGAAATAGAAATTTGCCAAAATTTCGATATTTTACGCCTTTTCGACATAAGCTTTCGATGCAAATTTTGACGTTTTCGATGACCAAATAAAGGAATTAAGTCATAATTTTGTACCATGATGATCTATATACATAAATACACATAATTATACAATAATATCATATGTTGGTATGGGGTAGGGGGCTCCTACATTTTTGAGTGAAAATACAAAAAAACTGTTTCGATCAGGATTTCGATGATGCAATGTATACATACATATATTCTTATGTAATAACATGTCAGATCTTATATTTTGGATTGAATTAACTCGGGGGGGGGGGTCTCCCACATTTATTTAGGATTTTAAGATTTTTTTTAAAAAAATATAATGCAATAAAAAATCGAAATTTCGGCTATTTGGACTAGTCCATTTCGATGTCTAGTAGTGGTCGAAACTGAAATTTCGACCGAAATTTTAAACCATGCTAAATAGACACACTCATATAAACTAACACACTCCACCTACAAGAACACATGATTCTATTATATTATAGGAAAGTGGGGGTCGATCCTTAGGGAGAGAGGGGGCACTAGAGACATGTTAGATTAGCAATAAGTTCTTAAAGTATTGTCTAGGGTTCAAGGGTTTGATCTTGGTTTAAATTGTCAAACGAATGGTGAACAGTCAATAAAAGGAGAGCAAGAAGCAAAATGTAAGTTAACCCGAAACAGTTTAATTCTAATTAACAAGAAAAGATGATCAAGAAAGGAAAGAAAAGAAACAATTTATACTAAGGCAAGAAAATCAATATCTAACACTAACACTAGACTAGTCAAGTAATCCTAATTAGCAACCTCAAGAGAGAAAGAAATTAGCTAAACTAGGAAAGAGAGATTATTAAACTATAAAATTATCTAGTAGGGCACACAAAGACCCATACTAGCAAGAGACTACCAAGAACCAACACAACTAATTACAAAAGAGCATTAATTATCATCGGAAAGTTAGACTATAATAAAAAAGTTAATGAACTAATTAAGCAAGTAAAAACTACCTATAAGAAGGCAATTAGGGTTTTAAGCAATTAATGTGAAGTGTGAGCCATTTGGGGGGATGTAACAAAACCTAGATTGGTATTATAACATGCAAACCATACTCATTGATTTAGATTATTAAATCAAACATCAAGGTAGATGTTGGAGAGCTACCTTAAACTACAAATTATCCATGGATGGAATAAGGTGTGTGAATGGGACTACATCCTAGAACACCCTATCCAACCTTGCAAGGCTTATTTAGAGTTATGGTTTAGGTAAAGTTTTATTAGGATCACATCAAGTCTAGGTTTCTAGGGTAGAGGTCCATAGAGCTATTGGGGGCTAAGGTAGTGATCGAGGGTGGAAATGAGAGAATTTCACCTCAAATCTGCTACCATCTAGCCTTTAGGTAGCCCTAAGTGAATTGAATTGAGCACCTCCAGACTAGCTACTTTGATCTCACACCTAGATGTAGGAGAGGGGATATGTATGTGGGAAGATAGGGTGCTAGCTAGCAATCCACTACTTGGACTTAAGAGTAATCCCTAAAATAGACATATATAACCTTTCTCTCCTAGAGTCTAGTTGGTTTCAAGCACAAATCGACAAGAAATCCATCTTTTCAAATATAAACCACAAGATAATCAATTGGAAATAGATATAAGTAGAAGACAATCAATATCAAACAAAATTATAAGGTTTACAAGCTATTTCCACTCAACATGGTATCAAAGTCACATTTTAACCCCAAAACAACCCACCTAAGGGGCTTAGCTACTATAAGAAGGAAGAAGAAGGATTAGAGGAGTGAACAACCATGGAATCTTGGTAAAGACTCCTCTTTCTTCACCTCCTAGAAGCTACATCTTATCAAGCTCCCTCATTGATGGTTGGATGACATTGAATGGAGGGTGGAAGTAGCCAAACCCCTAAAAAACTAGGGGTTGAGGTATATGAAAAGAAGTGTAGGTAGGTGGGAGCTTAGTGAATGCTCTAGCGGGTGGAAATAAGTTCTAATTTGTAGCTAACCTCATGCTCCATCCACTACCCATGTATATATAGGTGGTAGGGAATCACTAGGTCAAGTGGGGGAATTATACGATAACTAGTGGAGAAAATGAGCCAAGGTTGATGGCAGCACGACCATTCTGGGAAGAATGGCCATGGTGGGTAGAGGGTGAACAACTGCTCTGGGGTGGAATGGTCGTGGTGAGGAATGGGGAAAAATCACAGATGAGTGTGGAGTTTTGAAGGTTGCTAGCATGATTGTGGTGGTGTCTAGGTATAATTGGCCATGACGGGCAACACAGTTGTGGTGGGAGAGTTGGTTATTGGTTATTCCTACAGGCACAGATGTCTTCATCTTTGGGCAACATAGTTGTTATGACCAGAACAACCATGTTGTGGTCTTCTTGGCACCGTCATGTTGGCCAGCATGACCATGCTATTGAACTTGGCTTGAGCTGATTGAACTTGTAATTTTAACTGTAACTTTTAGATTGGCAACACCGTTGTTCTATGTCACCATGGTCGTGCTGGGGGAATTTGCTTGCACTTTGAGCTTCAATGTCACAATCCATTGACTCCCTTGATTTGGCTTAATTTTTGGAGACTAGGGGTAGGTTGAGGAAGCTCTTGGACCCTCGATAGACTCCTCCATAGGTGAAGGAACTGTAGGATAATACTCCTTCTCTCCCTTCTATCCAAGGCATGACCCAAGTACCTAAAAATCATGCAAATAATGCCCATAGTGAATTTTATAGTAAAAATTTATTAGCGAAATAAAATGCATTCTAACAAGTTTATATGTGATTAAAGTACAATAACACAAAAGATGAAGCCCTAAGATAGGACTACATTACCACCCCAAACTTCAAACATACTTGACCACAAGTTTGCTCCAATATAATCTCTCTTTCAATTCATTCAAGAAAAACATGGGATAATGCAATCATTATGATGCTTATTGGATGAAGTAAGTTCACATGTGGAATTAGGCAAGAAATCCTTACTCTATATTCATCTTCCTACTTTTCAATGTGATTCAAGCATAGAGAACAAGAACATCAAATAGGAGATATGAATGGCACATTTATGTTTTGCAATTTTCATAATGCTTTGGGTAGACTGTATCATGTATTGCATACATCAAATTGGTTCAAGTTGTTGTTTCACTTGTTAGGAATCCATCATACACTTCTCATTATCTCTCATGAACCACTTGGCTTGCATTGGGGTGTGAGGGTTAGAATTGATTTACCCTATCCCAACTAGGAAAAAAGAGAGAAGAAAGTGTTATGGATGGGAGGTCAAGACCGCATGGGGTCGAGACCGCATGATGGTCAAGACCGCATGGGGAAACTGAATGGATCAAGACCGAATGGTGGTCAAGACTGAGTGGTTGGATTAAAAGGAACCATTGGATCTCGATCAAATGGTTGAGAGTGATCTGCAGGGAAAAAGGAAAGTGAGTAAGGGGGGATAAGATCAAATAAACTGAAAACTAGAGTAATTAGAACTAGTAAAGCATTATTTACATGAAACTGAAGAGATACTTAAAATAAACCCAAAGCGAGGGTAGATCAGTCGATATGTGGTACAAAATCCTTAGAATTGGCGACTGAGAGAGTGAATCTGGAGGATTCATCACCACACTGAACTTAAGTGTTGCTCGTCCTGAGGAACGAAAAAGCCCAAGACAGTCGCCAAAATGCATGCATGTTGGTCTCGTAATTACATCACCTTCGTGCAAGTGTCATAATTTTCACCAAAAAGAGAAAAGGAAAATGAGGCAAAACAAGATTAGGGCAAAAATGTTAGAAATCCTTTAAATTGGTGACTGAGTATGAGTCTGGAGGATTCATCACTACACCAAACTTAAGTGTTTCTCATCCTGAGAAACGGGAAACTTAAACAATCGCCAACGAAATTGTTCATCTCGTGATTGCCTCATCCTATTGTCATATCGTAATTTTGTTCATGGCTCAGATCGATACAACATCAAAGCTTCCTTAGATAACAGAATACATCTTATGATATCCTCATTTCTGAGTTCACTTTACTGAAGTATTTCCTTCTCACTCTCTGTTGTATCGGTCATGTTAAAAAGTTTTATGAGACTTTGAACAGACCCACAGAATCAATAGAATGCATATGATCTGTCACTGGTTAATGAAAAAGGAAAGAATGGGGGTATGATCAAGAGATAAAAGTCTCTCTTCTAATTGACTCAAGACTCTTATTATTGGTTGATTCATCGAGATACTTTGAGTGTTTTGCGCACAACTCTGGTTGACTTAGCCTTACATGCAATTTTTTTTCTTCTAAAGGTAACTTAGAAGTGTGTATAGGTTGGCTGTAAGGCTTTTGGCTATTTTACCTCTTCGAGAGGAGGTAAAGGGTCGTTTTTGGATCCTTAGGATCTCACTACAGGTCACGACACATCCGCCTTTGTGAGGGAAGCTAATGTACCGATCGGGTGAGGGTTATCAGTTATCCTTATTCAGGGCGCAACTCTCATGTTTTTATTCACACTCTGGCTTTTATTCATTCTCACTTGGCTTGGGAGAAAGGGAATTTTTGGATTTTTTTGTATATTTGGGCTGTCAAGCCTCTTTTTGGAATCGGGGTAGATTTTTCACCAACCTCGGTATGTGCACAATCATCATTGTATACTCTTAGAATCAAGAAGAGAAGGTGATATGCCCCTATTATGTATTGAGCGGTATGGAAGAAGCGGTAATGGAAAAAGAGGTGTGGTGTACCACACCGAACTTAGAGTTTGACAGAGGTGTGATTTACCACACCGAACTTAGAGTTCGGCAATGTTCTAGTTTTCACTAGAAAGGAGTGTGGCGAACCACACTGAACTTAAAGCTTTGGCATGATTGATGAGCGGAGGGGTATGAAGATGAAGGAATAAGTGTAGAAGAGAGGTCAGATCATAATGCAGTTTGCTTAGCGATTCCATATGAAGGGTTCTTTTTCTCCATCACACTCTGCTGAAAAAGTGACAAGATAGAACTTCAAAAGAGAATTCCATACAGCATATCCATTATTCAGTTAGAGGCGCGATGCATTTGATCTATGTCAGACTTATTGAGGCTTATCATTCTTATGGAGGATATGACAGTAGGGTTCATGGACTTATACGAGATGAAATCATTTATCGGTTAGTTTTAAGCATTTGTTTCTCATGGATTTGCAACGAAAAGAGGTGATGACAAAAGATTCGAAAAGCAAAAGCCGACTAGGTAAAGGCTTAATTTTAAGAAGAAAAATGATAAAGCGGAAAAAAATTTGAAAAAGAACTTAGAATAGAAAAATAGAAGGCAGTAAAGGTAGAGGGTGGAATGGAAGTCATACCACCCGCTCTCCACCTCGAACTTATGAGTTTGCTCATTTCTGAACAAATACTAGGTTTGAGATGGAGGGGAAGGGTTGCTTAGTGTTAACCAGATGGTCCTCGTAGTTGGAAGAAGGTCCGAAAAAGATGTCGCACAATAGCCGGTGCCAGAAGTGAGGGAGTGGCCTGAATAGCCTGTTGACTGGGTGGTCATGGCAACTCGAATAGGTTTTCTAGATGATTTGGATGCATATTTCTTTCACCTCTTTATCCGTACAGAAGAATCCAGAATCCTTCCCCCATCAGTGGGGGAGGTAAAATATAAGCAATTGAGATTGGAGGGCTAGGTGAGTAATTGAAGCATTGCTTATTTGTGTCCCCCAGTTTGTGTGGGCGCAATAGCTGCTAGCCATTCGATTTCTATGCTCTACCCACTCCCTTTGATTTTCTAAGTCACGTGGACTTCTACTGATCCTTGTAAAGCGATCGGCACCATGCGTTCTCATGCCCACATAGGGCCATGCGTTCTAATGCCCATGTTAAAGCCATCGACACTACTGCTATATTTGCTGATGCGGTTTAGCTCCTGCGGTCCTTGGTTGCTTCATGCAGTTTGCTCCCGCAATTGCTCATGCAGTTTCATAGCTCATGCCTCCACAGTTGTGTGCATGCGGTCTTTCTGCACTTCTACTCAAACGGTCTTGCATAATCTGCAGTTCAGCCACCCAAACGATCTTACGATGGTCGCCCTATTGGTCTAATCGACCGTTTGCAAGTTGCAATGTGCGAAGGAGTGGATGACGGCAGCATAGGTATGAAGCTTGTGATTGGAGGTAGACGAACAGGCACCGTCGTTGCTGCTGATGGTGAGGTAGACGACATCAGCGCTTGTGGCAAGCAAGCCTTCGTGGGCAATGGTGGTGTCAGCGAGCATGTCATGGGTGCTACTTGCGTGAGCTACAGAGCGTGGATGTCGACGGTGGTGTGACCTGGGACTGGTGATGAATTTGGACGGTGGCGGCGTAGGTACAGAGCTTGTGATTGGAGGCGGACGAGCGGGTGCCGTTGTTGCTGTTGACGGTGAGGTAGATGACGCCGGCGCTTGTGGCAAGCATGCCGTCGTGGGCAGCGGTGGTGTCAGCGAGCAGGTCATGGGCGTTACTTGCGTGAGCTGCAGAACGTGGATGTCGACGGTGGTGCGACCTGGGACTGGTGATGAATTCGGACGGCGGCGACGCTGTTTTGTTTTGAGATCGAGAGAGCAAACGAAATGGAGGTCAAGACCGAATGAGGTCAAGACCGCATGGAGGTCAAGACCGCATGAAGGTCGAGACCGCATGGAGGTCAAGACTGCATGGGGTCGAGACCACATGGAGGTTAAGACTGCATGGGGTCGAGACCGCATGGAGGTCAAGACCGCATGAAGGTCGAGACCGCATGGAGGTGAAGACCGCATGGGGTCGAGACCGCATGGAGGTCAAGACCGTATGGGGAAACCGAATGGATCAAGACCGAATGGTGGACAAGACTGAGTGGTTGGATGAAAAGGAACCGTTGGATCTTGATCGGATGGTTGAGAGAGATCTGCAGGGAAAAAGGAAAGTGAGTAAGGGGGATAAGATCAAATAAATTGAAAACTAGAGTAATTAGAACTAGTAAAGCATTATTTACATGAAACTGAAGAGATACTTAAAATAAACCCAAAGTGACGGTAGATCAGTCGATATGCAGTACAATATCCTTAGAATTGGTGAATGAGAGGGTGAATCTGGAGGATTCATCACCCAGTCGCCACCCACGTATATATAGGTGGTGGGGAGGCACTAGGTCAAGTGGGGGTAGAATAGGGAATGCAATACAAATCTGCTACTAGGGTTGTATGTAGCACGGTCATATTAGGCAACACCGCTAGGTGGGTAGGGGTTAGCACGCCTGTGGTGGAATGGAATGAGCGAGGTGGAAATAGGCAAAAGTTATAGTAAAATTATGGGCTCTTGGAAGGCTGGTAGCACAACCGTGGTGGGAGCTAGGTAGCACGTCCATGTTGGGTGATATGTAGCATGACCATACTGGGTAGTACGATGGTTGTGGGTAGGTAGAAACATGGTTGTTGTGGGAAGCACATCCGTGGTGGAGGGGTGGTTCCACAGTTGTGTTGGATAGCACAATTGTGGTGGAGGTTTGCAGTACGACCGTACTTGGCAGCACTATCATGGTGGAAGATTTTGTATAGATGCTTCAAAACTGAGATTTTTCTTGTGATTTCTTCATTTGTAGCGCGTCCGTTCCATGTCACCACCTACATGTTGGGAGCTTTGCTTGCACTTTGAGCTTCAAACTTCATGATCCATGGATTTCTATGCTTAAGCTTGACTCTTGTCCACTAGGGGTAGGTTTAGGGAGCTTTGGGGTCTTTTTTGGACCTCTCCATGGGAAGAGGAACCCCATAACACCTTCATTCTCTCTCATACATCCAATCATGGTCCAAGTACCTAAAAATCATGCAAAGAACGTCCATAAATGCATTTGATAGAAATATGCATATTTTGAGAATTAACTTGCAATCTAACTTGTTTAGATGTGATTAAGATGCAAAAAGATACAAGATGGAAACCTAAAATAGGGTTGCATCATCACCCCAAACTTTAAACATACTTGTCCTCAAGTATTCTCCAATTTAATCTCTTTTTCAATTCAATCAAGGAACAAAGATAATGCAACATTATGATGTATATTGGCTAAAATGAGTTCACATGAGGAATTAGGCATGCAATGCACTACTCTCTACTCATTTTCATTCCTTTCAAGTGTGAATCAAGCACAAACTCAAGAACTTAGAATATGGATTGCCATTCACATATGTAAGAAATGATATTTTCATAATGTTCTGGGTAAACTGTATCATGCATGAAATACATTCAAAAGGTTAAGATTACTAGTTCACTTGCTAGAGCTTCCTCATACACTTCATTTCACTGTGCATGACCAACTTGGCTTGTGTAGGGGGATGAGGGATAGAGTTGATTTACCCTAGCCCTACTAGGCATAAAAAGAGAAGAAATGGTTATGAAAGGGAGTGGAGTGCTTTTGCACTCATCTTTTCTTTGTATGAATGCTCTTAAACATGACACCTTTTATTTTATTTTTTATTTTTTATTTTCTTTTTCTTTTGTTTCCCCTTCATGTAGGTAGGGCATATAATGACAAGAGTGAAGCGGAGAGTTAAAGGTATGACCACCCCAAACTTTTAGGGGTGGTCAAGGCTGATATGTGCACTTTGGCATCCTTTTATGAGGTGGAGAGGTTAGAATATGATGGAAGAAATGTCAAATCAAATAGGGGTTACAAGAAAGGGAAATTCATGTATAATTTCACTCAAGAAATTTAGTCCATGTAACATTCACCAATCAAACAAGTCATGCATAAAATGAACAGTACAGTAGATTGCATCCTTTTCATAAAGAACAAGAAAACCCAAATGTTCAAGACATGCAAGAATCACCCTTGTATTCAAAATAGAAAATTATTTCAAGAGGCTCGGAGCACATGCAAAATTCCTACATAGGACTCATTCTAGCCACAAACATCAAAAGAAAGTTACATTGCCCAATATTTTACCATTTTCATCACAACAGATAGAGATTCAATTGAAACACACTTTTGGGAAAGAACATTCAAATTTGGGCAAAATTGGCCAAAATGGTGCCAGTTTGCATTCAATCACATATAAACCTACATTTAGAGAAATTAAAACAACAGTAAATCCTAGTTAAAACAAAAAAAATTGCCAAAATCTACAGGGAAATGCAATGCATGACATGAAAGAGAAGAAAGAGTAATTTTTTTGAAAAATTATGCAAAAATACATGAAATTAAACTACATGTATGCATGAATGCCAGTAGACACACAAGATCGAGATAGACAAGTATGAAATTAGTCAAATGATTTGATCATCTTGCAAAAATATAGCACAAGCTACATAGATAAAAATATGGTGAAAGAAGGGCTTACGGCCCTACCACCCCAAACTTTTAAATCATATTCTCCTCAACATGAAATAGAAGTTTAGAATAGTAGGGTAAAGGGCATAGAGTCATGATAGACAACCACCAAGAGATGGAGTGATCAATGTAGCACTAGGTGAGTAGGGCAGAACCACCACTTATGTCTTGTCGGTCACACGGCCGTGTTGTTTGGCACAGCCGTTTTGGACTTGTTCCTGTAGCTTTCCTACTATTTTGCATTATTCTCTTCAACTTTGATCTTCTCCTTGGCTAGACCCTTTTTACATCACCTTTTCTTCCTTGTACATGTACTAACATGATCCACAAACAGAAAAACTATCAAGTATAGTGTGTGTGTGTGTTTCTTGGAAAAAATGAAAGTTTAATCAAGAAAAAAATGTTTTTGAGAGAAAGAGTTTCAAACCAACGTGGGTTGCCTCCCACTACCACTAAGTTTAAAGCCTTCGGCTAGGCTTGTTGTTCCTCAATCAAACTAGCATTGTCCAAAATCAAAATGTTTTCATCTTCATCATACACAATCCTCTCAAATTCCTTCATTGTTTGATCTTCCCCCCAAGGGTCATGTGAGCTTCTCGAGTGTTTTTCTTCATTTTCCGCTCCTTCAGGGTCATATAATAAACTTCAAAGTAAGAATCCTCATCAACAAAACTTTTCAGCTCATTCAACATGATCCTCTTGGACAACTTCCCCCTAATCCTCTTAATCAGTCTTGAGACCTTCAGAATTTTCATGCTATAATTTTGCTTTTCCTTGAGGAATGGGTCTTCATAAGGTTCAAAGAGTGGGGTTTCAATCATATTAGACACTTCAGAACCTTGAAATATCACATTGGGATGTCTTGGATCAACAATTGGGGCACTTGGTGATGTAACATCAATGAAAGGTGGGGCTTTTTGTATCATTGCTTGAAAAGGAGTCGAAACAATAGATTCACTAATGCCCTTGGTACTCTCTATAGATGGTGGTGCAAAAAAAATCTCTAGTACACTTGGCACTCTCACAAGGACTTTCTGGCAAGGGTACTCCATCGTGATATTTGTCAAATTTACTTCCCTCATTTTTGGACTTCTAAACCACATTCTCACACCTCAAGATGGGAACAATCTTCACTTCATCATGGGGAGGAGGAGGAGCATGTGATGGTTGTGGTGGTGGTGGTGGCCTATGGTGTGGTGGGTTAGGATTGTGAAGGATGTAGGATGGTTTTCGTGGAGGTGGTTGGTATTGTTGGATCTAGGGCTCTATAGGGGGGTTGAATAGACATACAAAATTTCTCAGAAGATAGATTAGACCTTCAAATTATATCAAATCAAAATCAATAGCTTAAGTGAAATTTGAAGTCCTAACTAACAAGCATAGCAAAGATTATAGGAATTGATAGCAAGCACTTGACAAGGTCATGTAGAGTGGTTCCACTCTATAAACTAGGAGAGATTTAGTCCACTACCTAGAGAGGTCAGCCTTTAGGACTTTTATAAGTGATTTTATCTATATATTCACAAATTTGAGTTACAACACATGACCACCAAAGGACTTACCCATCCAAGCACAAAGATTATTCCACCTTACCAAGGGCTTAACCACTTTGCAGGAGTCTTCAGCCTTCTTACAAGGTCTTACTCATTCTAGCACAAGTCTTTCACCTTCAAGGACTTTCCCACTATTCTTGGATCTTCAGCCTTTGCCTTCTCCTTCACTTGGAGAAGAACATCACCTCTTCTTCAACCTTAAAGAAGAGCAGCAATAACTCCACCTTCATTCGGAGTAGCTTGATTCACCTTTGCTTCATGGAGGAAAGGGGTAGGGAAGATGGAGTAGATGAGAGATTTACATGCACTAGGGGGTACCTCTCTTACAATAGGCCTATCTCACTCATAATCACGAAATGAAGTGTAAACTAGATAGAGAAAGGGGCTTTAGGAGTTGCAACATACTCAACTATAGCAAGGACTTAGAATAGCATGAATGAGCAAACTTGGAATGAACTCCAAGAGATCCTATTTATAGTTGGTGGTGTTTCCTTGAGTTTGGGATCACTTAGGGTCTAAATATAGCCATTTTCCACAATGCAGCAGATTTAGTTTCACCCAAAACAACTCACAAACAGTTATAATCACTTTTTCTGTGATTTTAGTAGAGTACATTTGATCGAGTTTCAATAAAGGTAACTCGACCGATCAACTGAAATACATAGCCAATTTTCAAACTATCAGTCGAGTTTGTTCTGGGAAACTCAACTGATGAGATAAAATTAGATTTGCTCAGTGAGTTAGTCAGTCGAGTTCTGTGAGTGTGCAACTCGACCTATGGGTCATCTTCAGAAAATCCATCATAGGATCAGTCGAGTTTCCAACTTGATCGATTAAAATCTTGTGACAAATTTTCTAAATTGACTTTAGAGTGGTTAAACCTTGGAATTAAGTGTCCCTAATTTTTTCACATCTTATATACATGTCATATCATCAATACAAGTGATCACAAAAATCATCTAAAGTCATTTGGAGTGATTTCACAAATTGCATACTTGCATTGCATTTGACTTGAACTTGAACAAGCTAGGGCTTGTATAATTTGATCCTTTTTCATGTACCTAAAGCCTAAAATCAATTTTGAACAAACATATTAGATACATAACAATGGAATAGTTAAGTCATTATCAAAATATGGGCAATGTATAACTCTCAAGTCAACAATTATGGGGTGGTTCTTGTGGTTGATATTGTGGTGGTGGTTGAGAGGTGTGTTGGAAGTTGTATGAAGGTTGGGGAGGTGGTGAGCATAAGGGGTAGGGGGACCTTGATATTGTTTCAAGGTAGATACTTACCCTAGTGGTGAATAATAGATGCCTTGAGGAACATCCATAGAATCATTTGCATTGTTTGGGTTGGCCATGGTTTGGGAAGGGGGTCTTCCCTCCTCACAAAGGGCAAGTGACATCGAAATACGGTCTAGCCTTTGCTCAAGCTGATCAATGAGTTGTCCATGAAAGGACACCTCTCTCTTCACTTCATCAGGGCTTATTAACCTCACAAGAAGTTCTTCTTCAAACATGGAGCTATCTCTTGACTCTTGGTCTCCTTGTTCCTCCCATAAAAGGTTTGGATGATTTCTCCATTTTGAAGTGTAAGAGCTTGACATGGATCCTTGGTTATGCCGAATACCATAGGATTGTAGAACTTGCACATCTTCACAATGAGCCTCCATGATGTCGACGGAGTGACTAAAAGAATCTCCCACATGAATCTTCATGACATTTACCATGTCTTCCAATATATTCATCATGTAGGGAGGTTGAGGAATTGAAGGGGCTCGTGCATCTCGGTATACCATCTTGACTTCAAAGGGTTGCTTGTCACATGTACAAGGCACAAACAATCAAAAGAGGACAAGTTAGCAAACCAAGATGCAAAAGTAACACAAAGAATAAAGAATAGCAATGATGAGGGCAGTAGGAAAGGCTAAGATACACTAACTAGCTGAGCTGAGCGCCTCTATCCCTGGCAATGGTGCTAGAAAGATTGGTGTGATCTTCTCAATGCCACACACTAGCCAACCAGATGGTGACTAGATGCAACCCTAAGGGAAAACAAATAGATCTCTCAAAATTTATATATAGACCTAGTCCAACACACTGGCTCAACTATATATTCACAAGTACCCTCAAGCGCACATGTTTGTGTTGTAATATATGTCAGTGGAAAGATTAGGGTTGATCCTTAGGGAGAGAGGGGGCACTAGATCTAGTTTAATATTAGTTGTGTTCCTACAGCGGAGAGTAGGATTTGAGGGTTTAAAGTTGGTTTTGATTGATTACACTACGATGTCAAGCAATTAACAACAAGAAAGAAACTAGATTAACAAAAACCATAGATTACCCTAAGCAAGTTAAGACTAAGAACTAGGCAAGACAAGCAACCAAGCTAGAGAAAGGAGTTACACTACACAAGAAAGTCAAATTATCAACTAAGAGGCAAGCTAAGCAATAAGACAAGCAAGATCCTAGGTTATCACTAGCTAACTAAATTACAACAAGCAAGCTAAAAAGAGCCCTAACTACTTAAGAAAGAATTAACTATCAAGAACTAAGAAATTAGCTAAGGAGTCACACAGGAAATTAACTAAACTAGCATTACCAAGATAAGAAGGCAAGGGTGCATTTTAAGCAAGAAGATGGATAGGTGGACCATTTGGGAATGAAACTTGATACTAGTTGGGGGAAGGTTAACATAGCATACAATTCTCAAAATTCAATCTAGACTACCAAACCAAACAACAAGGCATGTGCTATTGGAATATACCCTATGCTACTAGTTGGAGAACTTGGTGTAGGTGTAATTCTAATAGGACTTTCCAAGTCTAGGTTTCTAGGGTAAGTGGTATTAGGGAAATTGAGAGGCAAGGGCGGGAATGGGAGTAGAGATGAGGGTGTTTCACCTCATGTTACTTGCTATCTAGACTTTAGGGAACTCTAGACAATTGCACTAATCACACTTACACTAGCTACTTAGATCTCACACCTACTTGTAGGAGAAGGGAGTTGTATGTAGGAACAAAGGGGGCTAGCTAGATATCCACTCATTGGACCTAGGAGCCATTCCTAAGATTGTCACATGCATTCCGTTTTCCCCTAGAAGCTAAGTGTCATCAAGCATTATGAAACAAGCAATCGATGTTTAAAAGAACAAACCACATGCAAGATAATGGAAAATGAGATAGAAGCAAGAGGCAATCATCATAGAATGAAAATATGTTCAAGACAAGTTATTTTCCCCTAACATTGTATCAAAGTAACATTTTAGCCCCAAACAGCCCACTGGTAGGGGCTTATCTAGACATGCTCATACAAAATAGAAAAGAAAGGAGAAGAAAGGGGAAGGAATCCATCGAGCTCGTGGAAGCTTCTTATCCTTCACCTCCTAGATATTGTAGAATGACCTTCCTTCTCCAAGATGGGTGAAGAGCATGGAAATGTAGGGGATCATGGTAGAAAACTAGGTTTCTATTTTGCAAATGGGGTGGAAGTGGTAGGTGGAGGTCTTGAATGTAAGGGAGATAGAAATGGATGCTCTAGAGTTTGTAGGAGGGAGCTAAGGCAGATACATGGAGGTTAACCTTATGCCCCATCTGCCACCCTTGTATATATAGGTGGTGGGGAGTCACTAGGTCAAGTGGGGGAAAAATAGAGAATGCAGTCCAAATCTACTGCTAGGGTTGTATGTAGAACGGTCGTGCTGGGCAGCACGGCCGAGTGGGTAGGGGTCAGCACGCCCATGGTGGAATGGAATATGTGAGGTGGAAATTGGTAAAAGTTATAGTAAAATTTTGGGCTCTTGGAAGGCTGGTAGCACAGTCATGTTGGGAAGCACGGCCGTGGTGGAAGCTTGGTAGCTCGCTCATGCTAGGTAGCACAACCGTGGTAGGTGATATGTGGCACGGTCGTACTGGGTAGGTGGAAACATGGCCATGCTAGATAGCACAGCCATGGTGGAGGGGTACCAGCACAGCCGTGCTGGCTAGCACGACCTTTGGTGGAGGATGGCAACATGATCATCCTGGTCAGCATGTCCGTGGTGGAGGATTTTTTGTAGATGATTCAAAATTGAGTTTTTTCCTTTGATTTCTTCATTTGCAGCACGGTCGTTCCGTGTCACCACGGTTGTATTGGGAGCTTTGCTTGCACTTTGAGCTTTGAAATTCATGATCCCTGGACTTTTTGCTTAAGCTTGATTCTTTTCCATTAGGGGTAGGTTGAGGGAGATCTGGGGCCTTCTCCAGACCTCTCCATCGGCGGAGGAATCACACAACACCTTCTTTCTCTCTCATCCATCCAAGGCATGGTCCAAGCACCTAAAAATCATGTAAAGAACGTCTGTAAGTGCATTTGACATAAATATGCATATTGAGGGAATTAACTTGCAATCTAACTTGTTTTAATGTGATTAAGATGCAAAAAGACACAAGATGGAGCCCTAAAATAGGGTTGTGTCACTTTTTTTCTATCTTTCACCATATCCATCACAACAAAATTAGAAGGAAATAAGGAATATGTGTCATCATCAAGTGATACTAGCATGTCCTAATTCTCCCTTGAGATGTCTTTAGAGTTCAATTGGCCTATTGCATAGCTGGATCCAATTGTCCCAAGTTGAAGTCAACATACACAGAATAATGGATTAGATCCACACTAGAACCCATGTCAGGAAGAGTTTGGTCTATGTGGTGTGTGCTAATGTAGTAAGGAGTGATAGGGACATCAAGATCTTTTCTCTTCTTTGTTCATTGAACTTGACATTCTTAGGCATTCTCCCATTCGACTTCCTCTTAAAAGTGAACATGTCTTTCTGAATTTTTTTACAACAAGGAATTTGCATAATGGCATTCAACAAGTGAACATTGCTTTAGTCTTGTTTGAAATTTTCCATGATGTCTTTAGTGTTCTTCTTCTTCCTTAGAGGTAGAAGGCTCTTCAAGTGCATCTAGGAAAGGGGGAAGTTGAGTTGTTAACTTGTTCACATCAATAAAATCATCTAGCGGGGTATCACAGGAGTAACAAATATTATCACTCAGTATCATTGTGATGACCGCTATCAAACCGACATCCAAATTACATAGTAATTACACGAAATAATCATTAGTAGTGGATTAACAAAAATCACTAAAAATTAAAACCATTTTTCAAAGAGATCCATTTCCAGGAAACTCTTAAGGAAAGAACCAAAGCAATATATACATTATGGATCACATTGTACATACATTGTACCATCTCATCTCGAGGATATCATATACCAGCTGCTTTGCCCAAACATATACATAAGAAACATAAAACATCGGGACATACAAGACAAAATCTCAGATCATTTATAAAACCATTACGTACTAACTCCCAAGGACCTGAGAGTACAGAGACGACACATAGGACTTCTATCTACAAGGCATGACAGACAACACACTCAACTTGAGATGTTACTGTGGTCCTTCCTCTACAATATGGTCTCTACCTCCTCATCCGCGTCCACCTAAAAATGTTGGGACCAATGAGTTGAGACAAAAGTCCCAGCAAGGATATAACTCTTTGCCAACAACATTATCATCATAGGTAAATAATATAAAACTGAGCAGAGGATCTTTATATTAATAATCAAGATTAATCACTATTTATAAGCATAATAGAGCAATATCATCTTTCCAAGCAATGCAGCTATCTATGATAGAGTAAGAAATCATCTATTCACTTTATAAGGAATACAAAGAACACATATAACATCTATCCATTTAAGATGTATAAAAGTAGTATAACATCAACTAATGTTTCTTTATTCAATCCTTAATCAAATACACTACATGGTTGATTACATATTTACAATCACACTTATGCCTTGAGGAGATGTGGTATATCGCTCATGCTCCAACCGAACACACCTACGTAAAGCATTGTTATCATAAAAGGTCAAAGGAAGAGCCGCCTTCTAAGACCTCACCTCTCTCGGTTAGTACGAGATCACTGGTAGTGACATCATGTGTCAAACTACAATTAGCTTGCCAGGGTATAGTGGCATCTTCGCAATAGAGTTACAGCCGCAGCATGCACTCTCTTTAGATCACACACAACCTTGGTATATTAATATTGAGTCATGGCATATAGCCATACTCTTATTATGATGAGGAAGATCACACAGCAATTCTCATTTGGACGTAAGGATATTTTCACCCATTACCCCCACATATTCAAAAATATTCTCTATGAGTTAAACTCATTTCACCATTCAACAAATTCTGACACTGAATGCATCTATGGCCAGGGAAACTACATGATAAGGTTCCACTTGATTAATTAGGTGCATTACAGTACCTTTTAGCATCAACCAAGTTACAAGCATGAATTGTAAAAAATGCTATAAAGAAAGGTGTAATACATTTATCAAGTACTTTCATAATCTTTGGAACACATTGAATGCATAACACTCGGGATGTCAGTCCCTTATCACATTACTGGGGATTCTCATCCCTTAACATTATCATCATCATGATTGCTAGATCTGGGTATTCAAACCCTTAGTTCATCACTGAACATTGTCACCTCTTATCAGGTAACTATTACCTCTAGGTCCTCAGACCCAGGTATACATTATACTTGTTGCACAAGTATTTCACATGGCTCACAAGGCCCATTTACTCTGTATCATATGAAACATCATAGCTCATACTTGTCTATGCTCATCATCTCATGATACCTGCATGGTTAGTATTTCATGATAAAAACAATATCAAGTACATATCATCACCATGCAATACAAGAGAAATACAATCTTCCAATTATTAGGGTTAGGGTTTCCCTTTTTAGCCGATTAGGGTTTCAAGTTCATATTATCAAGAATCAAAACCCTAATTCATAGCTCCACATATATTAGGAGCATACATTGATATCATATTCAATCATATTTGTTTATTCTCATCATTCATCATTAAATGATTATCACACAAAGTATGAGTTTCTCTCTCATCCTCACTAGGATATTAATTACATCATACTTTATTAAGTTGGCTCAACCCTTTTCTCAAGGTACATTGGCCTACACTTATCAAAATGCATTAAAATATTTACATATTAATGTATCATTTGACATAACACACTTCATGTGTTACTCAATCAAGTATATCGGATTTGAGGTACTTACCGCCATATTGGTTTTGTGGTGCTTCCACCATATCGGGCTAGAGGTGTATGCTTACTACCATATCATCCAAGAGGTGTGTGCTTACCAGGATATCATCCAAGAGTTGTGTGTTTACCACCATATCATCCAAGAGGTGTGTGCATGTGTCACTTATATTGGGTTACTCAAGTGTATGGTTTTGCATATCGGGTTAGACCCTTATGCTCATACCTTTTAAAACCTTCCAAGTATCAACCTACCATGCGTTGAGTGACAGCCTAGACAAATGTTTAGTCCTTTTTCAACCAACCCAAATGTAAAAAATGATAGGGGTGTGGGGTTCCAAGTTATAACCGATTTCATATCACCATATTGGGTTTCATTACCATATCGGATTAGAGGTGCTTCAACCCAATATCGATTTGTGCCATGATGATGTCATCTTCATCAAGCTCTAGACTATCATCCCTTACTATTCTAGGTCATGGACAACAGTCCTATGAAACTATTAGAACTCATAGATTCATCAACTATTCAATAAAAATCGAAATTGGAAGTAGATCAACAAGTATAATCAGATTGAAGGTGAATAATAACATGATTGGGTTCAAGTTATATAACCCACCTCAAGAACAACTTCAAAGCTCCAAGATCCAAAGCTTCACGTTACCAAGGTTGTATATGAAGTTATCAAAGATGCAATACTTGTTCACAACTCCTCTATATGCAAATAATCACCATAGATAAGAACTTGGTGAAGAAGAAAAGAAAGGAAGAATCACAACCCGAGAATCATACTTCAACCAAGGTTGAAAATGACCATGGAATCACCTTAACCTTAAGGCTCGAGCTCCTTCTTGCTCCTCAACTATTATGCATGATATCAAAGAGAAAGAGAGTTGTAGGATTTGGAAAGTTTCACTAGTATGTGAAAGGAGTGGTATATATAATTGAGGCTCATGAGAGAGAGTGTATAAGAGGTGTCATCACCTTATACTACTAGGTGACACATGTCCATGCATGGGTTGACACATGTACATGCATGCACACATATTTACATTTACATGCAAAACTCTTGGGGATAATCTAGGGATAAGATTTTGTCCATTAATTATCTTGTTGAACAAGATATTTCAACCCAACATCACTTTATTTACAAACTGATACAACTTTTCCAAGGAAAGTTGTAAACCGATATCCATCACCTTCTTAAGGTTCTTACCTCATCATTGCCTTTGACAAGATTTGAAAAAATGATATGGGACCTCCTCTATGGCTTCTTGGCCAATAGTCACTCCCATATAAGCTCTACAACTCAATACAACTCATTTTAGGGTTTCAACTATACAACTCTTCTTGGTCTTTTCATCACCAAAATACCATCACTCAAAAATGATTCAAGCATTGTGCCTCTTTCTTTGTATCTCCTCTAGATGATCCTAAGAGAGAGTAAGAGCACTCTAAAGGTGGTAATTTCCATATCAACCCTATATTTTGGGTAAATTGCAATTTGCACCAAAATTGGTACACAAGGCACACACATTATTCAAACAAGCTCTAACTTGGAACTTAGGCTTTCCACAAGCCACCCCTTAGCATCATTCTCTCTATTATGATTCTAAAGAACTTGAGGCTCATTCAAAATGTGATATATTACAATATAACCCCTCATCTTGGGTAAATTGTAATTTACACCCAAACTATCATATAATGCATAAACAGTTTGCAAATAAACTCAAACTTGAAAATTAAACTCTCCTTGAGTCTTAATTACTTTTCAAAAGATTAAAACAAGTTTATAAATAACTTACTTAAGATAAACTTCCAGGGTTATGGCATAACCCAGTTTGGGATGTTACAATCATAGTATCACCCTGACTACCAACAACAATATCACTACCTCGTATCATGGTATCACTGTCACAAATCATAATATCATCTCTTTCTTCATTCAAAAAACCATCAACTATCTGTCTCTTTGTCTCCTCCAAAGTCTTCCCACTTTTGAATATAGTCACATCATTCACTTAGACATGAGTAGAAGAGGAGGGAGCTTGCATGAATGTTGGAATCCTTAAAGTAGTGGTCTTTGGTGTGACGGGATGGGATTTTGGAGGATGTATTGTGGTTGTGGTGGTTGTGTTGGAGGATATTGTGGATGTGGGGGTATTTATGTGGAAGTTTTTTATATTGAGGAGATGGTTGTGAGGTGTTGGAGGTTTAATGGAGATTGTGAAGGCGATGGTGCACAAAGGTTGTGAGGCCCTTGATATTGCTACAAGGTGGGCACTTCTGGTGGGATATAAGTTCTTTGAGGAGAACCGATGAATCCATCAACACTATTGGGATTCACAAAAATTTGGCAGAATGACCTCCCCTCTTTTTGAGAGCAAGAGTTAGAGAAACTTGATCAATTCTTTGCTCCAAAAGACTAATATTTTTTCCTTGAAAAGAGACATATTTCTTCACATCATCATGACTTCTCAATCTCCCAAGGACTTCTGCTTCAAATTTGGAGCTATATTTTGACGCTTGTTGTTTCCTAGGATGCCCTTGTCCTTCCTCTCCTTGTTCCTAAGAGAAATTAGGATGATTCCTCCATTCTGGAGTATAAGAATTTGACATAGGGTTTGGTTGTTCTAACTGCCATAGGATTATAGAGATTGAACCTCGCCACAACAACCCTCCACATTGTTGGTGGAGTGGCTAGAAGAACCACCCCCGACAAGAGTCTTCATGAGATTCATCATATCCACCAATATTTTCATCATTTGTGTGTTGGAGTCGTCTTTCGTGTGAGTAGGCGAAGCTATCGAGTTTCTATCACAGTAAACATCAACACTTGACGTTCGGTGTCAGGAGTTTTCATTCAAGTGGTTAAAAAGCAGCCAAAACTCCTTGGGGGTTTTATCCATCAATGCTCCACCATAATAAAAATCTACAATTTGATCCATTTTATAAAGGCCTGCATAGAAAGATTAGACAAGTTGTCAAATAGGAACCTCATGATGAGGACAATCTCACAATAATTTCTGAAACCTTTCCCATGTCTCATAGAACTGTTCATTTTCTTTTGGACTAAAGGAGGTTATGCATCTTCTCATCTAGGTCAACTTGGAAAAAAGATAAAACTTATTTAAAAACTCATTCTTCATCACCTCCCAAGTGACATGTTAGCCTTTGAAGAATATTGTTCCTTATCCTTGCCCTTGAGAGATAAGAGGAACAAGGTGAGCTGAATAGAGTCTCCATAGGCTTTATGAGTCCAGAAAGTAGAGCAAGTCTCTATTAAAGCATCAATGTGCTTGTAAGGTTTTTTATTCTCAAGGTCATAAAAGGTGGGGATGATCCCAAGAAGACCGAGAGGAATGGAAAACCGTTCTCCTCTCAATTTGATCTACTCTAGTAGATATTGGAGAAGTGTAGTTTCCTGACTTGAAGTAGTCATGTAGTGTCTTATTTAGTGGAAGAATTAGAGGGTCACCACATTCTTCATCCTTTTATCCCATCTCATCTTCTATCTCAACTTCTATCTCAACTTCTTGGTATTAGTTTTTCTTATTTCTATGCCTTCATCTTCGTATCTCAATATCCTCGAGGAATGAGTCAATAGAAAGCCAACCATGCCCAAACACACACTAACTATCTCTTGCATAAGGCACAACCAACCAAATAAAGCTAAGTTAGTAAATAAGTATTCAAAGGTAACATAAAGAATAAATAATAGTAATGGTGAAGATAGTAGGAAAAGTCAAATCTAAACTAACTATCTAGGTTGAACACCTTTCTCCCCTATAATGATGCCAAAAACCTTGGTGCATTTTCCCTAGGGTACACCCAACCAATTGAATTTTCTATTGTATTTTCTCTATTACACACAAAATTGATCTTTTAAATTTTATAAAACCCTAAATAAACACGCTCACATAAACTAAACACTTCACCCACAAGCACACATGATCGTATCATAGTATAGGAAAGAGGCAAGTTAGGGGTCAATCCTAAGGAAGAGCGGGGGCACTAGAGCTATGTTAAATTATCTGGGTTCCTAAATCAGAGTATAGTGCTCAAGGGTAATCTTAGTTTTTGCTGTTAAAGTAATGGTAAACAAGAATTCAAAGGAGAGCAAGAAGAAAAACCTAAGTTAACCCTAGGCAATTTAATTTTAATTAACAAGAAAAGGTGATGAAGAAAGGAAATAAAAGAACAATTTAGACTAAGGAAAGAAATTAATGATCTAACACTAACACTATACTATCCAAAACATCCTAATTAGCAACCTAGATAGAAAGAGAAATTAGTGATCAAAAGAAGAAATTAAGTAAACTAGGCAAGAGATAAACTATCAAATTAGCGACTATAGCAAAAAAAGACCTAAACTAGAAAGAGACTACCAAGAACCAACACAACTAACAAAGAGAGAGCACTAACTATAATAGGCAAGTTAAACTAGCATGAACAAGGCAATTAACTAACTAAGCATGTAAACACTAGCTAATCAAGAAGGCAATTAGGATGTTAAGAAATAAATGGGAAGTTTGGGCCATTTAAAGTAATATTACTGGAACCTAGGTTAGGGGTTATATCATGGAAGTCCATATTCATTTGTTTAGATTGTTAAACCAAGTAACAATATATATGCTAGATAATTACCCTATAATAATTGGCCATGTATGGAATAAGGTATGTTTTGGGGAACTGTACACTAGGTAACCCTATCCAACCTTGTGGGGCTCATTTATATTATGGTTTAGGTGAAGTTATACTAGGATCAAATCAAGTCTAGATTTCTATGGAGGAGGTTCTTACGGAAATTTTGGGCCGATGGTAGTAACGGAGGGTGGATATGAGGGTGTTTCACCTTACATGACCTACCATGTAGCCTTTAGGTAGCTCTAAGGCAATTGCGCTATGTGCCTCTAGATTAAATACTTATATATCACACCTAGAAGGAGAGCGGATTGTTGGCTAATTTGGACATTATGATAAATCCCTTTGTTTTGATTATGACAAACATTTCATTCTTGTCGATCTAACGTGCTACTTGAGTGTTGCAGGAATAAGGTGGATGACAAAGAATTGGGAAATCTATATGCTTGAATTATTGTTATTTCATGAATGTAACCAAATGTAAACACTTGTACAAAATATATAATGTACAAGTACTTAGACATCAGGTAAATCAAGCGTTAGATCTTCCCTAGCCATTCACAACACTTAGATAAGTCATCCCCTACAATAGTGTCACATCTGCACACTCATACACACACTTAGTACTTTAAAATATTGAAACAGGGTTATTCTCGGTCGACAAACTTCTCGACCGACACTCTCGGTCGACAAATTCCTCGACCGAGAATGACCCAAGTAGTCGTTAGACACAAAAGAAAAAGTAGTTGGGAGTTGGATCAGAACGTTGTAAACACTTGCTCCAGACAGTCCCTCGGTCGACAAATTGTCGACCGAGAAGGACTCTCGATCGACAAATTGTCGACTGAGATGGGTTCTGACAGCACCTGCAGAATTAATTAACTAGTCGTTGCTAAAGCAACTAACTTATACCTAACGGCTAGTTAAGCACTTGGAACCCCCTAGAAAGTGTCTAGAACATCCTTAAGCACTTGTAGGTCATTCCTATAAATAGGACATGCCTTAGGACACCTAAACTTACCAATCTACACTTGTGATACACTTGAGCTTACACTTGCAATTGTCAATCTGTTTTGAGAAATTGAGCAACACTTGCATTGGCTATTCTTCTCCTTGCTCTAATTTCATGTCCTATAGGCTAGCATCTCCTATCCACAGCAATTACACTTCTATTTACATTGGTTAGAAGATCAAAACGCTTGATATAGGAAATCAAGCCTTGAGCTGCAAAGTGGTATTGTAATTTCTATTTTTCCTTCTTGTTCCTTTTATCCTTTGTATTCTCCTTGCTACTCCTAGGGTTGGAGGCTGCGGATTGGAGAAGGTTCTTCTCGGTGGAGAAGGTGGACTTCGGACTACTTCAAGAAGGCTGTTGCAACGGGAAGCTACTTCAAGAGGAAGGCTACTTCAAGGGGGAGCTTGAAGTTACTTCAAGAAGGCTGCTTCAAAGTTGGTGCAACTACTTCTAGGTGAAGGCTGTTCGAAGGGTTTGGTGAAAGAATTGTAATTTTATGTAAAGTCCTTGCGAGGTAATAAAATTTGATTCTTTCAAAATCCTGGTTGGGTAAGCAACTGGGTAGTGGATTGACTGCCTTAGTATTTTCTAAGGTTGGAACCACTCTAAATCCTTGTCCCCTTGTCCAATATTTTTGTGGTTGGTTGTTTGAGCTAAATAATTATTAAATTAACTATAAAACCCTATTCACCCCCCTCTAGTGGTTTTTCAATTGGTATTAGAGCAGGCTTCAAGGAGCTCTAATCGAGTCTTGAAGAATGAAGGGTGGTGGTGTTAACAACCGCAAGCAAAGGAAAAGCATGGACCAATCTTCAACAAGTTGCAATTGGTGCTTAGGAACAAGGCACACTACACTTAACTGTCCATGGAGGTCAAAGAAGTAAGATGCGCATAAAGAATGACTTATTTCTACAATAAGTGAAAGAGAGGAAGAAGAAGTAAGTCTTTTTTATTTATCTAAAGAAGAGCTAGTTGCTAGTCTTGAAGAGACACATAATAAATATATTGAGTGCAAGAAGAAATTAAAGAAATCTAATAAAGCAAATGATGAGTTATATGCTAAGCTTCTTGCTCTCACATCTGAAAATGAAGATCTCAAAAAGGTTATTGAAGATCATGATATTAAGATAAAATTTGTAGAAGAAAATTGCAATCTTCTTTCCCTAGAAAAGTTAAATTTGCAAACTCAAGTAAATGATCTTCAAAAACAACCTGTTTTGTGTACACATCTAGATTATGATATTATTGTGAAAGAAAGAGATTCCTTGCTATCTAATCTAGATCAAGCAAAGTTAGACATCAATAAAAGAATGGATGAGATTGTTAAGCTGCAACAAAAAGTTAGTAGTTTGAGTAACAATGATATTCTTGATAAAATCTTAAATGATTCTTATCATCAAGTTGGAAGGAGAGGACTAGGTTATAAGCCTAAAGGAAAATCTTATCAAAAACCTAGTTGGATAAGGACACAAGTACTAGAGAGTCAATCTATGTATGTACCTAGAGGAAAATATACATATGTACCCAAGAACAACCTAGAACAAGATCATAAAAAGAGACATGAGGTTGATTCTATATGTTGCCATTATTGTTTATGCCTTGGACATTATTCCTTTTCATGTCCTTACAATAAAAAGGATGTCGAGTTAGTATGGGTTCCAAAACCCCCAAACTAGACGAATAAGATTAAGTTGAGATATGACCAACGAATTTCGTTGTAAATCTATATGTCTATCTCATCTTAACACAATAAGATAACAAATTCAAGTAATTTAAAACCTCTAAACTTAAGACTACATACTTTTTAAATCTGCAAAAACACATCCTTTACAAATTTAATTTTAATCCTCAAAACATAAATATTTGGATATAATTAGTTGAGATTTGATTTAAATGTTTCTTTGATATTCATATAATCTATCTCAACTAAACTGAGCTTTCAAATAGCATAATTGAATTAAAAACGACCCATGATTTAATTGAAACAAATTACTGAAAACAGCTCTGAAACAGTATAGAACCTTTCTCGGTCGAGACACTGTCGACCGAGAAGAACTGTCGGTCGAGAAATGGTCGACCGAGCAGGTTTCTGTTGTCAAGTCTGAAATAAATCTGCTGAAATTGTTTTTCAATTAACCTAGTTTGCTATCAAATTGTTATTGATGATTGAATTAACATGCAAATCAAGAATAAAACCTTGGAAGACAATTTTTGTAGTAAGACATATTGATCTTTTGCATTATATAACATTATGAATATGAAATCCTTAAACATATTGCAAAAGTGCTATAAGAAGACTAATCTTGAACAAACCTTATTCATTGTTTGAAAAGTTTCTTCGGCATGATCAGTTATAAACGTTTGTCTTAAAATTGAGAACTTATATGAGATTATTTTGGTTTACTCTCTAAATGGTTGGACTTAAAACTGAAAATCATGATTAGTTTAACCAAGGAAATTACTATTTTTAATCTAATGGTTTTTCCTAAGTAATCCTTGGAATATCTATACATGAACCATGTGTGTGTTGAAATTTAGTTTAAATGATCATAATTATTGCATTTATATGCTGATCATTGTACTATGGATATGCTTCTACCTCTCCATAGTATCATGATCATTATATTTTAGTAACTATGTTTCTTAGAACAAAAATTTTTAATGTTTTATCCATTTGTTTGTTCTAAGAAATAAAAAGTAAGGATTCAAGGAAAAATGCTTCTAAAGTATATTATCTGAAAACAAGAGTAAATGGGATTTGATACCTGTAACAAAACTTATATATAAAACATACAAATTGTTGAATGAAATTTGCAGAAACATTCCCGGTCGAGAAATACTTCGACCGAAAATATTTCAGCTGAGAAAGAGTTCGACCGAATAAGTTTCTTGAAACCAACTAGCTCAGTCTGCTATAAACTTAATTGGAATTATGAATGAATCTTTAAGTCAAATCACACATTGATAATTTGCAACATGCCTTCCTTGATTCATATAGGTCCATTCTAAGTATTCTTTGATCTAGTTACATAAAAACCATGTGTTAAATTTCATGCTTCAATTGTTCTATCATTACATCATGGATATGCTTCATCATGATCATTATGTTTCATTGGTTTGTCTAAAATAATCTTTGATCCATATATACAAACCATGAATGGATATTATTCTTGATCATTGTGATTCAGATAATTGAAAATGCCATTAGCATAAAAGCATCTTGACATAATAGATAATGATTGTGGACATAGCTTGTGATAAAATAATGATGTTGCTATGACAAGCCAAACGGTGCCTCTTAGAACAAAAATATTAATGTTTTTATCTATTTGTTTGTTCTAAGAAATCAAAAGCAAAAATCTTGACTTTAAGATATTAATCTTGCTTTCAAAATATATGTTTCTAAAGAATCTTATGATTAATCTGAAAATAAGGGTATAAGAAGAAATGGGATTTGATATTTATGTACCCATAGCAAAGCTTATGAAACATCATTCACAATGAATGTAAAACATGCATTCTAGAAAAATCAAGGTCAAAGACTTCACTATGATGCCCATATTAAGTCTTCATAATAGGTATATCTTAATGTGCTTCAAATTGATATTTATTTAAAGCTATCTGCAGAAATTATACTTCACATATGAATGTTTAAATTGGAAATCTGCAGAATTTGCCTCTTGGTTGAAATTAAAATTGACCAAGGGGTGCTATGGTCGTAGTCAAGTTTGACCTAAAATAAGCTTGACAAAGTGCTTATTTGTATATCTTTTTACTGCATTCAAAATGTGTTCATCATATTGAAAACTATCAAAAGGTCAAAATCACATCTTCAAAATCATTTGTGACCTTAGAATCCTTAAATTGTCTTAATTATAAAATTTAGGGGGAGCTCACAAAAACTATTTTGATTAATAAGGAGCTTACAAAACATTGTGAACATCATAAAGATAAATTGAAACTTGTTATGACCTTAGTATTTTTAATCTCGATTATGAAAATAAAGGAATCTACGAATTTCATGAATGTGATATATATCTTGGTCTTAATGGAGTTCTCTAAACAAATCAGGGCTTAACGTCCCGTGCATTTGGTTAGAGATACTTTTTATGTACTTTATTATAAGCTTAAAGGATTCTCATATCATTTTTTTTGTCTTAACATCCCATGTAAAATGGATGAGAAATCAATACACATATGCCATGAAATTAAAAGGAATTCATATCATTTCAAGGCTTAACATCCTTTGTAAATGATTGAGAAATAAATTGTGGCTAAAATTAAGAATAATTGCTTTGCATTAATCCCTTACTTTTAAATTGACTATCTCTTTAAGGGGGAGCATAGCATAAAATTAAGGGGGAGATATAAAAGTCATACAAAATGTTTTTCCTGGATATCTTTTTGAAATGAAAAAGGGGGAGAAATAATATAAAATCAAAAAACATGAAATAAAATGAGTTTCATAATATTTCGGCCAGCATTCACTTGCAAAACACGAATGGCTACAAAAGGTAAATTTCAGGTATGAAACTCACATGATTTATATTTCCTTATTTTATATTTAGGAAATGTTTGTCATCTTCAAAAAGGGGGAGATTGTTGGCTAAATTGGACATTATGATAAATCCCTTTGTTTTGATTATGACAAACATTTCATTCTTGTCGATCTAACGTGCTACTTGAGTGTTGCAAGAATAAGGTGGATGACAAAGAATTGGGAAATGTATATGCTTGAATTATTGTTATTTCATGAATGTAACCAAATGTAAACACTTGTACAAAATATATAATGTACAAGTACTTAGACATCATGTAAATCAAGTGTTAGATCTACCCTAGCCATTCACAACACTTAGATAAGTCATCCCCTACAATAGTGTCACATCTGCACAATCATACACACACTTAGTACTTTAAAATATTGAAACAGGGTTATTCTCGGTCGACAAACTTCTCGACCGAGACACTCTCGGTCGACAAATTCCTCGACCGAGAATGACCCAAGTAGTCGTTAGACACAAAAGAAAAAGTAGTTGGGAGTTGGATCAGAACGTTGTAAACACTTACTCCAGACAGTCCCTCGGTCGACAAATTGTCAACTGAGAAGGACTCTCGATCGACAAATTGTCGACCGAGATGGGTTCTGACAGCACCTGCAGAATTAATTAACTAGCCGTTGCTAAAGCAACTAACTTATACTTAACAGCTAGTTAAGCACTTGGAACCCCCTAGAAAGTGTCTAGAACGTCCTTAAGCACTTGTAGGTCATTCCTATAAATAGGACATGCCTTAGGACACCTAAACTTACCAATCTACACTTGTGATACACTTGAGCTTACACTTGCAATTGTCAATCTATTTTGAGAAATTGAGCAACACTTGCATTGGCTATTCTTCTCCTTGCTATAATTTTGTGTCCTATAGGATAGCATCTCCTATCCACAGCAATTACACTTCTATTTACATTGGTTAGGAGATCAAAACGCTTGATATAGGAAATCAAGCCTTGAGCTGCAAAGTGGTATTGTAATTTCTATTTTTCCTTCTTGTTCCTTTTATCCTTTGTATTCTCCTTGCTACTCCTAGGGTTGGAGGCTGTGGATTGGAGAAGGTTCTTCTCGGTGGAGAAGGTGGACTTCAGACTACTTCAAGAAGGCTGTTGCAACGGGAAGCTACTTCAAGAGGAAGGCTACTTCAAGGGGGAGCTTGAAGTTACTTCAAGAAGGCTGCTTCAAAGTTGGTGCAACTACTTCTAGGTGAAGGCAGTTCGAAGGGTTTGGTGAAAGAATTGTAATTTTATGTAAAGTCCTTGCGAGGTAATAAAATTTGATTCTTTCAAAATCCCGATTGGGTAAGCAACTGGGTAGTGGATTGACTGCCTTAGTATTTTATAAGGTTGGAACCACTCTAAATCCTTGTCCCCTTGTCCAATATTTTTGTGGTTGGTTGTTTGAGTTAAATAATTATTAAATTAACTATAAAACCCTATTCACCCCCCTAGTGGTTTTTCACGGATATATATGGGAAGATAAGGTACTAGATAGAGATGCACTAGTTGGACCTAAGAGTAATCAAAATAGCCACATATAAGCCTTTCATTCTAAAGTTTAGGTGGTTTCAAGCACAAATCAACAAGTAATCCATGTTTTCAAACATAAACCACCAGATTATTTATGAGAAATACATAGAACTAGAAGTCAATCAATACCAAATTAAATTATAAGGTTTACAAGTTATTTCACCCCAAAATGGTATCAATGTCACATTTGAACCCCAAATAACTCACCTAAGGGTCTTAGCTACTCATCACAAAAGAAAAGAAGGAAGGAGTAGAGGAGTGAATAGACATGGAAGCCTGGTGAAGATTCGTCCTTATTCACCTCTTAGCAGCTACATCTCATCAAGCTCCCTCCTTTATGGACAAAAGTCATGGAATGGAGGGTGGAAGTAATCAAAATGCTAGAAAACTAAGGTTTTGAGGTAGGGAAAGGTGGACTTGAAGTGAGGGGAGGTGAGAGTAGGTGGGATCTCAATGAATGTTCTAGTGGGTGGCAATAAGTGCTAAGGAGTACCTAACCTAGTGCTCCAACTACCATCCATGTATATATAGGTTGTAGGGAAGCACTAGGTTAAGTGGGCGCAATATGGGAAATTGTTATGTAGAAAATGAGCTAAGACTGGTGGCAGCATGACTATTTTGGGCTAACAACTGTGGTGGGTAGAGGGTGACATGGCCATTATGGGGTGGAATGTTGAATGGAAAAAATCAAATATGAGAGTAGAGTTTTGAAGGATGGTAGCAAGGCCGTGTTGGGAAGCACGACCGTGGTAGTATCTAGGTAGCACGATTATGGTGGGAGAGTTGGTATTGGTCATTCCTACTAGCAAGAGCATCTTGATATTCGCAGCATATCCATTTTGGTTGCCATAGTTGTGTTGTCTAGCATGGCCATGCTATTTAACTTGTCCTGAGTTGCTTGAACTTGGAATTTTACCTATAATTTTGCCACTTGCAGCACGACTGGGGATTTTGCTTGCACTTTAAGCTTCAAATTCGCAATCCATTGTATCCTTTACATTGGCTTGAATCTTATCCACTAAGTGTAGGTTGGGGGGTATCTTGGACTCTCCTTAGACTCCTCCATGGTGAAGGAACCCTAGGATCATCCTCCCCCTCTCTTTTCCATCCATGGCATGGTCCAAGAACTTGAAAATCATGCAAAGAAGGTCCATAAGTGCATTTGATAGTAAACCATTTATTAGGGGAAATAACAAACATTTTAACGAGTTTAGATGTCATTAAAATACAAAAAGACACAAGATGAATCCCTAAGATAGGATTGCATCAATAACCACTTGATTTTTCTATTTCCATTGGGTGGTGCAATTGTTTGCCAATTTGATTCTTACATTATATCCTTGTCATACCTATTTATCACTATTACATAACAAAAGGCAACAATAATTTTTATGGAGTTTCTAGTTCACACTGACAACAAACCAACACATGGAAGTTAATTAAGTTTAACTTCCACAACCTAAACTGGAGTTCCTCGAAAATGAGTTCCATATAACTTATGACTTACATCAAACCAATTGGATCTTATGTGTGTGAGTAGAAAATCCATTGATCTACAGCTTCACCCATCTATGTGTTGCTTGAAAAGTGACGTTACAAGACTTAATTAACTGACTTTAAAAGAGACATGGGTATTGGTGTTGTCATCTTAAAAAGGTCAATATTTCACCTCATCCACCACCCAATGTGTAAAAACCCAATTCTTATGATCAAATATTTATAAAATTGCATCAAAAAATTTAACAAACATTTTTACAATCATGCTTTACATTAGATTCGTGGAAGCTTATAGATATGTTTACAAAATTAAGACTAGGCATTGATTCCTATCTACCATTCAACAGGGGTCAGATCTAGCACATCTCTTATAGGTCTTGATTAGATCACCTATCCATGAATTCATAGTGCAAACAAAACCACACATGGACCACAGAATGGGAAACATAGGCCAGTGAAATGATTGAGACAAAACTAATACTTGGAAAGTAAAAGTATGAACCTATCTACAAAGAATTTTTATGACAAACCTTCATCTAAAGTGATTAGATGTAAACATGGTCAGTGAGGAAAACATAGGTTTATCAAATCAACAATACAATGGTTAAAAGAAAACACATTACAAGGATGATCTAGACATAGTCAGTAAATGTTCCTTAGGCCTACATGAAAAGTGAAATGAGACGGATTTAGATAGGGATGAGTATATGATCTTTAGTAATGCTAGAGAAGCAAAAGCGAGAGATGGTTGACATAAAATATGGTGATCAAACATTTCTTAGGCATTCTAGAAAAGAAAAATTGTGACAATTCTTTAGGATTTCTAGAAAAGAGACAACCTGAAAAGGCTAATAAAAGTAGGAAATATGAGACATTCCTTGAATCGTATTCAAGAAGCCAAGGAGATATGTGGATAAGGTGAAAAGATGAAAGAAGAACAATGAATAAAAGTTCTACTTGATTGTTGGCATTCAAGAAGCCCAAGAAATTAGAGAAGTGGTGGGTATCTTTACCAAGAATATTCTACTATCTATAATGCATAAAAGGAACTAGAAGACAAAACAAAAGAAACAACACCCCCGTTCCTTGGCTAAAACAAGGATCAAGTTGCTCTAGAAGAGTAAATTTGTTGTAAATGAAGAGAAGCCTGAAGCTACTTCACCAACATCACACCACAACTCTAGACACTTTAGAGACTTCCAAACACCACACAGATGTCCTACCAAGCTTTTTCCTAGCTTACACATGTTCTTATACTGTGGAAAATAAGATGGGAGGCTAATGAGATATTTTCTTATTTATAGAAGACAAACTCTCCTTCTTTATATAGGAGAGGAGGAGAGTACAAGGAAAACAAACTTAATCCTAATGGGAGAAGAAAATTAAGCCCATATGATATAATAAAATGATTTAAAATAATTTTAACACTCCCCCTCAAGCTCTAGTATGGGTGAAACAAATATACAACTTGGACTTATAAGATTTGATTAGATGATATGTGAAATAGAAAATAAAAATGTCATTACCCATACAACATTTTGATACCTCCTTAAACACGACTCCCCAAAAAATGAGTTGATGACACCCCCTTTGAAGTTATGTTCATCATGATGCAAATACCAGGAGGACTTTTGAAGTACATAAAAAATGAAGAACATATAATAAATTGAATCCAACTGCAATAGAAAAAACTGCCTCCAAAATTAAGAGAAAATGATAAAACACCATGATAATGACTTATCCACTGGAGAGAAATGTATGAGTGGTGTAAGCGCAATCAATACATCCCACATACATAGCATGGCACAAACCTTGAGGTACAATATTGGTGTAGCAGTTTAGGTAACCTCAAATCAGATATAATGTGGTGATGAAAACCACAAACTCTGGAGTATGACTAATGGGGGTTTGTGGAATTATAGTACACCAATAAGGTAATCCTGAGAAGATCATTAGAAGAACCATTTTGGTAGATGTATCTACAAGAAGACATGAATAAAATAGCTTGACATAGATAAAATATGGATGAATCATCAAACATGCAGATACAAAATTTGTAGGTTAGAAATTGATAAGCTTATATGAAGTATGATGTGAAAAAGCAACCATTTGTCTCATTAGAATGTAGAGAAAATGATCATCTAAATCATCATTAGCACCAAAGGGAACAAAACCTAGAATAAGCAATGTAGGTTCTATCACTAATACATATACCACCTATAGTGTCAGTTAAAATAAACATATAGCGCCAGTTTTGTTCTAACACCTAAGCGGGTGACACTATAGCTAAGGACCTTCTGTGTTGGTTTTGAGGGGAAGGAAAAACATATGACATTGAGTCAATGTTGGTTTCTATGAAAACAAAAATTGATGACTCATAGAAATATCAGTGTCATAGAACCACTCTATGTCATCGGTTCCGCCAAAAGAAGTGATGCTATAGGAAAAATGTGTCGTCAATTTCTTATTGAAGAATAGAGGACACACGTTGTATCATTAGTTTCTTATCAGAAAACCAATGACACAGACAAAAGCTTCATCTTGATAGCATGACCGTGATGGGTAGAATGACTATGTTGCGGGCTAGGTAGAACGGCCGTGTAGGGTGGAAGGGACATTTTAGAACAGTTGTGTTTTTAGTTTTATGAGAAAACCAACACTACAGATCTTCATTTTTTTAAACAACCGACATCGTATGTATGTTATTTTTCATAATAGGTATGTAGACTTGTTGTCTAGTTGTTTAATAGGATGCCTAATGCACTATAGGTTTTATCTTATGTTCATCTTAACAATAGGGAAAACTACCTATAAAACCTGCAATAACAAGAACATATGCACATTTTATCCACGGCATATACTTCCATTCTCAAATTCCATTCTCTTCAACACTTAATCCTATTTATATACACACACACAATTTAGAAAACACACATGAAATTTCATTTTTCGATTTGCTTATTATCACATGTACACATGCAATTCTCATTGTATTCATTCCTTTTCACTTTCATTCACACTCATGCATATATACACATATCATTCACATATGGACCACCAATTCACTTGCATCAAATCTAAAGTTAGAAAAATTCATAACCATCACCTATATGTATAAATAATGACATTAAGGATTTGAAAACTCATATTTTATTCAAATAAAATTCAAGGTTGACTTCCTTAATGAAAGAGTGTGCCCACTCTTCTTGTATCTTAGCTAGCTCTTCATTTTCATAGGTCTCATTTGTGTCAAACAACTACAAAAAGAATGACATAATTCAAGAGTTTGTTTGATTTTTTATATTATGAAATGAGACTATTTACTTATTATGATCAAGCATATATATATATCTATATATATATATATATATATATATATATATTACTTTTTTGTATACAATAGGCATCTAATGTCGCATGTCTAAAAAATTGGGTCCATATACAACATCACATATTTTGTAATGGGCACTATAAATTTATAGTTACATGAACTGTTTATAAATAAAAGTAAACATAGTTGGCATGAATATGAATTGAATTAAAAACACTACCTTAACATTCTTCCAACTTCATAATTTCTTTTTCTATCTACCTTTCCTCCAGCATTTTAGAATGCTTTTATAGTGTGGTAAGTTAAATTAATACATATAATTGAATTAGTAAAAAATCATGTAATGATGTAGACATTAATATATGTTGATGGATATGAAAGTTTATCTATTTGTGTAATATAATTTTCATTGTCTGTCCCACACACCCTACTTTGTTACCCGAAGGATCTAGATTATGCCTAGCTAGTGTCTTAGGGACAATTATCAACAACTCCAAATGCTTTTTACCAAGTAAAAAAGAAGGAAAACAAAAGAAAACTCAAATTCCACATTGAAATGCACTTAATAATTCAAAATTGTAAGCAAAGTGTCAAAACTTATCCAACATTGAAAGGATGTACAATCACTCTCTTTCCCTTAGTAAAAAAATATTTAAACGAACTAGAGCAATAATCACTAATATATTTAGAGTCTTTATCTACATGACAAATCAATAATGGAACTAGAAACACCACATTACTTACTGTGAACTGTCTGCACAATCCATATAAGTAGTTGTATAACATATATGTATGCATTAATATATAAGAAAATAAATCTTCATATATTTTCACATATATAGAATGAGGTATTTTTCCATATGACCTCACCATATCTAAAGCTCTATCATAGTTGTATTCAACCAATCATAAGTAAACAACTCCACAACATCTACCAAGAATATGCTAGTATCATGATATTTACCTACATCATCCTCTTGGATATGGACCTTCATAGTCAACCATTCTTCTAGGTCTCGTAGCCATAGTGTCTCCCCCCTTACACTTAGGACCTAGAGATTCAAATAGGCCTTTTGCTTTCCAAGTAGGTATTTGAATATCTAGAGGAGGAAGTGGAGGGGGAACTATAGATGGTTTCTTAGGTGCTATGATCTACATACATTTTCAAATCAATTAACAATTTTATAAACAAGTAGAAAAGAATCACAAATACAAACCCCCTATGAAAATTTAACATAGATTTAAATAGATAACTCCGTTTTGGGCCACACAACCCCGACACCTTGCATCACCTATCATCTCATGTTCAGGATGGCCAAATGGCAGAGATGTCTATGTCTAAGCATCATAGATAAGCCTAATAGACACACGAACCACATCAGAGGGTACTGGAGCATCATGAATCTTGTCACCCGGAAGGGGTGGTTAAGTGTATCCTACTATAACAAAATAGAAGTCAAGTTCTATTAATGTAAAATGGAATGGCCTCAATCCCAACCAATTGTATGCAGTGTTATATATAGCTAAATACAAACATATTATAAATATGTGCCAGTTGGAGGGTCCATGAGATTTCTCCCAACCACCTCCATTGTATGGGTCCACCTCATAGAAGAACATGATGATAGAGTTATTGATTGAGGAGATTGAGATTGAGGATCCTAAAACTATCTCATTACATCCTCTATTCCCATTGCAATCATGTCTTGTACCTAATTTTGTGACAAACCTCCTTTATTGACAAAATTTTTCTTCTCTAATGACCCAAAAAATGATCTTATATGACACCAATCCTAGCCCTAATATGGCCAGGATACCCTGGAGTACCCAGAGCAACTGTCAATTCATCCCTTTGTCCCTTACATATGCACTTACCTTCTTTTCATTGCTAGTAGAGCTCCTCCAATCATTGTCAATAGTAATTTGTCAGTAAAACATAATAATTAATATCAAAATGAACATGCACACTGAGAGTTGAGACCACTTTTGCAGCCACCTTAGCAGTTGTGGAATCAAAAATTATTCCTGATCGGTTTGTCCTCACAACTTTCCACTCTTTGTGACAGGGTAAAGGTGCATGAGTAGTAGAAGACTCAGCAAACCTAGGAGTAGGATACTTAGAAGAAGATGCTTCCCGTCTCTGTTGGTGACACCTTGTGTAGTCACCTGGACCCTAGTTGTGGCCGTGCACATTCTTTGCACACCTTTCTTTTTTAGTATTGTGCAAAGCCTAATTTATTCAAAACATACATCACTTATGTCATGCATTGAATTCATAAGAATTTATTTTAAATTTGGAGGCTTAATACTTTGAGTTCATCAATTTGTCTTGAAGAAATGAACACTTCCCACACCTTCATGTCAAGATAGGACCATTGCTTGGTAGAGGAGTTCTTCTTCTTATCTCTAGTTATGTATTCTCTTGTCAAATTTTTCCTAGAATTCCTTAATATCCTCCCATAGTGTTACATCACCTTTTTATGATGCAATTTTTCATTCAAGGTCAAAGATTATCTACAAAATATCATATTCAAAAAATAATTGTCAATATTTTTAAAAATCGTATTATCTCACAACTATGTCCTTGCATATGCGGTCTTTCATGGAAGGATCATTTTTATGCCAAGATTCTATTATTTTATGCACTTTGATGTGAGTAATAATGCCTAGATATTGCATAAAAGTACTATAATTCTTCCTAATAGGATTTCCTACATCATTAAAGCAATCAACTTGATTTGGTCCTTTACCCCTTTGTGCTACTAACTTGTTTATCAAGATGATGCCTCTTTTACGTGCACAATCATGTTGCTCGTCAGCATACCCAACAAGATTAGGGTGCAAAACCTTAGGATGTTCATCCTAAAATTGTCAAGAAATGCATGTAAGTGATAAAAAATTCAACTCAAAAGAGAATGTAGAATACACATCTATGTAATAAAATAATGCAACTTACACCAGACTCATCCTCATAGTGCACATCGCCATGATGCTCATCCTCATGTTCAGATACTATCTAACAATGTCATATAAAAAATAGTCAAAAAGTAAAATATGATTGATAAAGAATGTAATGTAAATGTAACTTATGAAATATATATAACTGTAAAAAATAATGCAAAATGCACATTTAGCTTTTAAAAAAAGTATGACTCTAATATTGGTTTGATCAACAAACCATTAATATTTCTTCTGTGTGATCTCCACATGTATATAAGTCAATGTTAGCTTCAACATTTGGTATTAACAAGCCAACTGAGAATGGATTGCAGTCATCGTACTTTTCATAGTACTCTTCTTCATCTATAGGATCTACAATGAACTAACCTTAACCATGAAGAATGTCATGCCATATTTCATTTGTAGGATCATCAATGTAGAATACATTCTTTGCCTATGATGCCATTATGAATGGTTCACCTTTCTTGCCAATCTTTTCAAAAATCACTAATATGCAACTCAATTCATCCACTACAACTCCTTTGGTGTTATCAACCCAATTACATTAAAAAATGATAACTCTAAAATGTGTGTAGTCAAACTCCCATATGTCTTCACTTACACTATAATAAGACATTTTAGCTTCTTGTGGACTCTTATCCTTTGCACTAGAAAAATAAAATGAAGACTCTTGAAGAATGACCCCACTATTTTGGACACTCTTATCATATTGACATTTTTTGTAATATGAAAATCCATTTATGTGAAACCCTTCATAATATATAGCATTCATTTTTGGTTTAAAGGAAAGTTGTTTGATATTTTTAGAAACATTATTTGTTCTTCGAGATAGTTGACTAAAGACTTTATTTTCGAACCACCTAATAAGTGTCCTATATGCTCTCTAGTAAGACACATTGAACTAAATCAAGGATGTCTTTTTTTGATAAAATTGGTATATTTGGTGATATCAATACCCACTTTGTCGATGTTGTGTAAACCATAAAAGTGTGTTGTTCCCATAGCTCACGATTAACTATTGTCACAGGTACTCCTAAAGTACTTTTGTTGAAATAGGGATCAATGATCTTTTCATTGTAAGGAGTTCATTACAAGTCAAAATGTCATTGAAAAACTCCATAACCTCCCTAGCTACATAACCCTCAATCATACTCCCTTCATGATGATAACAGTTTCAAACATCACTTTTAAGAACATTAATGTATCGTTCAAAAGGATACATTTAATGCACACTAAAACCAACATTGTCACTTCATTGGTCAAATGGATAACAAGATGTATCATGATATCAAAAAATGAAGGTGGAAAATACATCTCAATCTGACATAGGATAATGGCCACTTCTCTTTGCAACTTATCAAGATTCTCAAGATCAGTAACTTTGCTTCTTGGAGTTTTGAAGAAGAAACAAAGCCTAGTGATTACAAACCTTACATGCTTGGATAATATAGATCAAATACCCATAGACAATATTTGATGCATTAGAGTGTGACAATCATAATATTTATGACCTATCAGCTTCAGATCCTTCATTGATACCAAATTACAAATATTGGAAGATTATCCTTGTTGTACCTTAATATTAAGCAAGCACTTTACAAAAAGTTCTTCTCCTATCTAGACAACACGTAACAAGTAGGAGGTAAATATGTTTTTTTATCACTGCTAACTTTTGTTGTCAATTCTTACCTTATACCCATTTTACGTAAGTCCATTCTAGATTTTATGCCATCTTTGGTCTTACCTGGTATATTCAACTGAGTACCGATGACACATCACATACATTTTTCTCAACATGTATGAGATCACAATGTATAATTGCCAAAGAACTTGAATAGGGAAGATCCCAAAATATTGACCTCTTCTTGAGTATAGATTTTTCACTCCATGTGGGAATACTACATTGTGATCTCTTACTAAATGCATTGGAAAAATATTTTACTTTTTCATAAACAACCTCCCTTGATATAGGTTTAGGGGCACTATATTCCTCAGTTGATCCATTGAATGCTTTGTGAAACCTTTGATAAGGATGCACTTTTAAAAGAATCCTTTGATGACCAAGATATATAGTCTTGCCACCATATTTTAGTCATATTGAATCAGTGTTCTTCTCACATATAAGGCAACTTTAAAAAAAATTATGTTGTATCTAGACACATTCCCATATGTTGGAAAGTCATTTATAGTGCAAAACAACATAGTATACAAACAAAATGTCTCTCTACACGAAGCATCATAAGTCATCACACTTTCTGCGTAGAGTTTCTTTAAGTCATAAATTAGAGGTTCAAGAAATATATCAATATTTTATCCAAGCTTTTGGTGGGACAATATCAACAAGGACAACATGGAGTACTTATTCTTCATACAAAACTAGGGAGAAAAATTGTATATGATAATCATAAAATAGGTCAAGTGTTATGTTCGATGTTTAATGTTCTATATATATTCATCCCATCAGTACAAAGACCAAGTCTTTAATCCCTAACTTCTTCACCAAATGAGGTTACAATAAATCAATTTTCTTTCATTGTACGAAAACAGACACATGTCATAGGATCTCATCATTGTTTTTCTTTGTATATGCATGCCAAGATAAATTGTGTGCATCCATGATATTTGAAAATAAGCATTGAAACTATGGTATAGGTAGATACTGAATCACCTTTGCAGGAGAGCCAATTTTGGACATACCTGAAGTCATCATTTTGTACCTTGACTCCTCACATTTTAGACAATCTTTCAAATCAATATATTCCTTTTAAAATAACACACAATCATTTATACATGCATGTATCTTCTTAGCCTCCATTCTCATTAGGAACAACATTTTCTTTAATTCGTATGTTGTGATTAGAAGCTCATTTCCTTTAAGAAGAATTTATTTCAACAAAGATAACAGAGACATGAAGCTTTTTTTTGTTTCATCTATTGTTATCCTCCAGAGTATATAATCTCAACACATATCTAAACTTCATAAACTTAGTACAACCTAAGTATAAAGGTCTCTCAACATCATGCATAATGTTTATAAATAAGGAAGGTGGATCAGTAAGTGTGATAGAATGAAATTTGATATTCATGGTTTTACATATTATAATGACATAATGATGGCCCTTGATGTGTGTTTTTATCATATTAAGGTACTCAAAATAGTTGGACATAAGTTGAAGGTCAGCTGATGTAAATATCATGATTAATACCCATAGGTAGATATCAGTTTGGATTGTGATTGACTAGTCAAAAAAGTGATTATGGGTACCAAATTTTAAATGAATGTTTTTATGATAAAGATAAAGCTATGGTTAAAGTTTCATGAAGATTGTATGATTCGAGAGGAAGTTATTAAGGTTTGATTGTTGTGAAATAATGTGATATATTAAAGAATAATGGACCAAAGTGTTGAGTTTCTGCCAATGAAGTGGCACCCCAGGGGTAGAAGTGATGATGTAAGACCGAGAGGTCGTGAGTTCAAACCCAAGCGACAGGATGAATGAATCGCCAATTTAAAAAAAAAGTGTTGAGTTTCTAGCCTTAGTGGTTGTGTCGTACACCCAACCAGTTTAGCAAAATAAGGAGGCCATATATTGGGGACATAGAGCCTTACTCACCCTTGGATGGTCCTAACGACAAGTTTAGATATCATCTCCTACCTTGCAGTTATAACAAGGTAGTGGAGCAAAGTTGTCCCCACAACCTCCCCACCACTCAACATCATGGTCGTGGTTCAAAGGAGACAAACTGACCAAATGGTTGCATCTGGATTTTGTAAGGAGAATCTTGACCCCTCACGCAGAGTTAGTAGTTTAGTATCTGATTGAGCAAGGCCTTCGTCGCTCACTTCTTCTCCACTGTGGTGAGCAGGTGGAGGCTAGAAGGTGAAGATGAGACTTGAGGGCTTTCAGTAGAGAAGAAAGGAGGGAAAAGGAAGCTTGGGTCTAGGGGAATCCAACCCCATCATTTCCATGAAATTCCATGTCATTTTTGGTAGTGGACCAACTCTAGTTCTTTGAGGGAGAAGGCGAAGCTTGGAGACTTGTACGCTGAGCTCCTTGTTGTAAATCAGGGACTGAGATGAGTTCGTGGAGGTGTTTTGAAGTGTTTAGTAGCTTCAAACTAGAATGAGGAGGAGTAGATAAATATTACCTCTTCCGCTCCACCACACCAGTAGTTGTTGTCAATGAGCCAACTAGGACAGTGCTTTGGTGGCAAGGAAGGAGGGCCATGAAGTCGAGGAAGCTTGGTGTTGGAAGGAGAAGCTATTGGTGGCCAAAGGAGCAGATGAGGAACACCATATCCCTGTTGATTGCTCACTGGGGTACAACCCAGTGGCAGTGTGGTGCGTCATGCAAGAACAGAATCCCACTGGGGACTCAGTGAGCACACGGAGAGAAACGGCAAAGAGATCCATGAACCAGTCCAGCTATAGCCCAGACTGCCTCGCGGAACCAGAACCAAAACATGAACCGTCGGCTCAGTGCAAGCAAGGAGAAGAAGGAGCCACGCCCTTGGACGGACACATGGTGGCATGCGATTGGCTCGAAAAAGGTGAATATCTCAGTAAATGTTTAATTCTTACATAATTCATATAAATTAACTCATTTCTTAGAAAATTACAAACAAAGTGTTAAAATGTTTAAAAAAATGAGTAGAGCAACATGAAAGCATAATATTAGTCTTTTGATGCTTAAATCCCAGAGTTATCATGTAAGATGTAAAATGGTCTTCTCATGTCTAATAAATAATAAATGAAGACCTAAAATTATGAGAATGCTCTAGTAACTCCTAAATGTGACTTATAATCGATATGATGTCGGTAATTCTTAGGTTGATGTGCAAAATTATGTAATTTTCTTAATGTGGCTAATTAGGGCTGATAACCCTAATTAAGGTGCAATAATTACTAACATGCTCAAGAAACCCTAAATATTGCAGAGTAAGCTTATATCAGTAACTGGAAGCTAATATATAATTATGAGACCATAAGTACACATGTAAATAAGGTTAAATGTTTAAGGATCCTATAATGATGAGAAAACCCTAATTGGATTAATGTATATAATCTGGGGTTAATACATGCAAATAATGATATGGAAACTAATGTTCATATAATTGATTATAATCTGGATACAACATCAGTAACATCAATCCTAGATAATAAGAAAAGTAAGCTAAGAAATAAGGATGGGAATATCTTAATGAACTAAGTTAAACCAAATGAATCATAACTAGGGTTAAGATGATGAGAATCTAATGGTAGTGCATGATCTTGTCTTTATTAGGGTTTGACCAAGGTTAGAGTTGAGATGAGGAATGTGGTTTATAATATCTCTTTGGAAGGTACGCCATTACATCTTACTTGGCTTATTATACATTATTATTATATTATATATGTAGTCTAATACTTGGCATATGATATTGGATGAAATGATTGTTCTTGTATGATATCTTGCCTGATTTTCCATACTTATGGTTATGAACACATGAAACATAAGACATTTGATCCATTATATGATAGCACTAAATCACTTTGGTAGAATAGTGCATTGATGAAAGTACTAAATCTATTTGGCATAATAGTACATGTGAGCACAAAATCTCTTTGGCAGAATAGTGCACATATGAAAGTACTAAATCTCTTTGGAAGAATAGTACATGTGAGCACTAAATCTCTTTGGTAGAATAGTGCATGTGGTTGATCAACTTTGCATATAATGGAAATGTGCCTAAAATATGTGTTCTCTTTTGTTAATGAACATTTGTGTGCAAGTATATGCTTTTTCTTATATTTGTTTATTCCTACCAAGTATTAGTTTTATGTGATTGCCAAGACTTAATAATGAGAGGTATATAAAAGACACATAGACATACTCAGTACAATATTCTTGAATATTATGATGACATGTACCACGTGTAACTTTTGTTTAGGTTGTGGACATATGATCTTAAAGAACCAGGATAGTTGTGAGTTCTATGGAGAGCTGATGTATAGGTGGACATGTTGTCTTAAGATCATGTTGTTTAGTGGTAGTACATGTATATGTAAAAGTTTATCATTCAATGTGTAATATCATATGTTGTAATAATTCATCATGTAATTATTTGTTGAATGGTGAACATGTGTTGTATGGCTTTATTATTGTTCATATGCATGTGATACTATTATTTCCTTCTGACTTCCTATGCTTTTCTTCTTCTTAGCCTAGTGTGTGGTGTTTAAATTGGGATTCTCACTGAGGTGAGCGTTTCAATTTGGATGTCTCACATCAGATTAAGTTTTAGAAAATCTGGGGATGTCATAGGTGGTATTAGAGCATGAACAATCACAAAGCCTGACATTTGCTCATTATGCAACTCAAACTAAGAACCTTGAACTTTAAAAATCTTTAGGGTTAGATTAGTCATCTTTTAGAGACTAGATATGACCTAGCCTCTAGGTTAGCACCTAGATGTCTGAGAACTAGGTCTAGGCTAGTGCTTGTTATATAGAAAGTCCTAAGATGTCATTTGTTCCTTATAATGTGGAGTTATGAGACATTACATTATTCAAAAATGATGTGCATCAAGGGAATAGAAAATTCTAGACATATATCGCTTGTTGTCTAGGGTAGCTACACTAATCCTCACTTTTTTCTCACCCTTTTTACTAGGTGACATGGCACTAGACTCTCTACTATGTGTGGGACACTCATTTTGTGTATTTGGTTTTTTATTCCAATCAGATCGACCTTGATAGTTTTTTATGGCGCATGTTTTATCAGGGAAAAACTATATTATATTTTATTATATAAATAAGTATTACAAAAATTTGTCTCCACACATGTACGAGTAGGAGGTGGTCATGAAACCTAAGTGAAAGTGAATGACACCAGTCTAGAAGAAAGAGTAGTTCTAGATTAGATGTCTAGAGCCTTGTTGGAATATGTGATAGAAGGAATAGATAAAATAAGATTACATGACGACCTAAGATGTATAAAGATGATATAAGATAGTTTATGATGATATATGTTTGTCTTTGAGGACTTCAGTTCAGTTTTGATGATGCAAGATAAGTTTTGATGATGCAATTAACTAGGCTTTTATGAGATAAGATGTGTTAAGTTAAGACAAGATGTGAATCAACATGAGCCTCAATATCTTTTATAAGGGAGGACCTCTAGGGTTGGGACCTATTTTAGGGTTAAATCCAGAGAAAGTGAGAACCAGAGGGAGAAGGTTAGAGAACCTAAACTCCAAGATATGTGAAATATGAGAGATATGTGATATGATATGTGGTTTGCTCCCACCAATGGTGTTAAATGCTACTCAGTTGCAATTTTGAATAGATGCAACCCCGCGGACAGAAGCACACAGTGGATTCACTTTTGAAATTTATAAAACCTAAACTGGCTACCTACGTCTACCAAAACACTACACCCGCAAGCGCACAGGGTCGTGTCATAGTATAGGTAAGCGGCAAGTATAGGGTTGATCCAAAGGGAGAAGAGGGGGTACTAGAGCTTGTTCCTACGACTAGGGTCAAGGGTTTGATGGGGGGTTTGATTGTTAAACTACTATGAACAACAAAACAATTAAAGGCGAGAATGAAATCTAAGTTAACCCTAGGCTAGAGTAAGGCTAAACAGGAAATGAAGGATTAAGCTAGGTATAAAAAGGCAATTTACACTAAAGCAAGCAAGAGAGAAGCAAAAGAGAAATTAAAGAGCTAAACCAACATGAATAAGGCAAGAACAAAGCAAGAATCTAGCTAAGCAAGAAAAGAACTAATTAAGCTAAGCAAGCACAAAACTAGGGTTTTAAGCAGTAGAGAAAAGTATGGGCTGTTTAGGGTATGAACTTATCACTTAAGTTGGGGGGTGAAATATGAACATTATTATTCCATTTAGATCATCCAAACCAAACAACAAGTTAGATTCTAATGAATTAACCTAAGATACTAACTGGCCATGGATATGCTAGGTTGTGTGTAGGGGAACTAGTCCCTAACACCCCGTACTACCCTTACGAGGCTCAATTGGGTTAGGGATTAGGTTCGATTCAACTAGAGACTAATCAAGTCTAGGTTTCTGAATTAGACATTCCTAGGGAAATTAGGGGCTTAGGGTAGTAATGGGGAGGTGAAATTAGGGTTTTGGACCCTAATTCCCCTACATTCTAACCTTGAGAAGGCTCCATGCTAATTGCACTAGAATTATCTAATCTAGCTACTTAGATCTCTCACTTAGGTTTAGGGAGATTGATTAGGATGTAGGAAGATGGGAGGCAACCTAGGGATCCAAGAATTGGACCTAGGGGTAAATCCCACAATTCAAACATATAAGCAATTTGCCTAAATTCCAAGGTGATTTCACACACAAACCAACAAGCAATTCATGGAGAATCAGATATAAATAGAATATAGTCATTAACAAATAGAATCACAACGTTTACATGTCATTTTCCCCCAAAATGGTATCAAAGTAACATAATTTCCCCCAAACATCCCACCCAAGGGGCCTAGCTACTCATAGACATGAAAAATACAAAAAGAAAGGAGAAAAAGGTAGAAGTGGCCATGGAGCTCGATGTAGATAAGGGATCTCCTCTCTCGAGCTAGTGTAGAATGGTGTGGAGTGATTGGAGGGAAGTGGATGGAAGGCTTAGATATGAGGGGTTATGTGGTGGAAATGGTGAAATGGAGTGGATTTGAGGTGGATATGGAGTGGAATGGAGTGGATGATTTGGGGAGCTAGGAGGGGGTAGAAGGTATCTAAGGGTGGACAACCTCGTGCCCCAGCCACCACCTAGGCATATATAAGTGTGGGGGAAGCACTAGGTCAAGTAGGGGCAAAATAGGTAAAGCAGTGAAAAAAAGGATAGGTTTTGTGAGTAGCACGATCGTGGTGGGTAGGGGTAACACGGCCATGGTGGTGTACAACGGTCGTGTCAATTAAAATGGTGAAAATCACAGGGAGATGTACATGGATGGCCACGACCGTGGTGGGGACCTTTTACCACGGGCACAACACTCACCACGACTGTTTTGGCCATATTCATCAAATTCTAAAGTTACAGTGATATTTTGTGATTGGGGCATGTCCACCACGGCCGTGGTGGAACAATACGGACGTTTTGGTGTCCCTCCCATGCACTTGAGCATTGAACTTGATCATCCATGGAGGGTATTGCTTCAAAACATCCTTTGACCACTTGGGGTAGGTTGGGAGTGGTTTTGGCCTCATTTTGGGCTACTCCAAGCCTGAGGAAACCCTAAATTGGACTATCTTCTTTTCATGCCATAAAGTAGTGGACAAAGTGTGGATAAAACATTCAAAAAGCCTCCATAAGTGCATTTGATAGAAATAAGCATATTGAGGGAAATAACATGTAATCTAACAAGTATAGATGTGATTGAAATGCAATATGACACAAGATGAAGCCCTAAAAGAGGGTTGAATCACCACCCCAAACTTGGAACATACTTGTCCTTAAGTATGGTCCAACTCAATCTCTCTACAAACTTTTCACAAACAAGATATGACACATGCAATGAAAAAGGTAATTATTGCTGAATGGGATCAAAGATGAATGAGTACATGCATTTCACCTCTCTCCTCTCCTACTTTCACAATCCAATCATGAAAAAACCATAAAGCATATGAAATTTAAATATAGCGCATAGAATACACAATTTATCCATATTTCTTCCATAAAGTTCTGGGTAAAGCATTTCATGATGGTGTTAATCAAGGATGACTAGGAGTATTGTTTCACATTCATGCATTTAATCATTTGTTTCAAATCACACCAAATGACCCACCTGGCTGTGGAAAGGGGCAAAATGAGTTATGTTTGATGTTACCTAGCTCAATGGGTATGAAAGTGGAAGAAAGGGTTGTAGTAAGATTTTTGGAGTGCCATTGCACACTCATCTTTTGGAGGTGGCCAAGGCTGATTATGTGCACTAGGGCATCTTTTTATGAGGCGGAGGGGTATGAAGATGATGGAAGAAAAGTCAGATCAAAGAGGGGTCATTGGTATGGTTTTCCACATAAGACATTCGGCATGAAAATTAATCCAATACTTCATCCTACATATCACACCACATGAATGAACAAGATGAAATCGATATATCAATCAAGTGATTCCACAAACACTAAGCATTCAAAGCTTGCTCAACTTCACAATTCAACCAAATCAATCACAATCATAAGAGAGGTGATGTACATGTAAAAAGTCAAAACATTGATACCACCTAGCAATAAAGCATGACATTTCATTTGCATTTGGCAAAGTTCGTCATTTTCACTCAAAACAGTAGAGGTTGGGTTAAAACATACTTTCTAGGCAAGAAATTTCAAATTTGGGCAAAATTGGCTAAAATGGTGCCAATTTGCCTTCAATCACATCTAAACCTACATTATTGAACTTAAAGCAGTAAAGCAGGCAAGTCCTAGCTAAAACATGCAAAAGTTACCAAAAACCTGCATGATATGCAATGCATGGCAAGAAGAGCAATTTATTTTTGAAAATTACACAAAATTGCAAGAAAGTAAACTACATGACATGCAAGTATGCAAAGCAATAAAGATGAATAAGGTAGATAGTAACAAGAAAACAAAAGTGGATGTGGCAGGTGAAATGCAAAGTGAAACTAGGGCATACCTTCCCTACCACCCCAAACTTTTGAATCATGTTGTCCTTAGCATGATCCTAGAGTTTAGGATGATAGGGTAGACGATCATGGCTCTCTCGAGGCTCTGGAAGTGTTCCTCCCTGTGGTGGAGGATACACATAGTAGATGCCGCACTAATCTACCTTCGGTGGCTGAAATTGGTCTGCAGCACGGTCGTGTGCAGCACGGCTGTGGTGCCTTCAGGTTGCACGGTTGTGCTGTCTGGCACAACCGTGGTGCAGTCCTTTTGTAGCTTTTCTCCATTTTGCTTCTGAATCCAGGGACTTGGTGTGTTTTTCTTGCAAATGACCACTGTCATATTGATGTGTCATGGTCGTGCTGGTCCCTATAGCTGCTACTCTCAAAATTAGGAACATCAAACACTCAAAAGCTTGACCCAAAGTGATTTTTCTTTGAATCCTTCTCTCAATTGTACTCAAATTTCCTTCATTTCACCCTGTAACCACCTGCATATCTCAAAACTACACAAATACTATCAAATACAAGTGTGTGTGTGTGTTTTCTTGCAAAATTTTAAAAACAAGGCAAAAGTATCAAAATGTAAGGTTGGGTCAAAATTTCCCAAACCTAGGTGGGTTGCCTCCCACAAGCATTGAGTTTCTTGACTTTAGCTAGGCTTCTTGGTGATTGTTCATTCATTCATCCATTTGGAATTCTCATGTGTCCATTATTGAAAAAAATGCATCCCTCATTTGCACTCAGTTTGTTTTCCTCATCTCTTTCATCACAATAATCATTACAAATTTCTTCACCTTGGTGTCCTCTCAGATGCCCATTTGGACTTGTGAAGTGATCATGTCCAATATCCCTATCTCAGACTCCCCGGGTTGGGGTCTTGTACATGTTGATGTTGATCTTCATGTCCATGAATTAGACTGTCATAGTGCCACTGCGCACATGAATGTCGGCATCAACTATAGACAAGAACGACCTTCCCAAGATGATGGGAATCTTCCTATCTTCTGGCTCCATATCAAGTACAATGAAATTCGTCCGGAACACCACGCCTTTTTCTTTATCTATCATCACCAAAACATTATCCACTCTACCCCTATGCACTTTTATGGATCTATCTGTGACATCTATTGCCAAACATCGATTAAGATTAATGCGGAAGCAATCATTAGCAGTGGAATTACTAAAAATCACTAAAAATTAAAACTTTTTACAAAGAGATCAACAAACTATAAAACTCTTTCATAAAGAACCAAAGTAAGTTATTTACATTCTGATTCATCAGTACATCTCTATATCATCTCATCTCGAGAGTCACAAACATTGACTACCCTGTTAAACTGTACATAAGTAGTGTACAAAAATCTCGAGGCATCAAGCCAAAAATCTCGGATCGATATCAAACTATCTACTAACTCCTAGGACCTGAGAGTACAGAGACGACACACAGGACTCTCTATATACAGGACTTGACAGACAGTGTCTCCACCTGAGGATCACTGCTATCCTTGTTGTTGCTACTACTGCTGTTGTTGTTCACCCTCTGTAGGGTTTCTACCTTTTCCTCGACGTCAACCTAAAAATTTAATTCCACGGGGGTGAGACAATTAAAAATTGCCCCAGCGGGAGATATAACTCTCTGCCAGAAATATTATTATTGCAGACAATAAAATAACATTGAGCAGAAGGATTATAATATTCAGCAGTAGGTAAATCATTGATTGAATTATGTAGAGCATTATTCTCTATGCAGTTCATTTCAATTATAACTTGATAAAGCAGCATGTCTTTTATTTAATAAGGAATATGAAGAACACGTATAACATTTATCCAATTAGGACATAATAGACAATGTATCATCAATCATTTATTCTCGTAATTCAACCCTAAGAAAATATGCTACATGGCTAATTACATTTTACAAACATACTTATGCCCTGAGGAGATGAGGTATACCGCTCATACTGTTGGATAAATTGGATATTATGATAAATCCCTTTGTTTCGATGATGACAAACATTTCATTCTTATTAATCTAACGAGCTACTTGAGTGTGCAGGATGACAAAGTAGCAAGGGAAAATCCAAGAGCTTACTTAGTTATATTTTCATGCAATGTAATCAATGTTGTAAAACTTGTACAAATATATAATGTACAAGTACTTAGAATTGCATGTAAATCAAGCGTTAGATTTTCCCTAGCCAAACACCATAGTTAGACATGTCATCCCATTTTATTAGGATCACCTTTGCACACTCACACATATAATTAATGCTTAAATTGAAACCTTGAAACAAGATCATTCTCGGTCGACAAACTCCTCGACCGAGACACTCTCGGTCGACCATCTTCTCGACCGCGAAAGATCCAAAGTAGCCGTTAGACACAACAGACAAGTTAGTTGGTAGTTGAAGAAAGACGTTGCAAATCACTTGTTCCAGAGAGCCTGTCGGTCGACAAAAGTTCGACCGAGTAGGTGTCTCGGTCGACCATTTGTCGACCGAGATGGTCTCTGACAGCAACTGCAGAATAAAGTAATTAGCCGTTGTTAAAGCAACAACTTTGTACCTAACGGCTAGTTAAGCACTTAGAAACCCCTAGAAGTTGTCTAGAACGTCCTTAAGCATACTTAGGCCATTCCTATAAATAGGACAAGCCATAGGACACTAGAATTCACTTGTTACACTTGAGAATACACTTGAGCATACTTGAGCAATCTTTTGCAAGCAATTTGAGCACTGTGATCATTGGCCTACATTCATCTTAGCTCAATCTCGTGTCCTATAGGCTAGATTCTCCTACCCACAGCAATCACAAGTTCACATACTTGGCTAGGAGATCTTACGCTTGATCTAGGCATATCAAGCCTCGGGCTTAAAGGATAAGTTGTAATTTCCTTTTTCTTTCTAGTTCCTGTTTATCTTTTGTACTCTCCTTGCTACTCCTAGGGTTGGAGGCTGCGGATTGGAGAGGGTTGACTTCTCAGGTGGAGAAGGGGACTTCAAGCTACTTCAAGAAGGCTATCGCAAGGGAAGCTACTTCAGAAGGCTGGTGCAACGGGAGTTGGTGCATCTACTTCAAGGGAAGGCTGCTTCAAGGTTGGCAATTACTTCTAGGTGAAGGCTGCTTGAAGGGTTTAGGAAAAGAGATTGTATTTTATGTAAATTCCTTGACGAGGTAATAAAATAAATTTCTTTTCAAATCCCGGTTGGGTAAGCAACCGGGTAGTGGATTGACGGCTATAGTATTTGCTATAGTTGGAACCACTCTAAACCTTGTGTCTCCTTGTCCAATATTTTCATTGTGGTTGTTTGAGTTCAATAATTGTTAAATTATCTATAAAACTCTATTCACCCCCCCCCCCCCTCTAGTAGTTTTCACATACTCCAACCGACCATTATGAAATTGAAATCGGTACCATACATAGGTCAATAGAAGAGCCGGATTTCTATGACCTCATCCTCCTCAGTCAGTGTGAGGAACAACATGCAAGACATCTCGTGTCTCTACCAAATAGCTTTCCAGGGTACACTGGCAACTTCCCTATTAGAGTTACAGTGTCATGATGTACTCTCTTCACAATCGAGAGATTTCATGTTTATCTCACATCGATTCGGCATTAACATCATCTCGGGAGATTAGTCATACATCTATCCCGGCATATACATATAATGAAGGATTGAGAGATGTAATATTTATCTCACATCAAATTTCCATTAGGGCATAAGGATATTCACGCCCATAACCCCCACATACTCAAAAGTATGCCCTCCAGGAGTTCCCTTAGGAAAACTTGTTTCACCATCACCAAACTACTGTCGATGATGGATCTATGGTCAGGGCTCTACATGATATCATTTCACTTGATTATTTCAGTACATTACAACATTCGTTTAGCATCAGGCATGTTTTCAAACATAAACCATTATAACAATTGCTATAAAGAATGAGTACTATTTCTATCAAGTTCATTTCACAACTTTATTAACATTGGGATCTCAATCCCTTATCATCTCATCATCATGATTCAAGAATATGGGTGTTCAAACCCTTAGATCATCATAATGCTTGTTACCACTTTAATAGGTAACTTAATGACATCAAGTCATATGACAGTGTAAGCATGATAATTGTAGTGCATATATTTCACGTGGCTCATACAGTCTAATAATCTCTTTTGTTACCTCTCACTAGGCAACATAGCATATCATTGCTTACAAAGCACATAAAGTACTTTCAATAAACAAAGCATCATAGCTCATACCTGGCTATGTTCATTGTCTCATAAATCTTGCATGATTAGTACAGATGATAACATATACATCAATTTCATTTCAGCACAATGCAAAACAATTATAACATCACTATTCATGGGGTTACACCACTATGCCCTTGCTAGGGTTAGGGTTTCCCTTTTCATTTCAATTAGGTTTAATCATCCCTTTAGCTCAATTAGGATTAATTACTCATCATTTCATTATCCAACCTTACAGCTTCATGCTATAAAGTATAACCCAGAATTAGGGTTTCACATATACCATCACCTTACTTGGAATTAGGGTTTACTATTCATATTGCATCACCCAAGATTAGGGTTTATATTCAATAACCCACATTTAGGGTTTACTATTCACCCCAAGTAGGAATGATCATCAAAGTACCCTGAATTAGGGTTTCTCATGTCATTACCATGAATTAAGTTCATACCATCATCATGTATTAGGATTTCACCTATCAATACCCTCAATTAGGGTTATAATTCATTAACCTTCATAATTAGGGTTTCATGATCTCACTATCATGGATCATACCCTAATTAGACATTCATCCATAATGAAAGTGTTAAGACTTAGCCATTATATGGTTATCATTCATGTAGGAAGTCTTCTCTCTCATCTTCTATAAGATGATGCTTACTTCAGCCTTAGTTAAGCTAAGTCAACTCAACTTGAAAGAAGAATTGACACCATGAATTATGCCATTATCACCATGATCATTAAAGCTTAACTATTTAAAGGGTACTAATCACCCTATCTCATTAAGGGTACCATTATTATAATCACCCTTGGTTTACATCATGTAATTGTTTACTTAAACAATTGACCTTCAACCACTTTAAGAGTTCATACGATTTGATTAATTATCTTCCAAATGATCTTGGTCACTTAGACCTCAAACGGTCTTGACCAATCAGACCTCAAACGGTCTTGCTTGTATTACCTCCAAACGATCTTGAACTAACAATTGAAACCGTTTGGTAAAGTAGGTGGTGGAAACCGTTCGCCAAAGTGGTACTTGAAACCGTTTGACAAAGTCGATGTTGAAACCACATGAGACTCAACCGGTTTGGGATCGCTTGGTCCCAAACGGTCTTGAGACTGTTTGGACTCAAATGGTCTTGAGACTGTTTGGTCCAAGCCTCCTCAAAACCGATTGGACCAAAGATGGTCTCAACCAATCAAATTGATTTAGGGTTTCCAAGATTAATTCCTTCATTGATTGAATTCATATAATCATTCATCAATTGGACCTATCACCATAATTCTATTAAGCTTAATAGGTCATCCTTCAACTGATTTAACCCCCAATTGATAATCAATTAGGGTTTTGAATCAATTGGATTAAGGATTGAAATCGATGAACCTTCAATGTTGATCATTGTAGAACTAATTACTTTGAAATCATTGGATTACCATCCAAATTGGACATGACCTGACCTCAAACGGTCTTGAGGTCGTTTGGAAAACCTCCAAACGGTATTGAGACTATTTTCCCATCTCAACATCCAAATCCATGGCATCCAATTAGGGTTTGGATCATTGGATTGATCGTCCAAATCAGCAATTGATTTTAATTCAACTTGATATCTTTGGATCTTCAAACACCTAACCATACTCAACCCTAGACCTCCAAACGGTCTTGGGTGACCCTCAAACATTCTTGAGACCATTTGGGTGATCCCCAAATGGTTTTGAAACCGTTTGGGTCAATCAACCCAAGTTTCCAAATTAATCAATTAAGAAATCAGCACTTACCCGATTAGGGTTTGGTGATTGAAGGATCTTCAACTAATGAACCAATTGAAACTAGTCAATTATATTTAATGAGTCATTAACCATCAACATTATCAATAGTTCTCCAAATGGTCAACCATGGTCAATGCCCCCAAACGGTTTGAAACCATTTCCGTTCAAACGGTTTGATGAAACTGTTTCCTTTCAAATGGTTTGAAACCATTTGCTCCCAAACGGTTTGGGAAACCATTTGAGCAACTTATGGAAACTGTATGGCCTAATAGTTTATTGGGAAATGTCTCAAGATGATGTCATCATCATCTTCCTTCGTGAATACAAGAACATCAACCATTTTTCATGGGAATGTCAGCAATGAATCACAAGAGTTCCAAATAGAAGAAAATAACCAACAAATCGTGGAGAATTGAATGCAATACTAATGTTCAAGGGTTAAAGTTATAAAACCCGCCTCAAAATCTGATCTCCAAGATCTAAGATCCATGGCTCTAATGGTGGATGAAGTTCTAGAAACTACCCAAGGTCTGTTCTTGAGTTTTTGGATGAACAAGTTGGCTAGGATTGGAAATCGAGTGAAAAAAAACCAAGGATCAAGCATTGATTTAGGGTTTTCACCATGAATCCAAGGTGGAAGATGATCAAAAGCTTACCAACAGTTTAGAGTCGTCCTTCTCCTGCTCCTGAGCTCTCCCGTGGTTGACCAAAGCAAAGTGAGAAAAGAAATTCCAAGGAAAAGATCCTTAAGTGTGTTGGAAAAAGGATATGTATAAGGATTTTTCAAGGAAAGAGAAAAAGAAATTATTTTCTTTAAATTCCGAAATTATTTCCAGCACTTCCCCCTTAATTCGTTGGCCACGAATACACCTTCATTTCCTTTCAAAACCTCTCCATTATCCAAGAATTAATGGAAAAGAAATTAAGCACCTTAATGAGTTTTATATAAATATCCAACTTTTAGTGGATAATACTTTTTATTATGATAATGTGAGTGGGCTTCCACTCAACCAAGATCTTTTTATGCCCAAGAAAGGAATAAGCTCGTCCAACACTTTGCTATTTCATCCCTCAACTTTTGATTGAAGGGCTCCTCAATTAATTTCTTTCTTCCTGCATTAAATTAAATTAAAGTTCCATTTATGCTTAAATCTTGATTATTTTAATATCAAGATTCTCTCTCCTCCAAGATAATTCAAATGAGGTGTCCCTCTCATTTTCTTTGATCTACTTGATGCCAAGAAACATGAGAGACCCTCTAAAGGTGATATTTTGCATATTGAACCCTAGGTTTTGGGTAAATTGCACATTACATCAAAACTAGGTTTTAATGCACAAGGATTGCTCTACAAGCTTTATCTTGGTGCCCAAGCTTGTGGAAACCATACCATTACATCATATTCATTCTTATGATGTCTCAACATCAGAGGAACATTATCAAGTGCAATTTGCAAGTTAACCCCTCAACTTGGGTAATTTGCACTTTAGTCCAAAGTTCACAAAACAATGTTTCAACATTATTCAAAAAGGACTGAAATTGAAATATAAGTTACTCAAGAGCCTTAATTACTTTTCAAAAGATATGTGCAAGCATCTAATCAACTTTATTAAGAAAAACACCTAGGGTTAAAACATAACCCAGGTCAGGGATGTTACAAATTATCCACCCCTTATAAGGATTTCGTCCCCGAAATCATTAACAAAACATTAAGAGAAAAGAGTAGGGTATTTCCTTTTCATTTCTTCCTCTAGTTCCCATGTAGCTTCTTCATCGCTGTGATGATTCCATAGGAATTTTACAAGACTAATGTCATTCTTTTTCAACTTCTTGATCCTTCTATCAAGAATCAACATAGGTCCTTGAACATAAGATATATCATCATTTAACTCTACTTCCATAGGCTGCAGAACTGATTCTGTGTCAGGATGACATTTCCTTAGCATGGAAATGTGGAATACTGGGTGCAACTTTTGCAGCTCAGGTATTAACTCCAGCTTATAAGCTACCTTTCCAATCCGTTCAATGATTGGATAAGGCACCATAAATCTAGGAGCTAACTTTCCTTTTCTTCCAAACCTAAGAACTCCTTTCCAGGGTGAGACCTTAAGGTACACTCTGTCTCCAACCTAGAATTCTAAAGGTCTATGACGTTTATCAGTGTAAGATTTTTGTCTATCATGTGCAGTCTTCAACTATTGTTGTATTATTTTAATCTTCTCAGTGGTCTGTTGCACAAGATCAGGACCCAAAAGTTGATATTCACCAGTTTGATACCAACATAAGGGAGATCTACAACGTCTACCATACAAAGCTTCATAAGGTGCCATGTCAATACTGTGTTGATAGTTATCATTGTAGGCAAATTCTAACAAGCTTAGATGTAGATCCCAACTTCCTGTAAACTAGAGAACACATGCCCTAAGCAAGTCTTCCAAGGTTTGTATAGTCCTTTCTGATTGTCCATCTATTTGAGGATGAAAGGTTGTACTAAACCTTAACTGTGTGCCTAAAGCTTTATGAAGTTGCTTCCAAAAATGACTCGTAAACTGGGGACCTCTGTCAGAAACAATGGTAACTGGGACCCCGTGCAGTGGCACTATCTCATCAACATATAATTGTGCTAGTTTCTCTACAGAATAGGTTGTTTTGACAGGTAAGACGTGTGTTGTTTTTGTCAATCTATCAACTATTACCTAGATGGAATCATGATCTTTGGCTGTTCTAGGCAAACCAACCACAAAATCCATGGTTACATGATCCCATTTCCACTGTGGTATAGGCAAAGGTTGCATTGTTCCTGCAGGCTTCTGGTGTTCAGCTTTAACTTGCTGACACACTAGACACCGCATAACGAACTCAACAACATCCTTCTTCAAACCAGGCCACCAATACATATCTTTCAAGTTATGATACATCTTGGTGCTTCCTGGATGCATAGCATACATTGAAGAATGAGCTTCTTCCAGAACTAACTTCATTAAGTTATCAACATCAAGTACTATCATTCTATCATGATAACAGGCTACTTGATCATCTGAATCATGGAAACCATCTTGTTTCTCACTACCATACTCTACCCTAATATGTTGAACTACAACATCAGCTTGTTGTGCCTCCTTAATCTGATGTCTTAGAGTAGGTTTTATGTGCATCTCAGCTAGTAACCCGGCTAACAATGATACTTTAAACTGTACATTATTTTGCCTCAAGGATATAAACATATCCCTCCTAGAGCATACCAAAGAATTCAACTATGCTCTATCTAAGGCTGGTGCTGCTGATTTCTTACTTAATGCATCAGCCACTACATTGGCCTTCCCTGGATGATAATCAATTGTATAATCATAGTCCTTAATTAACTCCATCTAGCGGCGTTGCCTCATGTTTAGCTCATGCTGAGAGAAGATATACTTTAGGTTCTTATGGTCTGTGAAAATATGGAATGTCTCTCCATAGAGATAATGTCTCCAGATCTTCAAAGCATGGACTACTGCATCTAGTTCAAGATCATGTGTTGGACAATTATCCTCGTGTTTCTTAAGTTGTCGAGAAGCAAAAGAAATCACTTGTTTATCCTGCATCAACACACATCCTAGTCCATTCTTAGAGGCGTCACAGAAAACTATATACCCTTTCCCTTGCTCAGATATCCTAGCACTGGTGCACTTGTCAACCTCTCCTTCAACAACTGAAATGATTGTTGACACTTATCATTCTAGACAAAAGAAACATCCTTCCTAGTCAACTTGGTTAAGGGTAGGGCTATAGAACTAAAGTTCTTATTGAACCTCCTGTAATAGCCTACCAACCCTAAGAAACTACGAATCTCCATCGATGTCTTCGGCTGTTCCCATAGCAAGACAGATTCTACCTTTTTAGGGTCAACACGTATACCTGAAGCAGATATTACATGTCCAAGAAAAGAAACTTCAGATAACCATAACTCACACTTGCTAAACTTAGCATACAACTTATGCTCTCTTAGCAAAGTTAGAGCCTGACGAAGATGCTGCTCATGCTGTTGAGCATCTCTACTGTAGATCAGGATGTCATCTATGAAGACAGCTACACACTGATCAAGAAAAGGTCAAAAAATTATATTCATGAGTTCCATAAATGCAGCTGGTGCATTAGTTAGTCCAAATGACATAACTGTGAACTCATAGTGACCATACCTTGTCCTAAAGGAAGACTTAGGTATGTCACCCTTCTTAATACGCAGTTGATGATATCCGGACCTTAGATCTATTTTTGAGAAGACAGTTGCACCACGCAACTGGTCAAACAGATCGTCAATCCTTGGCAAAGGCTATTTATTCTTTATAGTTGCTTTATTTAATTGTCTGTAATCAATGCATAACTGCATCGACCCATCCTTCTTTTTAACAAAGAGGACCGGAGCACCCCAGGGTGAAGTGCTTGGTCGGATAAAACCCTTCTCAACAACTCTTGCAGTTGTTTCTTGAGTTCTACCACCTCAGCATGCACCATCCTATACGGTGTTTGTGTTATTGGTTGCGTGTCTGGATTTAGATTAATCTCAAAGTCAATCTCTCGGGGCATAGGAACACCTGGAAGTTCTTCAGAAAATACATCTTTAAATTCCCTGACTATAGGAACTTCAGAAGGATTAGAACTCTCCATGGTGGTATCAAACACATGGGCCAAGAATGCATAACATCCTTGCCTCATCAGCTTCTCAGCTACCATAGATGACACAAGGCATGTTGGTAGAATCTTTCTATCTCCTTGAAAGATCCATGTGCCACTTTCATCTGTGAACACAGCTTGCTTGGACTCACAATCCAAGATAACCTTGTACCTTTCTAAGGTATCCATCCCAAGAATTATATCGAACCCATGCATCTCAAGTGGTATAAGATCCACTTGAATGCGATGCTCAGAAAAGAAAAGAATGTAGGGAGAACACACCTCCCGCAACACAGTAGATCCCATCAAAGGAGTTTCTAACAACATACTATCTGCTCTATGACTGGTAGTCATGTTGCAGTCAAGAATCACTCTTTGAGTGATAAAGGAATGTGTAGCATCCGGATCAATTAAAATAGATACGACACAGGATGTAGACATATCAGAATAAAATAGTTCCATATGACATGTCACAACCCGAGGGTTGATCACTACATCAGGTGGATTCATCGCATAGAATCTCGCCGTCGCTTGTGGTTGATTCGGAGCTCGATTACTGGGTGCTGATGATCCATCTTGGGACGCTTATCCACGTCCTCTAGCGCCACCTGGAAACTGTTTCCATTGAGAACCTTGTTGACTCTGCCTCTGGGGTTGAGTCACACTTGCCTCTCTGGCTCCATAATCCTTCATCAGATGCCCCATCTTTCCACATATGAAACAGCTTCTGAGCCCTGGTTGTGGTCTGGATGGTCCTATAACCGACATAGATATTTAGTTGTGGGCTCCTTCTGGTGGTAAAATTCATCCTCTACCCCTATTTGATGTCCACTGTGTCTGGGTATTAACTCTAGGTGGTGTCATTGGTGTAGAAAACCTCAGTTTCTTGAAACTTTTGGACGAGGATCCTTGGAATTGGGGATACAACTTCTTATTCTTGGTATGTCGCTTCTCAGTCATGGACCTCTCTATCCTTCTTACAGACTCTACAAAATTAGCAAATCTTTCCATGTTCTCCAAAGCAGACACAGGGGTGGTCAACTCAGCGTTTAACCCCTTCTCAAAATGCTAAATCCTCTCTTCATCTGTGGTTGCCATATGCGGACAGAACCGCAAAAGCTCCATGAACTTAGCCTCGTACTCGCTAATGTTCATTATTCCTTATCTTAACCTCTCAAACTGAGAGATCTTCTCATCCAGGAATGTCTTAGGAAAGTATCTGTTGACAAATTCTCGTCGAAATACTTCCCATTCGATCTCCACACCTGGCCTTTTCCCCTCCTCTATGGTCCAACAGTGACCAGCACTCCCCTTGAGAAGGTACACTACATGTCTAACCTTCTCAGCTTCTGGGATGTTCATGATTCTAAAGGCCTTCTCTAGTTCAGTTAGCCACATGTCAGCATCCGTTGGGTCAGTTGTTCCGGCATATTCTGTGGCTCCAACCCCGTGAAGTCGTTCAAATGTCTTGCCGGTTCCCTATCTTTCATCATGGGTAGGTGTCCTAGGTGTAGGTATGGGCATTCTATCAGTCATATGTGTCATGGCAGCCATAAACTTCCCAAATATAGCTTGGAAGGTTGGGTTCCCCATATCACCTTGATTGAACTGGGGTGGTTCAGGCACAGGCTCCCCCCTTCCTTGGTCTCTTGCACCTCCTCCAGGTGCAGCAACACTACTTTCAGCAACATGTTCATCATGTGATCCAGACATATTTAGTTCTTCTTCTCCTCCTATATGAGCAGAAGACACTATCAGATGATTGGAAGACATTAGAACAGACTCAACAATCTTAGTCCTGTATCTCTGTAGACTCAGCAAACCTAGAGCTCTGATACCACTAAATTGTGACGTCTGTTGTCAAACATCGATTAAGATTAATGCAGAAGCGATCATTAGCAGCAGAATTACTGAAAGTCACTAAAAATTAAAACTTTTAACAAAGAGATCCACAAACTATAAAACTCTTTCATAAAGAACCAAAGTAAGTTATTTACATTCTGATTCATCAGTACATCTCTATATCATATCATCTCGAGAGTCACAAACATTGACTTCCCTTTTAAACTGCTCATAAGCAGTGTATAAAAATCTTGAGGCATCAAGCCAAAAATCTCGGATCGATATCAAACTATCTACTGACTCCTAGGACCTGAGAGTACAAAGATGACACATAGGACTCTCTATATACAGGACTTGACAGACAATGTCTCCACCTGAGGATCACCGTTGTCCTTGTTGTTGTTGTTGCTACTGCTGTTGTTCACCCTCTGTAGGGTTTCTACCTTTTCCTCGGCGTCTACCTAAAAATTTAATTCCACGGGGGTGAGACAATTGAAAATTGCCCCAACGGGAGATATAAATCTCCGCTAGAAACATTGTTATTGCAGACAATAAAATAACACTGAGCAGAAGGATTATAATATTCAGCAGTAGGTAAATCATTGATTGAATTATGTAGAGTAGTATTCTCTATGAAGTTCATTTCAATTATAACTTGATAAAGCAGCATGTCATTTATTTAATAAGGAATATGAAGAACATGTATAACATTTATCCAATTAGGACATAATAGACAATGTATTATCAATCATTGATTCTCGTAATTCAACCCGAAGCAAATATGCTACACGGCTGATTACATTTTACAAACATATTTATGCCCTGAGGAGGTGAGGTATACCGCTCATACTCCAACTGACCATTACGAAATCGAAATCGGTACCATACATAGGTCAATAGAAGAGCTGGATTTCTATGACCTCATCCTCCTCAGTCAGTGTGAGGAACAACATGCAGGACATATCATGTATCTGCCAAATAGATTTCCAGGGTACACTGGCAACTTCGCTATTAGAGTTACAGCGGCATGCTGTACTCTCTTCGCAATCGAGAGATTTCATGTTTATCTCACATCGATTCGGCATTAACATCATCATCGCGAGATTAGTGATACATCTATCCCAGCATATACATATAATGAAGGATTGAGAGATTTAGTGTTTATCTCACATCAATTCCTCCATTAGAGTGTAAGGATATTCGCGCCCACAACCCCCACATACTCAAAAGTATTCCCTCCAGGAGTTCCCTTAGGAAAACCTATTTCACCATCACCAAACTATTGACGATGATGGATCTATGGTCAGGGATCTACATGATATCATTTCACTTGATTATTTAAGTACATTACATCATTCTTTTAGCATCAGGCATGTTTTCAAACATAAACCATTATAACAATTGCTATAAAGAATGAGTACTATTTCTATCAAGTTCATTTCACAGCTTTATTAACATTGGGATCTCAATCCCTTATCATCTCATCATCATGATTCAAGAATATGGGTGTTCAAACCCTTAGATCATCATAATGCTTGTTACGACTTTAACAGGTAAATGCCATCAAGTCATCTGACAATGTAAGCATGATAATTGTAGTGTAGATATTTCACATGGCTCTTATAGCCTAATAATCTCTTTTGTTACCTCTTACTAGGCAACATAGCATATCATTGCTTACAAAGCTCATAAAGTACTTTCAATAAACAAATCATCATAGCTCATACCTGGCTATGTTCATTGCCTCATAAATCCTGCATGATTAGTACAGATGATAATAGATACATCAATTTCATTTCAGCACAATGCAAAACAATTATAACATCACTATTCATGGGGTTACACCACTATGCCCTTGATAGGGTTTGGGTTTCCCTTTTCATTTCAATTAGGATTAATCATCCCTATAGCTCAATTAGGATTAATTGTTCGTCATTTCATTATCCAACCTTAGAGATTCATGCTATAAAGTATAACCCAAAATTAGGGTTTCACATATACCATCACCTTACTTGGAATTAGGGTTTACTATTCACATTGCATCACCCTAGATTAGGGTTTATATTCAATAATCCACATTTAGGGTTTACTATTCACCCCAAGTAGGAATGATCATTCAGGGTACCATTATTATAATCACCCTTGGTTTACATCATGTAATTGTTTACTTAAACAATTGATCTTCAACCACTTTAAGAGTTCATACGATTTGATTAATTATCTTCCAAATGATCTTGGTCACTTAGACCTCAAACGGTCTTGACCAATTAGACCTCAAACGGTCTTGCTTGTATTACCTCCAAACGGTCTTGAACTAACAATTGAAACCGTTTGGTAAAGTAGGTGGTGGAAACCGTTTGCTAAAGTGGTACTTGAAACCGTTTGACAAAGTTGATGTTGAAACTATTTGCTAAAGTAAAATTTTGAAACCGCATGAGACTCAACCGGTTCGGGATCGTTTGGTCCCAAACGGTCTTGAGACCGTTTGATCCCAAACAGTGTTGACACTATTTGGACTCAAACGGTCTTGAGACCGTTTGGTCCAAACCTCCTCAAAATCGATTGGACCAAAGATGGTCTCAACCAATCAAATTGATTTAGGGTTTCCAAGATTAATTCCTTCATTGAGTGAATTCATATAATCATCCATCAATTGGACCTATGACCATACTTCAATTAAGCTTAATAGGTCATCCTTCAACTGATTTAACACCCAATGGATCATCAATTAGGGTTTTGAATCAATTGGATTAAGGATTGAAATCGATGAACCTTCAATGTTGATCATTGTAGAACTAATTACTTTGAAATCATCGGATTACCATCCAAATTGGACATGACCTGACCTCAAACGGTGTTGAGGTCGTTTGGATAACCTCCAAACGGTCTTGAGACCGTTTTCCCATCTCAACATCCAAATCCATGGCATCCAATTAGGGTTTGGATCATTGGATTGATCGTCCAAATCAGCAATTGATTGTAATTCAACTTGATATCTTTGGATCTTCAAACACCTAACCATACTCAACCCTAGACCTCCAAATGGTCTTTGGTGACCCTCAACCGGTCTTGAGACCGTTTGGGTGATCCCCAAATGGTTTTGAAACCGTTTGGGTCAATCAACCCAAGTTTCCAAATTAATCAATTAAGAAATCAGCACTTACCCGATTAGGGTTTGGTGATTGAAGGATCTTCAACTAATGAGCCAATTGAAACTAGTCAATTATATTTAAGGAGTCATTAACCATCAACATTATCGACAGTTCTCCAAACTGTCAACCATGGTCATCTCCCCCAAACGGTTTGAAACTGTTTCCTTTCAAACGGTTTGATGAGACCTTTTCCTCTCAAACGGTTTGAAACTGTTTGCTCCCAAACAGTTTGGGAAACCGTTTGAGCAACTTATGGAAACCGTTTGGCCTAATAGTTTATTGGGAAATGTTTCAAGATAATATCATCATCATATTCCTTCATGCATCCAAGAACAGCAACCGTTTTTCATGGGAATTTCAGCAATGAATCACAAGAGTTCCAAATAGAAGAAAATAACCAACAAATCGTGGAGAATTGAATGCAATACTAATGTTTAAGGGTTAAAGTTATAAAACCCGCCTCAAAATATGATCTCCAAGCTCCAATCTCCACGTCTCTAATGGTGGATGAAGTTCTTGCAACTGCCCAAGGTCCGTTCTTGAGCTTTTGGATGAACAAGTTGGCTAGGATTGGAAATCGAGTGAAAAAAACCAAGGATCTAGCATTGATTTAGGGTTTTCACCATGAATCCAAGGTGGAAGATGATCAAAAGCTTACCAACAGGTTAGATTCGTCCTTCTCCTGCTCCTGAGCTCTCCCGTGGTTGGCCAAAGCAAAGTGAGAAAAGAAATTCCAAGGAAAAGATCCTTAAGTGTGTTGGAAAAAAGATATGTATAAGGATTTTTCAAGGAAAGAGAAAAAGAAATTATTTTCTTTAAATTCCGAAATTATTTCCACCACTTCCCACTTAATTCCTTGGCAACGAAGCCAACTTCATTTCCTTGCAAAATCTCTCCATTATCCAAGAATTAATGGAAAATAAATTAAGCACCTTAATGAGTTTTATACTAATATCCAACTTTTAGTGGATAATACTTTTTTTATGATAATGTGAGTGGGCTTCCACTTAACCAAGATCTTTTTATGCCCAATCAAGGCAAAAGCTCGTACAACACTTTGCTATTTCATCCCTCAACTTTTGGTTGAAGGGATCCTCAATTAATTTATTTCTTTTTGCATTAAATTAAATTAAAGTTCCATTTATGCTTAAATCTTGATTATTTTAATATCAAGATTCTCTCTCCTCAAAGATAATTCAAATGAGGATCCCCTATCATTTTCTTTGCTCTACTTAATGCCAAGAAATATGAGTGACCCTCTAAATGTGATATTTTGCATATTGAGCCCTAGTTTTTGGGTAAATTGCACATTACACCAAAACTAGGTTTTAATGCACAAGGATTGCTCTACAAGCTTTATCTTGGTGTCCAAGCTTGTAGAAACCATACCATTACATCATATTCATTCTTGTGATGTCTAAACATCAGAGGAACATTTTATCAAGTGCAATTTGCAAGTTAACCCCTCAACTTGGGTAATTTGCACTTTAGTCCAAAGTTTACAAAACATTGGTTCAACATTATTCAAAAATGACTGAAATTGAAATATAAGTTCCTCAAGAGCCTTAATTACTTTTCAAAAGATATGTGCAAGAATCTAATCAACTTTATTAAGAAAAACACCTACGGTTGAAACATAACCCAGGTCAGGGATGTTACACTATCTGTCAACGGGAGAGTGCAATGTGTTGGCTTCAACTTGCCTAAGCCCAGCTCAACATAGACATTATATGGCATCAAGTTCACAGTAGATCCCAAATCAAGTAAGGACCTGTCTATTCAATGTCCCCCTATGTAACTAGGTAGTGGGGCTCCTGGGTCCTTTCTCTTCACGGGAAGTGAGTGTTGTATGATGGAGCTCACTTGTTCAGTTAATCTCACCTTCTTTGGAATCCTCCCCGTTGACCTTCTTTTCACTATGCATAGGTTCTTGAGGAACTTGGCATAAGATGGGATTTTCTTAATAGAATCCAAAAGTGGAATGTTCTCCTTCACTTGGAAAAACACCTCAAGAATGTCAACATTGTGCTTTTGCCTCCTTTTCAATTCCAGTGGCTCATCTAGTGCTTCCACGAATGGAGGATCTCTAGTTTTTGTCGTACTTGCATGAACATGAGGCATAACACTAGGGATTGTAGGACCTACAAAGGGGATATGTGGTGGATCACATGGAATCCCAAACTCAAATTCTAGAAGTTACAGTGATTTTTTATGATTGGGGCATGTCCACCACGGTCATGGTGGAGTACCACGGCCGTTTTGGTGTCCCTCCCATGCACTTGAGCATTCAACTTGATCATCCATGGAGGTTATTGCTTCAAAACATTCTTTGACCACTTGGGGTAGGTTGGGAGTGGTTTTGGCCTCATTTTGGGCTCCTCCAAGCCTGAGGAAACCCTAGATTTGACCATCTTCTTTCCATGGCATCAAGTAGTGGAAAAAGTACCTATAAAACATGAAAAAGCCTCCATAAGTGCATTTGATAGAAATAAGCATATTGGGGGAAATAACATGTAATATAACAAGTATAGATGTGATTGAAATGCATTATGACACAAGATGAAGCCCTAAAATAGGGCTGAATCACCACCCCAAACTTCAAACATACTTGTCCTCAAGTATGCTCCAACTCAATCTCTCTACAAACTTTTCAAAGACAAGATATGACAAATGCAATGAAAAAGGTAATTATTGCTGAATGGATCAAAGATGACTGGGTACATGCATTTCACCTCTCTCCTCTCCTACTTTCACAATCCAATCATGAAAAAAGCACAAAGCATATGAAATTCAAATATAGCACATAGAATACACAAATTAGTCATAATTCTTCCATAAAGTTCCAGGTAAACCATTTCATGATGATGTTAATCAAGGACGACTAGGAGTATTGTTTCACATTCATGCGTTTAATCTTTTGTTTCAAATCACACCAAATGACCCACATGGCTGTGGAAAGGGGGCAAATGAGCTATGTTTGATGTTTCCTAGCTCAATGGGTATGAAAGTGGAAGAAAGGGTTGTAGTAAGATTTTTGGAGTGCTATTGTACACTCATCTTTTCTTTATTTGAATGCTCTTAAATAGGAGCATCCTTTTATTTTTATTTTTTTGCTTTTATTTTTCTTTCTTTTCTTTTCTTTCTTGCCCTTGGTGTAGATAGGGCATATGGTGGATAGAGTGAGGCGGGGAGATAAAGATATGGCCACCTCAAACTTTTGGAGGTGGCCAAGTTTGATTATGTGCACTAGGGCATCTTTTTATGAGGCGGAGGGGTATGAAGATGGTGGAAGAAAAGTCGGATCAAAGAGGGGTCATTGGTATGGTTTTCCACATAAGACATCCTGCATGAAAATTAATCCAATACTTCATCCTAGATATCACACCACATGAATGAACAAGATGAAATCGATATATCAATCAAGTGATTCCACAGACACAAAGCATTCAAAGCTTGCTCAACTTCACAATTCAACCAAATCAATCACAATCATAAGAGAGGTGATGCACATGTAAAAAGTCAAAACATTGATACCACTTAGCAATAAAGCATGAAATTTCATTTGCATTCGCCAAAGTTCGTCATATTCACTCAAAATAGTAGAGATTTGGTCAAAACATACTTTCAAGGCAAGAAATTTCAAATTTGGGAAAAATTGGCCAAAATGGTGCCAATTTGCCTTCAATCACATCTAAACCTACATTATTGAACTTAAAGCAGTAAAGCAGGCAAGTCCTAGATAAAACATGCAAAAATTACCAAAAACCTGCATGATATGCAATGCATGGCAAGAAGAGAAATTTTTTTTAGAAAATTACACAAAAATTGCAAGAAAGTAAACTACATGACATGAAAGTATGCAAAGCAATAAAGATGACTAAGATAGATAGCAAAAACAAGAAAACAAAAGTGGATGTGGCAGGTGAAATGCAAAGTGAAACTAGGGCATACCTGCCCTACCACCCCAAACCTTTGAATCTTGTTGTCCTCAGCATGATCCTAGAGTTTAGAATGATAGGGTAGACGATCATGGCTATCTCGAGGATCCGGCGGTGTTCCTCCCTATGGTGGAGGATATGCGTAGTAGCTGCCGCACTAATCTACCTTCAGTGGATGAAATTGGTCTGCAGCATGGTCGTGTTGTGCAACACGGCTGTGGTGGCTTCAGGTTGCACGGTTGTGCTGCCTGGCACGGCTGTGGTGGAGTCCTTTTGCAGCTTTTCTCAATTTTGCTTATGAATCCAGGGACTTGGTGTGTTTTTCTTACAAATGACCACGGTCGTATTGATGTGACATGGTCGTGGTGGTCCCTGTAGCTGCTACTCTCAAAATGAGGAACATCAAACACTCAAAAACTTGACCCAAAGTGATTTTTCTTTGAATCCTTCTGTCAATTGTACTCAAATTTCCTTCATTTCACCCTATTGCCACCTGCACATCTCAAAACTGCACAAATACTATCAAATACAAGTGTGTGTGTGTGTGTGTGTTTTCTTGAAAAATGTTACAAACAAAGCAAAAGTATCTAAAATGTAAGGTTGGGTCAAAAATTCCCAAACCTAGGTGGGTTGCCTCCCACAAGCGCTGAGTTTCTTGCCTTCAGCTAGGCTTGTTGGTGATTCTTCATTCATTCATCCATTTGGAATTCTCATGTGTCCATTCTTGCAAAAAATGCATCCCTCATTTGCACTCAATCTATTTTCCTCATCCCTTTCAACACAATAATCATTACCAATTTCTTCACCTTGGTGAACTCTCAAATGCCCATTTGGACTTATGAAGTGATCACGCCCAATATCCCTATCTCGGACTCGCCGAGTTGGGATCTTGTACATCTTGATGTTGATATTCATGTCCATGAATGAGACTGTCATAGTGCCACTGCGCACATGAATGTCGACATCATCTATAGACAAGAAACACCTTTCCAAGATGATGGGAATCTTCCTATCTTCCAGCTCCATATCAAGTACAATGAAATCCTCCAGGAACCTCACACCTTTTTATTTATCTATCATCACCAAAACATCATCCACTCTACCCCTAGGCACTTTTATGGATCTATCTGCCAACTGGAGAGTGCAATGTGCTGGCTTCAACTTGCCTAAGCCCAACTCAACATAGACATTATATGGCATCAAATTCATAGTAGATCCCAAATCAAGTAAGGACCTGTCTATGCAATGTCCCCCTATGTAACTAGGTAGTGGGGCTCCTGGGTCCTTTCTCTTCATGGGAAGTGAGTGTTGTATGATGGAGCTCACTTGTTCAGTTAATCTCACCTTCTTTGGAATCCTCCCCGTTGACCTTCTTTTCACTATGCATAGGTTCTTGAGGAACTTGGCATAAGATGGGATTTTCTTAATAGAATCCAAAAGTGGAATGTTCTCCTTCACTTGGAGAAACACCTCAAGAATGTCAACATTATGCTTTTACCTCCTTTTCAATTCCAATGGCTCATCTAGTGCTTCCACGAATGGAGGATCTCTAGTTTTTGTCGTACTTGCATGAACATGAGGCATAACACTAGGGATTGTAGGACCTACAAAGGGGATATGTGGTGGATCACATGGAATCCCAAACTCAAATTCTAGAAGTTACAGTGATTTTTTATGATTGGGGCATGTCCACCACGGTCATGGTGGAGTACCACGGCCGTTTTGGTGTCCCTCCCATGCACTTGAGCATTCAACTTGATCATCCATGGAGGTTATTGCTTCAAAACATTCTTTGACCACTTGGGGTAGGTTGGGAGTGGTTTTGGCCTCATTTTGGGCTCCTCCAAGCCTGAGGAAACCCTAGATTTGACCATCTTCTTTCCATGGCATCAAGTAGTGGAAAAAGTACCTATAAAACATGAAAAAGCCTCCATAAGTGCATTTGATAGAAATAAGCATATTGGGGGAAATAACATGTAATATAACAAGTATAGATGTGATTGAAATGCATTATGACACAAGATGAAGCCCTAAAATAGGGCTGAATCACCACCCCAAACTTCAAACATACTTGTCCTCAAGTATGCTCCAACTCAATCTCTCTACAAACTTTTCAAAGACAAGATATGACAAATGCAATGAAAAAGGTAATTATTGCTGAATGGATCAAAGATGACTGGGTACATGCATTTCACCTCTCTCCTCTCCTACTTTCACAATCCAATCATGAAAAAAGCACAAAGCATATGAAATTCAAATATAGCACATAGAATACACAAATTATTCATAATTCTTCCATAAAGTTCCAGGTAAACCATTTCATGATGGTGTTAATCAAGGACGACTAGGAGTATTGTTTCACATTCATGCGTTTAATCTTTTGTTTCAAATCACACCAAATGACCCACATGGCTGTGGAAAGGGGGAAAATGAGCTATGTTTGATGTTTCCTAGCTCAATGGGTATGAAAGTGGAAGAAAGGGTTGTAGTAAGATTTTTGGAGTGCTATTGTACACTCATCTTTTCTTTATTTGAATGCTCTTAAATAGGAGCATCCTTTTATTTTTATTTTTTTGCTTTTATTTTTCTTTCTTTTCTTTTCTTTCTTGCCCTTGGTGTAGATATGGCATATGGTGGATAGAGTGAGGCGGGGAGATAAAGATATGGCCACCTCAAACTTTTGGAGGTGGCCAAGTTTGATTATGTGCACTAGGGCATCTTTTTATGAGGCGGAGGGGTATGAAGATGGTGGAAGAAAAGTCGGATCAAAGAGGGGTCATTGGTATGGTTTTCCACATAAGACATCCTGCATGAAAATTAATCCAATACTTCATCCTAGATATCACACCACATGAATGAACAAGATGAAATCGATATATCAATCAAGTGATTCCACAGACACAAAGCATTCAAAGCTTGCTCAACTTCACAATTCAACCAAATCAATCACAATCATAAGAGAGGTGATGCACATGTAAAAAGTCAAAACATTGATACCACTTAGCAATAAAGCATGACATTTCATTTGCATTCGCCAAAGTTCGTCATATTCACTCAAAATAGTAGAGATTTGGTCAAAACATACTTTCAAGGCAAGAAATTTCAAATTTGGGAAAAATTGGCCAAAATGGTGCCAATTTGCCTTCAATCACATCTAAACCTACATTATTGAACTTAAAGCAGTAAAGCAGGCAAGTCCTAGATAAAACATGCAAAAATTACCAAAAACCTGCATGATATGCAATGCATGGCAAGAAGAGAAATTTTTTTTAGAAAATTACACAAAAATTGCAAGAAAGTAAACTACATGACATGAAAGTATGCAAAGCAATAAAGATGACTAAGATAGATAGCAAAAACAAGAAAACAAAAGTGGATGTGGCAGGTGAAATGCAAAGTGAAACTAGGGCATACCTGCCCTACCACCCCAAACCTTTGAATCTTGTTGTCCTCAGCATGATCCTAGAGTTTAGAATGATAGGGTAGACGATCATGGCTATCTCGAGGATCTGGCGGTGTTCCTCCCTATGGTGGAGGATATGCGTAGTAGATGCCGCACTAATCTACCTTCAGTGGCTGAAATTGGTCTGCAGCATGGTCGTGTTGTGCAGCACGGCTGTGGTGGCTTCAGGTTGCACGGTTGTGCTGCCTGGCACGGCTGTGGTGGAGTCCTTTTGCAGCTTTTCTCAATTTTGCTTATGAATCCAGGGACTTGGTGTGTTTTTCTTACAAATGACCACGGTCGTATTGATGTGACATGGTCGTGGTGGTCCTTGTAGCTGCTACTCTCAAAATGAGGAACATCAAACACTCAAAAACTTGACCCAAAGTGATTTTTCTTTGAATCCTTCTGTCAATTGTACTCAAATTTCCTTCATTTCACCCTATTGCCACCTGCACATCTCAAAACTGCACAAATACTATCAAATACAAGTGTGTGTGTGTGTGTTTTCTTGAAAAATGTTACAAACAAAGCAAAAGTATCTAAAATGTAAGGTTGGGTCAAAAATTCCCAAACCTAGGTGGGTTGCCTCCCACAAGCGCTGAGTTTCTTGCCTTCAGCTAGGCTTGTTGGTGATTCTTCATTCATTCATCCGTTTGGAATTCTCATGTGTCCATTCTTGCAAAAAATGCATCCCTCATTTGCACTCAATCTATTTTCCTCATCCCTTTCATCACAATAATCATTACCAATTTCTTCACCTTGGTGTCCTCTCAAATGCCCATTTGGACTTATGAAGTGATCACGCCCAATATCCCTATCTCGGACTCGCCGAGTTGGGATCTTGTACATATTGATGTTGATATTCATGTCCATGAATGAGACTGTCATAGTGCCACTGCGCACATGAATGTCGACATCAGCTATAGACAAGAAACACCTTTCCAAGATGATGGGAATCTTCCTATCTTCCAGCTCCATATCAAGTACAATGAAATCCTCCAGGAACATCACACCTTTTTCTTTATCTATCATCACCAAAACATCATCCACTCTACCCCTAGGCACTTTTATGGATCTATCTGCCAACTGGAGAGTGCAATGTGCTGGCTTCAACTTGCCTAAGCCCAGCTCAACATAGACATTATATGGCATCAAATTCATAGTAGATCCCAAATCAAGTAAGGACCTGTCTATGCAATTTCCCCCTATGTAACTAGGTAGTGGGGCTCCTGGGTCCTTTCTCTTCATGGGAAGTGAGTGTTGTATGATGGAGCTCACTTGTTCAGTTAATCTCACCTTCTTTGGAATCCTCCCCATTGACCTTCTTTTCACTATGCATAGGTTCTTGAGGAACCTGGCATAAGATGGGATTTTCTTAATAGCATCCAAAAGTGGAATGTTCTCCTTCACTTGGAGAAACACCTCAAGAATGTCAACATTGTGCTTTTGCCTCCTTTTCAATTCCAGTGGCTCATCTAGTGCTTCCACGAATGGAGGATCTCTAGTTTTTGTCGTACTTGCATGAACATGAGGCATAACACTAGGGATTGTAGGACCTACAAAGGGGATATGTGGTGGATCACATGGAATCCCAAACTCAACATGCGGTATCACAACATCATCTTCATCAATATCAATCACAATATCACCACTTGGCTGCCTTTGCTTTGCTTTATCAACTTTTCTTTGACTTGCGGGTTTCTCAAGAGTTTTCCCAATCCTTAGAACTGTACATCACTACCTTGCTCATGGTGGAGAGGGGGAGCATGTTATGGCCGTAGAGGAGGTGGAGGTGGCACTTGGGGGTCAAATTAAGGTCGAGAAGGGAATTGAGGGGGATGAGAGAATTAGGGTTGGGAAGTGAAGTTTTGGGAGATTTGAGGTGAGGGTGGTGGAGGATGAGTGTAAGGCTTGGAATAGCCTTGGAAGGAGTGAATTAGATGTACTTGCATGGGGGGGGCTATATAAAACATGGGAAGAAGGCATAGGTCCACTTTCTTCATGGTGGCTCATGATGGGTTTTGAAGACAATTTTTCTTCTTGGAGGGCGATTATAGCTTCTCTATTCTCTCTTCTAACCTTGCAACATCTCTTTGAACATCAGCAAATACGTTCAATCTAGAGAGAACCTCTTCCTCAAACCTTGAGCTAAATGTGGGACTTTGTGGTTCCTGGTAGCTATAGGAGTGAGGTGTCTTCTTTTCATCCCCATATAACTCAATAGCATTAACTGAATGACAAGGAGGTTTGGTCACTTGGTTTCTCATGAAGCTCACCATTTCACCAAACATTTTCATCAATTGTGGGCTTGAATCATCATGAGTTGGAGATGTCACACCAAACGATAGGTCACTGCCACTAACCATATTAGAAGCTTTTATCCTTGAACTTTCTCCCAAACTCTCAAACAAGGGCCATGTCTCTTCAGGTGGTTTAGCCATAACCCCCCCCCCCACAAGAAGAATCCATTGTATCTTGACTTGCATGGGATAGACCGGAGTAGAAGGACTGAACTAGCTGCCACAAAGGGATCTCGTGATGTGGACATTCTCTCAACATCTTTTGAAATCTCTCCCAAGCCTCGTGGAATCGCTCATTATTTATTTGACTAAAAGTTGCTATGTCAAGTAAGGACCTATCTATGCAATGTCCCCCTATGTAACTAGGTATGATTGGGCTCCTGGGTCCTTTCTCTTCACGGGAAGTGAGTGTTGTATGATGGAGCTCATTTGTTCAGTTAATCTCACCTTCTTTGGAATCCTCCCTGTTGACCTTCTTTTCTCTGTGCATAGGTTCTTGAGGAACTTGACATAAGATGGGATTTTCTTAATAGCATCCAAAAGTGGATTGTTCACCTTCACTTGGCGAAACACCTCAAGAATGTCAGCATTGTGGTTTTGCCTCCTTTTCAATTCCAGTGGCTCATCTAGTGCTTCCATGAATGGAGGATCTCTAGTTTTTGTCGTACTTGCATGAACATGAGGCAGAACACTAGAGATTGTAGGACCTACAAAGGGTATATGTGGTGGATCACATGGAATCCCAAACTCAACATGCGGTATCACAACATCATCTTCAGCAATATCAATCACAATATCACCACTTGGCTGCCTTTTCTTTGCTTTATCAACTTTTCTTTGACTAGTGGGCTGCTCAAGAGTTTTCCCACTCCTTAGAACTATCACAGCACTACCTTGCTCATGGTGGAGAGGGGGAGCATGTTATGTCTGTGGAGGAGGTGGAGGTGGCACTTGGGGTTGAAATTGAGGTGGAGAAGGGAATTGAGGGGGAGGAGAGAATTGGGGTTGGAAAGTGAAGTTTTGGGAGATTTGAGGTGAGGGCGGTGGTGGAGGAGTGTAAGGCTTGGAATAGCCTTGTAAGGAGTGAATGGGATGTACTTGCATGGGGGTGGGCTATAAAAACATGGGAAGAAGCCATATGTCCACTTGCTTCATGGTGGCTCATGATGGGTTTTGAAGACATTTTTTCTTTTTGGAGGGCGATTATGGAAGATAGTTACTCTATTCTCTCTTATAACCTTGCAATATCTCTTTGAACATCATCAAATACTTTCAATCTAGAGAGAACCTCTTCCTCAAACCTTGAGCTATATGTGGGACTTTGTAGTTCCTGGTAGCTATAGGAGTGAGGTGTCTTCTTTTCTTCTTCATAGAACTCCATAGCATTAACTGAATGACAAGGAGGTTTGGTCACTTGGTTTCTCATGAAGCTCACCATTTCACCAAACATTTTCATCAATTATGGGCTTGAATCATCATGAGTTGGAGATGTCACACCAAAAGATAGGTCACTGCCACTAACCACACTAGAAGCTTTTATCCTTGAACTTTCTGCCAAACTCTCAAACCAGGGCCATGTCTCTTCAGGTGGTTTAGCCATAACCCCCCCCCCCACAAGAAGAATCCACTATAGCTTGACTTGCATGGGATAGACCGGAGTAGAAGGACTGAACTAGCTGCCACAAAGGGATCTCGTGATGTGGACATTCTCTCAACATCTTTTGAAATCTCTCCCAAGCCTCGTGGAATCGCTCATTATCTATTTGACTAAAACTTTCTATGGCATGCCACATTTGTGTTAGTTTTACTATAGAGTAGAATTTCCTCAAGAAATCATTTTTCATCTCTTCCCAACTCATGATGTCCTTTCTTGAATCATACCACTCTTTGGCTTTGTCTTTGAGTGAGAAGGAGAACAAAGTCAACCTGATTGTATCATCACTTGTTGTCGGTGTCCTGAAGGTGGAGCATACTTCAAGAAAGGAGTCCATGTGCTTATAGGGGTTCTCACTCTCTAAGCCGTAGAAGATGGGCAGGAGCACAAGAAGATCTGGAGGGATGGAGAATTGCTCCCCAGGCTTGTGATCAACCCTACTAGCAATTGGCGATTTGTAGTTGCTAGGCATGTAGTAGACTTGAAGTGGCTTGTGGAGTGCATTCTGGTCTTCCATCTTGTTTCCTCCTGAATGGCTTGTCACATGCTCAAAGCACAACCAAACAAAAGAGAACAAGTTAGTAAACCAATATACACAAAAAATGCAAAGAATAATGAATAAAGAATAGCAATGATGAGGGCAGTAGGAAAAGTCAAAGCAAAACTAACTAGCTAATTCGAGTGCCTCCAGTCCCCGACAACGATGCCAGAAAGCTTGGTAAGCTCCCGCCAATGGTGTTACACGCTACTCAATTGCAATTTTGAATAGATGCAAAACCGTGGACGGAAGCACACGGTGGATTCACTTTTGAAATTTATAAAACCTAAACTGGATACCTACGTCTACCAAAACTCTACACCCGCAAGCGTACGAGGTCGTGTCGTAGTATAGGTAAGCGGTAAGTATAGGGTCGATCCACAGAGAGAAGAGGGGGCACTAGAGTTAGGTTTAGTTTTCCTAGGTTCCTACTACAGATACTAGGGTTAAGGGTTTGATGGGGTTTGATTGTTAAACTACTATGACCAAGCAAACAATTAAAGGCGGGAATGAAATCTAAGTTAACCATAGGCTAGAGTAAGGCTAAACAGGAAACAAAGGATTAATCTAGGTATGAAAAGGAAAAGTACACTAAAGCAAGCAAGAGAGAAGCAAAAGAGAAATTAAAGAGCTAAACCAACATGAACAAGAAAAGAACAAAGCAAGAAGCTAACTAAGCAAGAAAAGAACTAATTAAGCTAAGCAAGCACAAAACTAGGGTTTTAAGTAGTAAAGAGAGGTATGGGTTGTTTAGGGGTATGAACTTATCACTTAAGTTGGGGGGTGACATATGAACATTATGATTCCATTTATATCATCCAAATCAAACAACAAGTTAGATTCTAATGAATTAACCTAAGCTACTAACTGGCCATGGATATGCTAGGTTGTGTGTAGGGGAACTAGTCCCTAACACCCCCTACTACCCGTACGAGGCTCAATTGGGTTAGGGATTAGGTTCAATTCAAGTAGAGTCTAATCAAGTCTAGGTTTCTAAATTAGACATTCCTAGGGCAATTAGGGGCCGAGGGTAGTAATGGGGAGGTGAAATTAGGGTTTTGGACCCCAATTCCCCCACATTGTAGCCTTGAGAAGGCTCCATGCTAATTGCACTAGAATTATCTAATCTAGCTACTTAGATCTCTCACTTAGGTTTAGGTAGATTGATTAGGATGTAGGAAGATTGGAAGCAACCTAGGGATCCAAGAATTGGATCTTGGGGCAAATCCCAAAATTCAACATATAAGCAATTTGCCTAAATTCCTAGGTGATTTCACACACAAACCAACAAGCAATTCATGGAGAATGAGATAGAAATAGAATATAATCAATAAAAAATGTAATTACAATGTTTACATGTCATTTACCCCAACATGGTATCAAAGTAATATAATTTCTCCCAAACAGGCCACCCAAGGGGCCTAGCCACTCATAGACATGGAAAATACAAAAAGAAAGGAGAAAGAGGTAGAAGTGCCATGGAGCTCAATGTAGACGAGGGATCACCTCTCTCCAGCTGTTGCACGGGCATTCTCCTTCTTCTCCGTGGATGAAATGGTGTGGAATGATGGAGGGAAGTGGATGGAAGGCTTAGATATGGGGGGTTATGTGGTGGAAATGGTGAAATGGAGTGGATTTGAGGTGAATATGGAGTGGAATGGAGTGGATGGTGATTTGGGGAGCTAGGAGGGGGTAGAAGGTAGCTAAGGGTGTCCAACCACATGCCCTAGCTGCCACCTAGGTATATATAGGTGTGGGGGAAGTACTACGTCAAGTAGGGGCAAAATAGGTAAAGTAGTGAAAAAAGGATAGGTTTTGTGAGTGGCACGGCCATGGTGGGTAGGGGTGAGTACGGCCGTGGTGGTGTACAATGTTCGTGTCGATTAAAATGGTGGAGATCACAGAGAGATGTACATGGATGGCCACGGCTGTCGGGGGTCACCACGGCCATGGTTTGGATCTTTTACCACGGGCATAACACTCACCACGACCATTTTAGCCATATTCATCAAATTCTAGAAGTTACAGTGATTTTTTATGATTGGGGCATGTCCACCACGGTCATGGTGGAGTACCACGGCCGTTTTGGTGTCCCTCCCATGCACTTGAGCATTCAACTTGATCATCCATGGAGGTTATTGCTTCAAAACATTCTTTGACCACTTGGGGTAGGTTGGGAGTGGTTTTGGCCTCATTTTGGGCTCCTCCAAGCCTGAGGAAACCCTAGATTTGACCATCTTCTTTCCATGGCATCAAGTAGTGGACAAAGTACCTATAAAACATGAAAAAGCCTCCATAAGTGCATTTGATAGAAATAAGCATATTGGGGGAAATAACATGTAATATAACAAGTATAGATGTGATTGAAATGCATTATGACACAAGATGAAGCCCTAAAATAGGGCTGAATCACCACCCCAAACTTCAAACATACTTGTCCTCAAGTATGCTCCAACTCAATCTCTCTACAAACTTTTCAAAGACAAGATATGACAAATGCAATGAAAAAGGTAATTATTGCTGAATGGATCAAAGATGACTGGGTACATGCATTTCACCTCTCTCCTCTCCTACTTTCACAATCCAATCATGAAAAAAGCACAAAGCATATGAAATTCAAATATAGCACATAGAATACACAAATTATTCATAATTCTTCCATAAAGTTCCAGGTAAACCGTTTCATGATGGTGTTAATCAAGGACGACTAGGAGTATTGTTTCACATTCATGCGTTTAATCTTTTGTTTCAAATCACACCAAATGACCCACATGGTTGTGGAAAGGGGCAAAATGAGCTATGTTTGATGTTTCCTAGCTCAATGGGTATGAAAGTGGAAGAAAGGGTTGTAGTAAGATTTTTGGAGTGCTATTGTACACTCATCTTTTCTTTATTTGAATGCTCTTAAATAGGAGCATCCTTTTATTTTTATTTTTTTGCTTTTATTTTTCTTTCTTTTCTTTTCTTTCTTGCCCTTGGTGTAGATAGGGCATATGGTGGATAGAGTGAGGTGGGGAGATAAAGATATGGCCACCTCAAACTTTTGGAGGTGGCCAAGGTTGATTATGTGCACTAAGGCATCTTTTTATGAGGCGGAGGGGTATGAAGATGGTGGAAGAAAAGTTGGATCAAAGAGGGGTCATTGGTATGGTTTTCCACATAAGACATCCTGCATGAAAATTAATCCAATACTTCATCCTAGATATCACACCACATGAATGAACAAGATGAAATCGATATATCAATCAAGTGATTCCACAGACACAAAGCATTCAAAGCTTGCTCAACTTCACAATTCAACCAAATCAATCACAATCATAAGAGAGGTGATGCACATGTAAAAAGTCAAAACATTGATACCACTTAGCAATAAAGCATGACATTTCATTTGCATTCGCCAAAGTTTGTCACATTCACTCAAAATAGTAGAGATTTGGTCAAAACATACTTTCAAGGCAAGAAATTTCAAATTTGGGAAAAATTGGCCAAAATGGTGCCAATTTGCCTTCAATCACATCTAAACCTACATTATTGAACTTAAAGCAGTAAAGCAGGCAAGTCCTAGCTAAAACATGCAAAAATTACCAAAAACCTGCATGATATGCAATGCATGGCAAGAAGAGAAATTTTTTTTAGAAAATTACACAAAAATTGCAAGAAAGTAAACTACATGACATGAAAGTATGCAAAGCAATAAAGATGACTAAGATAGATAGCAAAAACAAGAAAACAAAAGTGGATGTGGCAGGTGAAATGCAAAGTGAAACTAGGGCATACCTGCCCTACCACCCCAAACCTTTGAATCTTGTTGTCCTCAGCATGATCCTAGAGTTTAGAATGATAGGGTAGACGATCATGGCTATCTCGAGGATCTGGCGGTGTTCCTCCCTATGGTGGAGGATATGCATAGTAGCTGCCGCACTAATCTACCTTCAGTGGCTGAAATTGGTCTGCAGCATGGTCGTGTTGTGCAGCACGGCTGTGGTGGCTTCAGGTTGCACGGTTGTGCTGCCTGGCACGGCTGTGGTGGAGTCCTTTTGCAGCTTTTCTCAATTTTGCTTATGAATCCAGGGACTTGGTGTGTTTTTCTTACAAATGACCACGGTCATATTGATGTGACATGGTCATGGTGGTCCTTGTAGCTGCTACTCTCAAAATGAGGAACATCAAACACTCAAAAACTTGAGCCAAAGTGATTTTTCTTTGAATCCTTCTGTCAATTGTACTCAAATTTCCTTCATTTCACCCTGTTGCCACCTGCACATATCAAAACTGCACAAATACTATCAAATACAAGTGTGTGTGTGTGTGTGTTTTCTTGAAAAATGTTACAAACAAAGCAAAAGTATCTAAAATGTAAGGTTGGGTCAAAAATTCCCAAACCTAGGTGGGTTGCCTCCCACAAGCGCTGAGTTTCTTGCCTTCAGCTAGGCTTGTTGGTGATTCTTCATTCATTCATCCATTTGGAATTCTCATGTGTCCATTCTTGCAAAAAGTGCATCCCTCATTTGCACTCAATCTATTTTCCTCATCCCTTTCATCACAATAATCATTACCTATTTCTTCACCTTGGTGTCCTCTCAAATGCCCATTTGGACTTATGAAGTGACCACGCCCAATATCCCTATCTCAGACTCGCCGAGTTGGGATCTTGTACATATTGATGTTGATATTCATGTCCATGAATGAGACTGTCATAGTGCCACTGCGCACATGAATGTCGACATCAGCTATAGACAAGAAACACCTTTCCAAGATGATGGGAATCTTCCTATCTTCCAGCTCCATATCAAGTACAATGAAATCCTCCAGGAACATCACACCTTTTTCTTTATCTATCATCACCAAAACATCATCCACTCTACCCCTAGGCACTTTTATGGATCTATCTGCCAACTGGAGAGTGCAATGTGCTGGCTTCAACTTGCCTAAGCCCAGCTCAACATAGACATTATATGGCATCAAATTCACAGTAGATCCCAAATCAAGTAAGCACCTGTCTATGCAATGTCCCCCTATGTAACTAGGTAGTGGGGCTCCTGGGTCCTTTCTCTTCACGGAAAGTGAGTGTTGTATGATGGAGCTCACTTGTTCAGTTAATCTCACCTTCTTTGGAATCCTCCCCGTTGACCTTCTTTTCACTATGCATAGGTTCTTGAGGAACTTGGCATAAGATGGGATTTTCTTAATAGCATCCAAAAGTGGAATGTTCTCCTTCACTTCGAGAAACACCTCAAGAATGTCAACATTGTACTTTTGCCTCCTTTTCAATTCCAGTGGCTCATCTAGTGCTTCCACGAATGGAGGATCTCTAGTTTTTGTCATACTTGCATGAACATGAGGCATAACACTAGGGATTGTAAGACCTACAAAGGGGATATGTGGTGGATCACATGGAATCCCAAACTCAACATGCGGTATCACAACATCATCTTCATCAATATCAATCACAATATCACCACTTGGCTGCCTTTGCTTTGCTTTATCAACTTTTCTTTGACTTGCGGGTTTCTCAAGAGTTTTCCCATTCCTTAGAACTGTACATCACTACCTTGCTCATGGTGGAGAGGGGGAGCATGTTATGGCCGTAGAGGAGGTGGAGGTGGCACTTGGGGGTGAAATTAAGGTCGAGAAGGGAATTGAGGGGGATGAGAGAATTAGGGTTGGGAAGTGAAGTTTTGGGAGATTTGAGGTGAGGGTGGTGGTGGAGGAGTGTAAGGCTTGGAATAGCCTTGGAAGGAGTGAATTAGATGTACTTGCATGGGGGGGGGCTATAGAAAACATGGGAAGAAGGCATAGGTCCACTTTCTTCATGGTGGCTCATGATGGGTTTTGAAGACAATTTTTCTTCTTGGAGGGCGATTATAGCTTCTCTATTCTCTCTTCTAACCTTGCAACATCTCTTTGAACATCACCAAATACGTTCAATCTAGAGAGAACCTCTTCCTCAAACCTTGAGCTAAATGTGGGACTTTGTGGTTCCTGGTAGCTATAGGAGTGAGGTGTCTTCTTTTCATCCCCATAGAACTCAATAGCATTAACTGAATGACAAGGAGGTTTGGTCACTTGGTTTCTCATGAAGCTCACCATTTCACCAAACATTTTCATCAATTGTGGGCTTGAATCATCATGAGTTGGAGATGTCACACCAAACGATAGGTCACTGCCACTAACCATATTAGAAGCTTTTATCCTTGAACTTTCTGCCAAACTCTCAAACAAGGGCCATGTCTCTTCAGGTGGTTTAGCCATAACCCCCCCCCACAAGAAGAATCCATTGTAGCTTGACTTGCATGGGATAGACCGGAGTAGAAGGACTAAACTAGCTGCCACAAAGGGATCTCGTGATGTGGACATTCTCTCAACATCTTTTGAAATCTCTCCCAAGCCTCGTGGAATCGCTCATTATTTATTTGACTAAAAATTGCTATGTCACACTGCATTTGTGTTAGTTTTTATATAGAGTAGAATTTCCTCAAGAAATAATTTTTCATCACTCCCCAACTCATGATGTCCTTTCTTGAATCATACCACTCTTTGGCTTTGTCTTTGAGAGAGAAGGAGAACAAAGTCAACCTAGTTGTATCATCACTTGCTATCGGTGTCCTGAAGGTGGAGCATACTTCAAGAAAGGTGTCCAGGTGCTTATAGGGTTTCTCACTCTCCGAGTCGTAGAAGATGGGAAGGAGCCCAAAAAGACCTGGAGGGATGGAGAATTGCTCCCCTGGCATGTGATCAACCCTGCTAGCAATTGGCGATTTGTAGTTGCTAGGCATGAAGTAGTCTTGAAGTGGCTTGTGAAGTGCATTCTGGCCTTCCATCTTGTTTCCTCCTGAATGTCTTGTCACATGCACAAAGCTAAACCAAACAAAAGAGAACAAGTTAGTAAACCAATATACACAAAGAATGCAAAGAATAATGAATAAAGAATAGCAATGATGAGGGTGGTAGGAAAGTAAAAAAAACTAACTAGCTAGGTCGAGTGCCTCTAGTCCCCGACAATAGTGCTAGAAAGCTTAATGCGCTCCCGCCAATGGTGTTACACGCTACTCAATTGCAATTTTGAATAGATGCAACCTCGTGGATGGAGGCACACGGTGGATTCACTTTTGAAATTTATAAAACCTAAATTGGCTACCTACATCTACTAAAACACTACACCCGCAAGCGCACAGGGTCGTGTCATAGTATAGGTAAGAGGCAAGTATAGGATCGATCCATAGGGAGAAGAGGGTGCACTAGAGCTAGGTTTAGTTTTGCTAGGTTCCTACTGCGGAGACTAGGGTTAAGGGTTTGATGGGGTTTGATTATTAAACTACTATGAACAAGCAAACAATTAAAGGCGAGAATGAAATCTAAGTTAACCCTAGGCTAGAGTAAGGCTAAACAGGATACAAAGGATTAAGCTAGGTATGAAAAGGCAAATTACACTAAAGCAAGAAAAAGAGCAATTAAAGAGCTAAACCAACATGAACAAGGCAAGAACAAAGAAAAAAGCTAACTAAGCAAGAAAAGAACTAATTAAGCTAAGCAAGCACAAAACTAGGGTTTTAAGCAGTAAAGAGAGGTATGGGTTGTTTAGGGGTATGAACTTATCACTTAAGTTGGGGAGTGACATATGAACATTATGATTCCATTTAGATCATCCAAACCAAACAACAAGTTAGATTCTAATGAATTAACCTAAGCTACTAACTGGCCATGGATATGCTAGGTTGTGTGTAGGGAAACTAGTCCCTAACATCCCTACTACCCTTATAAGGCTCAATTGGGTTAGGGATTAGGTTCTATTCAAGTAGAGTCTAATCAAGTCTAGGTTTCTATATTAGACATTCCTAGGGCAATTAGGGGGCGAGGGTAGTAATTGGGAGGTGAAACTAGGGTTTTGGACCCCAATTCCCCCACATTCTAGCCTTGAGAAGGCTCCATGCTAATTGCACTAGAATTATCTAATCTAGCTACTTAGATCTCTCACTTAGGTTTAGGGAGATTGATTAGGATGTAGGAAGATGGGAGGCAACCTAGGGATCCAAGAATTGGACCTAGGGGCAAATCCCAAAATTCAACATATAAGCAATTTGCCTAAATTCCTAGGTGATTTCACACACAAACCAATAAGCAATTCATGGAGAATGAGATAGAAATAGAATATAATCATTAAAAAATGGAATTAGAATGTTTACAAGTCATTTTCCCCCAACATGGTATCAAAGTAACATAATTTCCCCCAAACAACCCACCCAAGGGGCCTAGCTACTCATAGACATGGAAAATACAAAAAGAAAGGAGAAAGAGGTAGAAGTGGCCATGGAGCTCAGTGTAGATGAGGGATCTCCTCTCTCTAGCTACTGCATGGGCGTCCTCCTTATTCTCCTTGGATGAAATGGTGTGGAATGATGGAAGGAAGTGGATGGAAGGCTTAGATATGGGGGGTTATGTGGTAGAAATGGTGAAATGGAGTGGATTTGAGGTGGATATGGAGTGGATGGCGATTTGGGGAGCTAGGAGGGGGTAGAAGGTAGCTAAGGGTGTCCAACCTCATGCCCCAGCCACCACCTAGGTATATATAGGTATGGGGGAAGCACTAGGTCAAGTAGGGGCAAAATAGGTAAAGGAGTGAAAAAAAGGATAGGTTTTGTGAGTAGCACGGCTGTGGTGGGTCACCACGGCCGTGGTGGGTAGGGGTGAGCACGGCCGTGGTGGTGTACAACGGTCATGTCAATTAAAATGGTGGAGATCATAAGGAGATGTACATGGATGTCCACGGCCATGGGGGGTCACCAAGGCCGTGGTGGGGATCTTTTACCACGGGCATAACACTCACCAGGACTATTTTGGCCATATTCATCAAATTCTAGAAGTTACAGTGATTTTTTGTGATTGGGGCATGTCCACCACGGCCGTGGTGTAGTACTACGGCCGTTTTGGTGTCCCTCCTATGCACTTGAGCATTGAACTTGATCATCCATGGAGGGTATTGCTTCAAAACATTCTTTGACCACTTGGGGTAGGTTGGGAGTGGTTTTGGCCTCATTTTGGGCTCCTCCAAGCCTGAAGAAACCCTAGATTGGACCATCTTCTTTCCATGCCATCAAGTAGTGGACAAAGTACCTATAAAATAAGAAAAAAGCCTCCATAAGTGCATTTGATAGAAATAAACATATTGGGGATAATAACATATAATCTAACAAGTAGAGATGTGATTGAAATGCAATATGACACAAGATGAAGCCCTAAAATAGGGTTGAATCAATATGCCCTAAACTAGAATACTCCTGAGTGATTGAGATGAGTTGCTTTATGCATGATTCCTATAGATATCTTGAACCCTAGTTGTCCTTGGGAGGACCAAACCCTAGAGTCAGAGAGAGACTAGTATGTATGTATATGTGAACATGAATATGAGAACCTACCATCTGGGTAAGGGACAGAATCCCAAGACCCTAGTGGAGGCAACTATGCAAGTTTGTGTAAAGCCTCATGCTTGGGTTGGTGGCTCCTTGTATGAATATAGTGGTTGTATATGAGATTGAGAGAGTGGACTAGGAATATGTCATGGGTAGAGAACTTATGAAGATAAAGTTATATCATGTTTTGGTTTTTGCTTGCATGGCTAGAGCTGGTAAAGCTATCCATTAGTGCCAATGAGGTAGACTTAATGACCCTAAACTAGAGAGGAAAGATAAACTATAGGCATATGAGATACTAATAGAGTCAAATTATCTTAGAGAGACTGAACTACCCTCATGATATGGGTCAGGAGAACCTCAATTGGACTAGATGAAGTTTTGATAAATGTTTAACAAGTGACTCACATAAGTTTGTTTAACACAATCATGATATAATATATGTAAGGATGTGATATGATCTTGAGACATGATATGATGGAAACCTAGAGATGGTTTAATAGATATCAATGCATAAATGGTTAATCTATACATGAATAATGATGATAATGTGATATTATTGGTTAATCTTGTGATGAAATCACTAGTAAATGATGCAATTTATTGTGAGCAATGAAATGAGATCATATGAATGAAACATGTTACATGAGATGTTAATATTAGTGCTTAATAAAGATGAAAAATATAGTTTGACAGTTAGCACAACATAATGATTATGACACCTTGATATGATATAAATGGATTAAGTTGGTTAACTATAGATAACTACCTCTTAAAAGGCATATGTTAAGGTGGAACATGTTCTAACAATTAGCTCAATAAAATGTTGTTGACACCTTGGTATATTAGGATTACTTTAGTTAACTCCTTTAGAAAATGGTAATATGATGTGGGAACCCTAATGCATGAGTAAAGATAAGGATGCAACCCGAACATATGAAACATGTCACAACATAACTAGAGTTTCTAAACCCTTGTTCTGACGGTACACCCAAGATGCTTGAAGCCACATAGAAGTGGTTAAACAAGTTTTATACCCCGTATTCTTAGAGATGTTGCACCTATAGCGATGCCCTACATGTGGATGAAGATCTTATATTTATACTTGGGATCATAGAGTGGCTTAATTTTGAGGACACAATTTTCTTTTAAGATGTATATGATGTGAAGGGATGGATTTTGTCTTAATTTCAAGGAAGAAATTTCATTTGAGATGGGTAGAATGTGATAGAATGGAATTTTGATATTCTTGGCTTTACATATTAAAATGACATAAGGATGGTCCTTGTAGTGTGTTTTTATCATATGGAGGTACTCCAAATAGTTTGACATAAGTTGAAGGGCATTTGATGTTAATATCATGATTAATACCCTTAAGCACATATCCATTTGGATTAAATGATAGACAAGTCAAACAAGTGATTATGGATACCAAAGTTTAAGGGAATGTTGTTATGATAAATATAAAGCTATGGTTAAAGTTTCATGAATATTGGATGATTTGAGAGGAAGTTATTTAGTTTTGATTTTTGTGAAATAATGCGATGTATTAGAGAATAATGGACCAAAGTGTTGAGTTTATAGCATTAGTGGTTGTGTCACACGCCCAACCAAATCAGCAAAATCAGGAGGCCATAGATCGGGGACGTGGAGCCTTAGTCACCCTTGGATGGTCCTAAAGGAGGGTTTAGATATCGTCTCCTACCTTGCAGTTATAGCAAGGTAGTGGGGAAAGTTGTCCCCGCAACCTCCCCACCACTCAACATTGTGGTCGTGGTTCAAAGGAAAGAAACTGACCAAATGGTTGCATTTTGGATGTCGTAAGGAGAATCCTGACCCCTCACTCAGAGTTAGTAGTTTAGTATACCGATAGAGCAAGGCCTTCATCCCTCGCTTCTTCTCCATTGAAATGAGCAGATGGCGGCTAGAAGGTGAAGATGAGACTTGAGGGCTTTCAACGGAGAAGAAAGAAGCGAAAAAGAAGCTTGGGTCCAGGGGAATCCAACCCCATCATTGCCATGAACTTCCGTGTCGGTTTTGGTAGTGGACCAACTCCATTTCGTTGAGGGAGAAGGCAAAGGTCGAAGACTTGTGCGCTATGCTCCTTGTTGTGAATCAGGGACTGAGATGAGTTTGTGGAGGTGTTTTGAAGCATTCAATAGCTTCAGACTGGAACGAGGATGAGCAGAGGCTTAATGCCTCTTTTGCTCTATCGCACCAACAACTGTTGCCAGCGAGACAACCCAGACAGAGCTTTGGAGGCAAGGAAGGAGGGCCTCGAAGCCAAGGAAGCCTGGTGTTGGAAGGCAAAGCTATTGGTGGCCAAAGGAGCAGACGAGGAGCACTTGATCCCTACTGATTGCTCGTCGGGGTAGAGCCCAGTGGCAGTGCAGTGCCTCATACGAGAATAGAGTCCCGATGGGGACTCAGTGAACGCACGGAGAGAAAGGACAAAGAGAGCCCTGAACCGGTCCGGCCGCAACGCAGACCGCCTCGTTGAACCAAAATCGCAGTGAGAACCACTGGCTCAACACAGGCCAGGAGAAGAAGGAGTTGCGTCCCTGTACTGAAACATGGCGGCGTATGATTGGCTCAAAAAAAGGTAAATATCTCAGTAAATGTTTAGTTCTTACATAATTCATATAAATTAACTTGTTTATCAGAAAGTTACAAACGAAGTATCAAAATGTTTAGAAAAATGAGTAGAGCAGCATGAAAGCATAATATCAGTCTTTTGATGCTTAAATCTCAGAATTATCATGTAAGATGTGAAATGGTCTTCTCATGTCTAATAAATAATAAATGAAAACCTAAAATTATGAGAATGTTCTAGTAACTCCTAAATGTGACTTATAATTGATCTGATATCAGTAATTATAAGTTCAATGTATGAAATTTTGTAATTTGCTTAATGTGGCTAATTAGGGTCGATAACCCTAATTAAGGTGCAATAATTACTAACATGCTCAAGAAGCCCTAAAAATTGCAGGGTAAGCTTATATCAGTAACTGAAAGCTAATATATAATTACGAGACCATAATTATACATATAAATAAGGTTAAATGTTTAAGGATCCTATAATGATGAGAAAACCCTAATTGGATTAATGTATATAATCTAGGGTTAATGCATGCAAAGAATGATATGGAAACTAATGTTCATACAACTGATAATAATCTAGAATTCAACATCAGTAACATCAATCCCAGATAACAAGAAGAGTAAGACAAGAAATAAGGATGGGAATAGCTTAATGAACTAAGTTAAACCAAATGAATCATAAGGTTAAGAAGATAAGAATACGATGATAGTGCATAATCTTGTCTTTATTAGGGTTTGACCAAGGTTAGAGTTGAGACGAGGAATGTGGTTTAGAATATTTCTTTGGAAGCTATGTCATTACATCTTACTTGGCTTATTATACAATATGCTTTTATTAAATGTGTAGTAAACTAATTGGCATATGATATTGGATGAAATGATTTTTCTTGTATAATATCTAGCTTGATTTTCCATACTTATGGCTATGAACACGTGAAACATATGATATCTGATCTATTATATGATAGAACTAAATCTCTTAGGTAGAATAGTGTGTTGATGAAAGTACTAAAGCTCTTTGGCAGAATAGTACATGTGAGAACTAATTCTCTTTGGCAGAATAGTGCATTTATTGAAGGACTAAATCTCATTGGCAAAATAGTTCATGTGAGCCCTAAATCTCTTTGGTAGAATAGTGCATGTGGTCGATCAACTTTACATATAATGGAAATGTGCCTAAAACATTTGTTCTCTTTTGTTAATGAACATCTTTGTGCAAGTATATGCTTTTTCTTATATTTGTTTATTCCTGCCAAGTATTAGTTATATCTTATTGCGAAGTCTTAGTAATTAGAGATATATAAAAGACACATAGGCGTACTCAGTAAAATATTCTTGAAGATTTTGTTGACGTGTACTACATGTAATCTTTTGTTTAGGTTGTAGACATATGATCTTGAAGAACCAGGATAGTTGAGAGTTCTATGGCGAGCTGATGTACATGTGGACCTTTTATCTTAAGATTAATTTGTTTAGTGGAAATATTGTATATGTAAAAGTTTATCATTCAATGTGTAATATGAAATATTGTAACAATTCATTATGTAATTATATGTTGAATGGTGAACATGTGTTGTATGGCTTTATTATTGTTCATGTGCATATGCTATTGTTGTTTTCTTCTGACTTCCTCTAATTTTATTCTTCTTATCCTAATGTATGGTGTTTAAATTAGGATTTTCACTGAGGTGAGGATTTCAATTTGAACGTCGCACAACATTTTAAGTTTTAGAAAATCCAGGGACGTCACAGTAAGACTTACCCCACAACTGTCTAGCATCACATCAATCATGTCTATCAGAAATGGTTGTTGACAATTTTTTCTTCAACACAAGTACTACTACCAACATCCAATGACCTCATAGTAGAAATCTCTCCATACCAATATACTATATATATACATGTATGATCTTATTGCACATGACAATATTATTGATTTTGTCAACAATGTTGACTTTCAAATTGTTAATGCAATTCCTACATGGACAATAGAACTGACTGGCCTAAATCGCGCGTCCGAAAGTGGAGGCGGATTTGAGGTAGTCGAGCTTTTACATTTATAAACCTGAATCCTTCTAGGCCCCCACAACTTTGTTTATGGGGTCGAAGTAGACATACGGGGTCGAACACAGGGACAAGGGTGGTAGTGTTGAGAATCCAGAATCGACACGCTACACTCCGACAGGTATAAAGAGATATAAATTCCCGAAAGGGAAACAGCAAGATGTCACAAATAAAACAAAGAAAACTATCTCCAACTGGAGCTACAAGAAAGATTTAATGTTTTAGACATTTAGCAGTTTTTAGGGGTTTTCATGCAACAGAAACAGAAAGATAAAACCATAGCTAGAGCAAGGTACGAAGGATAAAACTATAGTAAAACAAGCGGCGGCAATAACATCCTGCACCCCTCCTCTCAGAGCGGGTACCTCTAACCAAGCATCAACACCCCTCTCGAGGTTGCTGGACTTAAATTAGAGTGAAATGTTACTGAAACAACTCCGTTCCAGGCACTCTCATACTCCAGAATCAGACCAAACACTAGAGCCACAACACGACTCTCGAAGTTGTTGCGACGGGAAAACACGATTCGGTAGCTAAGCGAAACGCGATCCAAACATGCAAGCTAGAGTTCAGATATCAAACATAGCAGTCATCCAACAATTTGTACCAAGCAAAGAGCAACAAGTAATTAAGCTGTTCTATTTCCATAAACATTAAAGGTCTTAATACATTGCGTAATTAAAGAATTAAATAAAAGAATTAAAGGTATGTGTCGCCTTCTTGATGTAGAAGGACGATAGGCTACTACGGCTCTCCATCCCGATATCGGTCAGGGGCCTAACCCGATACAGCAGTGTCAGGCAGCACACCCTCTCGGGTGGCACGCTTCGATGGATGACTGTATCGCTCAGGGACCCTGGCCGATACGCTCAAGTCAGGCGGCACACCCTCTCGGGCGGCACGCACGACAGGCGAAGTGTATCAGGTTCGATATCGTGTCGGGCACGGAGTGACGCGTTCTACTGTCGGGCACTTGTGTCGCTCATCTACATCGGCCGATATCGTCCCGCAGTGTCGCCCGGGACAGTCCTAAGTGAACCATCCCCTCCCTCTCGGGACGAGGAAGAGCTCACCTAGTGTCGCTCGGCACGAGCACTGGGGCGCGATACACTTGCTCTCGCAGTTTTCCTCGGAAGATAGCTCAAGCTCCCAGCTGTCCGAACTGTCTTTTCAGCTTCCTATAGTTGCTATTTATAGGCAGCGGTTGGGGAAGTTATGGTGCTCGAAGCGCCACGTGTCCTCCTTATTTGCGGGTCGGTGGACGGCCAATAAGGGTATCGCTCGGCATAGGGGTGTCGACTATCGGTCACGTGACGGGTAGCGCGCCTGCCGGTGGGTGGCTTTGTCGCCCGACAAGCTTGGGTTGTCGAGGCGAGTTTGGCTCCCTGTCGGGTAGAAGACATGTCGTCCGTCAGTTTCTTCTTACACGGCATCCCTTTGTCGTGCGTCATTGTGTCGCTCCACCCTATCGGGCAGAGGTTGTATTGGGCGTCAGGGAGGCCGAAATAGACTTGGACTTATTTCTGGGCCGGGACGGCCTTATTGCACCAAAATGAGGAAAAACTCTGCAAAGGATGGAAATATTGGATTAAGAGCATTGCTTTGGCCAGTTATTGCAAAAGTGCTAATAAAAGAGAGGAAAATAGCAGAAAAGGGCAGTTTTGATAACAGAAAACAAGGCAAAAATGTCACCAAAATTGGTGTTATCAACTCCCCCAAACTTAGCGTTTTGATTGTCCTCAATCAATATTTAAGCTTATTTAGTGATGCTCCTTCTTGCTCGGTGCAGTTTTCTATTCAAAAGGTGAAACAAGAATCGTGATGCCTTAAGGATAATGTTGTCTCATTACAAACAAAAGACTTAGTTTTTCCTGCCTTATTGTTTAAGTAAGATTCTTCTCTACAACTTCGGCGAGACTTTGTTGTATGATTCCGAAGTTAGCTTACACACCAAACAGCTTTATTTTTGGGGCCGAAAGTTGTGTATAGGGTAGGCTAAGGCTTTTTGGGGTTTTTCTTGTTTCCCATCAGTCCATCCAGGTAAGGGTCCGTTAGCGGGCAAGTGGTCCCTGCAGTCCAAGCCAGTTGGCTTTAGAGCAGTGATTTCACATCCTACGTACCACTGCCCCAGATCTACCATGCCTAAAGATGGGTACTTTTGGAAAACAAGTGTGTATATATATTTTTTTCTTTTCTTTTATTGGGCACAACTCTCATGCTTTTATTCACACTCATAAGGCTTCTTTCTCTTTTTGGGATTTTTGTTGGGTAAGGGAAAACAAAGAAATTTCTTGTTGTTTGGGCAGCTTTTTCCTTCTCCATACTCGTCTCTTAGTTGTTTGCGAGATTATTATATTTTTGAAATTTTTGGCATGGCAAAACATAATCTTTTGTTTGTTTGAAGCATCATTATCAAAAAGATATAACAACAACTTACATCTCATTAAGCACATAGAAAACTAACTTTGCAAGAAGTCACAACATGTTTTTACTATTATAGCAACTTTGTACATATGTATGAAGATGATATAAACAAAAAGAATTTTCAAAATTTTGGTATGAACATATATATGTACACAAAAGAACAAAAGAATAACGAATTTGGGACAAAAGAATGAATAAATTGAGTTAGAAAATTTCAGAAAATTTTTCAAAAATTTGTACCTCCCTCACTGGTACATGGCACCCCCCCCAAACTTACTCCACACTCTGTCCCAGAGTTGTGAAGTAGATAAGGTGAGGTAATGTTTATTCCAGTGAGGTTACGCCTACGTTAGATAGAAGCTCCCACACATATTCTCCCCTTTTGCTGTGATAGAAGGTGTGGTGGAGCTCGTCAGGCGTTTCTTTGCTTGCTATCCATTCCAGGATGTAGATGTCGCGGTCGTTGGATAAGGGAATTTACTACGGGCTGTGGTGGCAGAACTGGAGTTCATGCCACTTGCCTCCTTGTATGTCCAGGAATGGTTGGATCATCTTTGACACTTCGTCGTAGTATTTCCTGACCAAACGTTCGACAGGTGTCAAAGGTTCAGATGTACATGACACTGGATGGTTCTTGTTGCTGTCCGAGTTGTTGTAGAAGATTCCTGCTCTTTGCCGGGTGTACATTGCTAGGAGCGTCCAGTGGTTGTAATGTAGAACGGGGAGGAAGATCTTGCTGGGAACTTTGCTCGCCAACTTCTGTAGAAATGCTTTCTTCGCTCCTGTTTCATCGGCGAGGCATATGTCGTTGAATAGCATAGGATGGGCAATGTACGCATGTTCTAGCTTTGGATGTATGTACTAGATGTAAGTGGTTGCAACTGTTATAGCCAAGCACCCTCCTTCCTTCACCATGTCCCTTAGATCATCGGTCGGGACTACGACATCGCCTGCCTGAAAGGCAACAACTGATGGGACAGAATCAGCTAACTTCTCTTGTATTATGTTGACCTACTCATGTGTGAGAGTTGCACACGAAAAGCGGTCGAAATTTGAGATCAGCCCTTCTGAAGCTTCGGGTTAAGCAGTGTCTTCCCTCCCATGCACCTTTTTCAGGACTGCCAACTGCTTGCCCGCCCCATAAGTATCGGTTGCTATTACTTCTTCTTTTTCTGCGGAGCTGCTGGATCGAGAAGAGCCTTCTTCTAGATCACTGTCCAGTAGCTGCTCCGGCACCCCTGCGTCCTGGAAGTAGCGCTTGTCCTTGATCAGCAACATGGCATAAATGTCTCTGCGTTGATAGAAGTTTGTGTCTTTGAGGATTCCTAAGTTTCCAAAGGTATTGAGCGACTCAATTGCACCCAGGATGGCGATAGCGCTGTTTCCACTCCCCTCTTCTATCTGTACGGGGAGGTCTCAGATAGTGAAGAAGTTCCAAGGTCCTTGGTGACTTTGGCTTCCTCGCTTTATGGCTCGTAGTAGACGCAGTGGCAGGAGTCTCAACTTTTGGTCCTCCGGGCGGCAGAAAATGCCCCCGGAGCGCGGTACTTCGGCATTGCTGCAACATAGCAGCTGGACATCGTGATTCCTGAGGTCTGCTATGTAGAGGAACCACACGTTCTGGTGCTTGTATGGGGCCAACACCATGTTCAGCCTATGCTCTTCGATGTGCTGTAGCATGTCAGCCACCGCACGGGAGTCTGGATCTCCCTTCATCAGCCTTCTTGCCAAGGTCGGGGTGGCTGTGTATAGTGCTCTCTGACCTATCCTGCTGCTGATATTATCTATTAGCGCATTTTCCAGGACCCTGAATAATCTTTTACCGACCACGGCCGGCATGCGGAACATGCCGCGAAGAACCTTCCGTCACACTGAAAGGTAGTTGTCGGTCCAGGCTATGTCATCTTCATCTGCCTGCGATCATAAGACCTTATTCAGTAGCTTCTGGTCTCTGATTGTCAGGTATCCAATGGCTCATCTGTCAAAATCGGCTATCTCGAAGGAGGGTATCTCGGATGGCTCACGAAATATGTCCGCCATCGAGTGCCTCCCTCGGGGTAGATGTCTTTTATTCACTGTGTAGACATCCCCCGTTTCTTCCTCACACTCTTTAGAAGAGTCTCCCCCGATGCTGATATCTATGCTTTTGTCTTCAACTTCATCTAGGGGGACGGAAATGTTTGCATCTCCCAAGCCTAAGGAGCTCTCCTGTCTGTCGGTAGTTCCTTCAGCTGATCCTTGTTGCGTCCCCTCCTCGGGCGTTGAGGATCGTCCGCTGGAGGAGGAGGACGTTGTTCCCGAGGGGCAACCTGATGAAGAAGGGTGAGAGCTTCGGCTGGGAGGTGATGACGACTGTCTCGGCTGCCTTCGACGCAGATGATCATCACTTATGTCCATCCTCTCCTCGAGTCGGTTGAGTCGTTGGAGAACTTGCTGCATCGTTGCATTCAACGCCTCTAGTCCACCGGGCAGGCTTGCTAGAGTATCAGCTCTCTTTCTTGGTTGTCCAACCTGCTTTGGAAAGATGCCAATTTGCGGGTAAAGGAAATACAAGCAGCAGAGTTTATATCCGTTACCTCCCGCAAATTATCGAGCTCGTGTCCGGGCATCTTTCCGAGCAACGGGGGAGCTACGGGGGGTCTCCCTTCCGTCCTCGGGACATCTTGATCGCGTGAAGGTCTACCAGGTGAGGTAGAATCTATCAGAATTGTTTGCGATCCAAACTCCGCCAGGCGAGGCGACGATGCTCCTTTAGTTGCCACCACCTTGCCTTCTCGTCTAGGTGGGGATGGCCATGGTGAGGGCGGACTCTGCTCCACCTCTCCACTGTCGGCGATCTCCTCGGCTGCAGCAGGCGGGGACTTCGGCGGCGGTGTTGGTGTTCTTTCGATCTCCCTCAGGAACTCTTCGAACATCCCGTTGCTATTTCCCTACTGAAGTTCCTCCTCCGCCTCTGCATGTCTCGAAACTGTGACGGGCACTGTGGCCGTCTCTTCTGCGGCAGACCCCGAAGTATCTGTCCCGGTGACCTCAACGATCACCGGCTCTTTATCAGCCCCCACCGTCCTTGTTGTGGCAGTGGCTGGTATGGTCGGAGTGACGACAACTCGATCAGCAGTTGTCGTCGGTAGCTCTGGGTCTGGCCTCTCTAGAGCTCTGGTCGTGGTGGTGAAGGCCGTGTTATTTGCTATAGCTTCAATCTCGGCGGTGGTGAAGACCAGTTTCTCTGCATCGTAGTCGACGCAGCGAGGGAGGGGGAGGAGTATGTCTATCCTTGAAAACTTGTAGAAGAAGTTCCTCCCCTCCTTCTTGATGATGCTGGTCCTCATCAGGTACTTGGTGTCAAACACCTCATCGCCTTGCATCCTCGAATGGCTGCGCGGCTCATTTGGGTACCCGAGTCCTACTGCGATGAGATTTACGATGCCACCCATGCAGTACTCCTTGGTGGCTTCCTTCATTGGGTGCAACCTGTTCAGCAAGAGCCGACCGAGGTTTATCACTCGGCCCTCCATTATGTGCCACATGACGTGGAGCTCTTCTGTGTAGATATTGCTGGATTCGTTCTTGCTTAACAGCAAGCATGCTACCAGCTTGTGCACTATCCTCCAGAAGCAGGAGTGCACTGCCATGACCTTTTTTCCCGACTTGAATGAAGATTCGACGGTTAGCTTGCCCCAAAGCTCCACAGGATTGAACCCGTCTCTCTCGCTGATCCTCTCACCATTGTCCATCTGATTCTTCTCCTCCTTGTTGGAAGAGAAGATCTTGTTCAAGAGCTTCTCAGAGATGGTGTACTCCGAATTGTAGAGTCGGGCCTAGAGTCTGTCTGGCCCACCAAATTCTTCTATCTCCGCCGCAGAGTTCTTTACCCGATGGAGAGCAGACATAAACTCCACCGTTAGCTTGGTGTATGAAGAGGACCGGCTGAAGCAGATTTTCTTCAGCCCTGCTATAGCCAGGACGCCCTTCAGCCTCTTAATGATTCCTAGCTCAGCAAACGAGGCCCTATGGCAGAACCTGCTTGGTCGGTAGACCTTGGTCACCAGCTCAGCATATCGACGAGCATGCTCGTCATCTCTTGGTTTGAAACTTCCTGATAGGAATTTCGGGAGTTTCGTTGCTTCCAGAGGTGTCGGTGTTGGAATCGAAGCCACTGCCTCTCCAACCCTAGCCCTTTTCCCTATTGCTGACGTCCCAGCTGGTCCTGAGTTTGGGCGCTTAGGCCTGGCAGACTGCCCTTCAGCAGCAGTCTCTGGGTAGACTCTCCTACCTTGGGCATCAACTGGGACAGCGGTTGTCTTGATGCGGGCCATTTCTGTAAGACAATAAGAAAAAATAACTTGATTAAATGTGTTGATTCTTTGAAGAAGTAAAGAATAAAAGTTGTGGTATTTTTCTATACAAAGATATTCCCACACCCCGTATCGGGCGACACACGGGATTTAGAGGTGAAGTCGTGTGCCCGATACGAGAGATGGTATCGCTCGTCATGCCAAAAGGATCAAACACGCGATAATGACAGGGCGGTAAGGCAAAGAATGCGCGTTAGGTCTGTCGCTCAAAATGGGTGTGTCGGGAGATACGAGGGCGATAGGATAAGATGCCCGATACGGTCCTCATAAAAAGAAAAGCAATGTGTCGCCCAGCAATAAAACAGGTGAGGCAGTAAAAGTATGGGCGACACGGCTATCGCCCGACATGGTGCATCGGGCAAACGTGAATAAAAGATACGTTGTGTGATATCCACATCGGGCGATACAAGATCGATAAGTAACATGCTTAAAGGAAGAAACGTGTCGGGCGGCATGGTCTGCAGGGTGATAGGGTCTGTCGGGCTATACCTTTACTAAGTTCTTACTTTCGCACGACACGAGAGCAGAGAGTCTTGCCCGATACGGGAGCAAAAAGCACAAGGTCTCAGCATGATACGGGAGAGTGAAATCAGTAAGGCAAGGATCCCGACACGGTAAAAACTCGACCCTATATATAGAAAACTCAACATTAAAACCGGGGCGCACATCGGCCGTTAAGGCAACACGTAAGTCGGCAAGTCCAACTGTCAGCAAGTCCAACCGTCGGCACGACCGTTGCACTCCAAAAAGCCCCATGTAACGACCTCGCCTCCCGATAACCCCCAATTAAGGGAGACCCAAAGGTCGGTGCCGTTATTCAACTAACAGGATCAAAGGTTCAACAAATAATCAATAACAATTATGAAATTCTACTAACTAACTGGAATTTGGTATAAAATTAAAACTTGGCTTACCTTTGAAAACTTGGAAATCTATCTATCCAGAGCTTGAATTATTCTATCTAATCCTCCTTGCACTTTATTTCTCATTTCCACAATGTGTCATTTTACTATTTGTTCTTTCAATTGATGTTCCTAAAACACCGACAAACAAAACGTCGGTCAGTATATTGAAATATACTGGTATGTGGGAACAACCAAAATCTTGCAAATATGGCAAACAATTTAATAATCACAATCAAATTAATTAACAAGCCAATTTACACTTTTCAGTATGACATTCTCCATCGCTTTTTCCCTAACCCTAGCATACCCACCTTAGGGTGCCCTTTGCCAATGACTTAAGGCCACCTTCTCAATCCTGAGCTTGGTGCCTGGGGGTCACCACTCATGGTGCCCACTAGTCGTGCAATATCATAGGCCACCTTCTTGGTGCCTGGGGTCACCACTCAAGGTGTCCATTGGTCTACCCATCTGGGCCTGACCTTTGGCATCATCCATCAGGGTGGCATGTAGGTGAGAGAATACATACTTCTATTTTTAATGTGATAATCATAGTGACTTTATGATTTGCAAGTATGAACATCCAACAGATAATTTGCATTCAATGCGATTAATCATCCAAAGAAACCTCGGGAAACTAAGGCGGTTATTCATAATTAACCACATACCTGATTTGTAGAAACAAGCTAATAACAATTCCAAGCAAGCAAGTAATCCAAGAAGCAGTTCAACAATCATAGAATTCCTGAAATGCATACGTAACCTATTTACTACACTTTACCAAGAATATATCTAATTAGTTGACTTGGATTCACTTTCTAGGGTTTCTTATCCGAATTGGGGTTTTATTAGGGTTCCTTTTTGATCTTTTTATAACTTTCCTCATTTATACCCTAGAACAACAGTTCTAAGTGGAAAACCCTAATTACTCACATATTCACATTAGATCCTTTTTATCATCTTAGGTTCCTTCCGGATTAACAACTCATTCATTATGATCTAATTCATCTATGAATTCTATTTATCATTAATTCCAACTTTATCCATTACAAAACCCTAATTATCATATTATGGGTATCTATCCATGATTAGGAACTTTTTATATACAAAATATCTTAGAACCATCATTCAATAACATATTATCATATTTTTCGAATTAAATATGATCTTATCCTCTTTTACCCTAAAATTAGGGTTTCTAAGTGTTCAATCATTCATAATTGGTGTAAAACCCTAAATCATGCAATAAATCATCTAGATCAGGTTTAAGTTCATCATTAACATTTCAACAGGTTACTATTACTTAATTTCACCAATTAAGCATCATGACCCTAGCCATTAATTTCACTTAGGGTTTCTAACATAATTTCAAAGAACATTTCATTAACTTAGCACACTTTTGCAAATATGAACAAAATCTGGCTCTCAAAGTATTTTTATTGGATTCTAAGGGTTCTTCTGATCAATTTTCATATTTTGGATGTCTTTATTCGACCTACCAATTATTTTCTACGAATTTAGAAAATAGGTTACCTTTCTGCCAATAGGATGTTGCCACGTCATCCGTTTCTTTTCTCACAATACTTCTATGGCTCGCGGATCCCTGCTTGGGTCCATTTAACTGGTTACCCAGCCCGGTCCACCCTTCTTCGTCTTCACAGGAGCGACGGAGCCTCGCTCCTCTGTTTCCTCTGCTCAGCAGGGGAACTCGGACCCGGCTGGCGGCGGCCCCCCTAGATTCCCTCGCGATGCCTACCTGGGGCAGGTCAAGTGGCGCCCTCACCTCCTCCTACTCGTGGAGCGCCTGCACTCAGAATTGTGTGGTTGCAAGCCTGGAACCGTGGTCTTCCTCTTGGCGTCGTCCGCAAGTGCACAGCAAGACCGGGGACAGAAAGGGGAACTGGTCTAACGAGGAAGAAGAGGGCTTCATGGAGAGGGACTTTGACAACTGATCTGTTGGTTCCGATTTTGCAAAAAGGATGGTCCTTATATAGGCATGATCCTTTTCACAATCCTCAGCAAGGATGAACTCCATATTTGGGGCCCTTTTTGGGGAAACTCTGACCCCAGCGCTAAAACTGCGGAATCAAGGGTCATCCCGGTTCGGTTTGAACTCCCAAAGCCAAAGATCAACTGTCCAAGAGTCCTGGTGGTTCAGGGAAAGATATATAGGGATTAGATCACATGGTTTACTATTCCCGTTTCCTAATCTGATGAAGAGCAGCCAATGGCTAGCAAGCCTCCTATTAGAACATCAATTGTGACATTTAATATTATCCCTTACACTTTAGGAAACTTGTAAAATTCATATCTCTCCAACCGTTCATCCAATTAATCCCAAATTTTGAGGGAAAGTTAATAATAACTTTATCTATCTCTCTACCAAAATTGGACTCATTATCTCAAAGAAAACGTTACTTTTCATTGAGTGCAAGATATCTCTTAATTATATATACTTTTCACCTATTTTCTCTTTCCTTTGCTATTAAATTATTATTTTGAGTTTCTTGCACCTCAGGGAACCTTAATGGCTCGAAATCCCCTCTTGGGAATATTTCCTTAGCCTCTTTCCTTCTTTTTCATCCCTTTTCTTATTATCTTACTTTTTCTTTATTAAAATACCTCTTTTTGAAGATTTCTCTTTATTTATCTTTTATTTTCCTCTTTGGTATTCCTTTTAACATTAGGAATCCTTGGGATACGAAATTCCACTAAGGATAACTCATCCACTTATTTTCCACATTTTATCATTGTTTTCAATTTCTTTCTCAATAAAGAAATACTTAATTAATCTTTTCTTTTCTTATTGCTTTTTCTTTGCAACTTTGGACTCCTTGGAACCCAAGGAACCCAAGAGGCACGAAATCCCTCTTTGGATTTGCCTTCTAGAGGTTTCTACCTCTTTCTTTTATCAAATATTCAATTATTCATTAATTAATTGAATTTTCCTTGTTATTGGGCCCAATAGCCACTAAAGCCCACAAATCAAACAACAAGGCTATTTTAAACGAAATCCATTTATTCACAACAAATTATATTATTTTTCCAAATATCTTTAATATGAGAAGTTACATTTCTCACCAAATGAACCCAAAATTGGGGTTGTAACATCCTTCCCCTCTTATAAGAATTTTGTCCTCAAAATTCCATCAAGCAAGCAACCAAACAGAATAACCCTTCTTATATCCATCAGGGCTACCATGTGGCTTCACCCTTTCCATGGTGCTTTCCAAGAACCTTCATCTCATATTCTTCCATCTGAGTTCTTTCTTACCTTGGTATAACATACCCTCATAGGTGACTCAGGACGTTTCAACCTCTCAAAAGCTGAATAGGTTCAAGGCTCAACACATGGCTTGGGTACCTCATAAAGTGCTCTAGATCGGACTCATGCAACACATCATTTTATCCTGAGGGGTAAGGTTAAACACAACCATCTCCACCAATCCATCTCAAATGGACCCATATATCAGGGACTCAACTTTCTCAGCTGTAGCTTAGAGGGGTCGGATTTTCACATCACATATTCTCCCACAGTAAACTGCATATCAGTCTGCTTTGCATCAGCTCGTGACTCATGTCACCACTGGGCTTTCTCTTAGCCATTGCACGATCAAAGTGACTTCATCTACACACACATGTGGTTCTTTCCTGACCTTCGCGAGGCCTCCTTCACCAACATCATCATAATGAAGTGGTGACCGACACAACCTCCCTATAGAACTTCTTGCATCCCAATAAAGGGGTTAACATCACATCTTAAGAACTGTCTCTATGTATCACCCTAAATGAGCACGCATGGTCTCATCGGACCCTCTATCTGGATCATATTGTCCATTAGTATGGGGTGATAAACTGTACAACCACTGAGCTCTTCATGTATCTACTTCCACCTCATGGAAGTGAACCTTTAGGTTACATCAAGAACCTTTGAATTCGCGTCATGGTGTAGTTGAACCATCTCTTTTCATATGTAGTTCAACCAGATCTGTCCCTTGATAGAAATATTCCTTTCTCATGTCATCTAGGTAAGGCGATCTACCATAACCCACATTGTATCTTGACCTTCTTGGTCTAGGAGAGACTCACAACATCCATAGTGAAGAACTCCCATTCCCTCTCGGGAACTCTTTATACATTATATCCATGCACTGGGTTAATGGTGTTCGTCCTTCACCTCCTAGCTTGCATGGCCACATGCTACATGCAACTTTGTTTTAAGCAACCAGAATGCTACCATCACTTACTATCTTTGTAGTACCAAGGTATATCATGACCTCCTGTATTGTTATGATTCCTCAAGCTTGATACCTCGGAAACCCTAAACCATTCTCAAAAGGGTTTTATTACCTTCCTATCCAAAGAAGTGTATCTGAGGTTCTATCTCCATCCTTTCACTGCATCAAGGACTAAACTGGCTACCCAAAAAACCATTAACTTTTTCAACACATCTTATTACATCCGGGTGTTAGCCAAAGCACATCTTCTTTACAAACTTAGGGTTAGCCAAACAACCTCAACTTTTCCTAGCTTCCAGCTAACTAGGCAGCTATATCTCAACCAAAGCATTCATTGCCACCTCTCATCCTTAAGTGTTAGGTAACATACACCTCCATGTATTATACTTATCATCTCATCTCAAACTCTACGTTTGTCTTCATCAAGAAACTTTGAGCTCATCCTCATGGTGATTCAACTCAACTTTACAAATTCCGCATAGCTCATGATAAAACATCCTCACAAGATGATTTCCTTAATACTCTTAGTGGTTGTAAACTATCCATGTATCATTCACTCCACAAAGGTATGTTATTATTTCTATTCTTATCCCTTGTAGCAACGTTCCAACTTACATCATCTTTATCCTTGGTGTAAGGCATGTGTATTTTCCTATCTCTCACTCCAATAACAAGAAGAAATAAGCATTTGGCTGCAGTCCAAATACAGAGTTCTTCTTGTTCCAAGAGTAGAGATGGTACAGGCCACCTTGTCCGTACACTTTCAAATCCAAGTTGAAACGTGCGGCTTACGTCTCTATATCACAAACATCATGATATCCACACTACTTCCAGGAAAACTGGTCTCGGACTTACTTGGTCCAAGCATAATCCTAGGTCATCTCCTCTAGGTCTATAGGGTGCCGGCACTTTTGGGGTCATCCCTCTTCCCTTATGCATCCAGAGAGTGCCCTACTCATCTGCTCTTTGGGTCCCATGAGTTCATGAAGGTGATGAATCTCCTAACCCATGGCCCTCAGACAATGATAGTTGTTACCTCCCGACCCTATGGTCATGTGCAACTAGGGAATTAGGCAACTCCTTCTTCCATCGGTCTTATCCCTACCTGACCCTTGGATAGACTTAGGATTCTAACATAGTACATGTTCAACTTAGAACCTTACCCAATCCTTCATCATCACTATGGGTCTATAGGTTCAATCTCATGCCATGTACTTTTCACTTAGCTTTCTCAGGATCCTATAAAACCTCTTTAGGTTATCTTAACTCCAACAAAACTAGTATACACCCAACTAAAGGGTCCCTCTCCCAGGATGGGAGGAAACTACAACCCTTGACAACAAGGTCACAAGCATCATTAGGGTTTACATCCATATGAGCATGCTTAAACCAACAACTACTAAGGCACAAGCGTACCTACTAAACAATGCTAGGTCACACTTGTTCTCATCCTCAACATTACATCAACTTAGTTGTGAGGGGTTCATCAAACATACCTTAACTTAAGGGGTTTCCTTTTCTCTACACATGAGGAGTACCATGCTCAAAACTATAGAGACTCAAATTTCATCATGAGCACCGGGCACACTACTTCCCCTCTTAGGCCTAGGAACCCTAGGTTCACCTTTTAGTTATCCAACTACATGCTCAACCTCTTAACCACGAATCAAGCATGCCCAAGGTATGTCATGTACTTCCATGATCTTTCTACTCGAGCAATGCTTCGGAGTTGAGTCCTCTTCCAGGGCAACCAACTAGGTATAAAGCCTCACAACTGGTTACTTAAACCTCATCAAGGTCTAAGGCACTCTTTATCTCATCCAACAGGTAGTCACTTATACTATAGGTACCAGAAGCATCTTCCTCTCTCAAGGGTTTGGTTCCTCTAAAGGCAACCAAGATATCATCAGCCTCTAGGAATCAAGCATAAGGCAACCACTATCATCCACATAGGTCGCATCATCCTTAACTCCCCACTATTCCTCAAGTTTTGGGGTTTTAGATTTCCAACCTCCTTGCTTGAGTCCTACTTTCTTCTCTAGAACTAACTCTACATCCAACTTTACTACCAGATGTCCTTTCTCTAATAAGGATCAAGCTTTACTAGCATACCTTCACATGGGTGAAGCATATGCTCGAACTTAGGTTTGCTCAAAATTATTCATAGCCCTTTATACTCATTCCATGATCCCTTAACCAGGGTTTCATCAAGCTATACCCTACTTGCCTAAGCCCATAGGGTAACTATAGGTTCTTCTTTAACTTCATCCATGAAGGAGCTACCCTTTTCTCTAATATGCACGACCCTTCCCCAGGTTACCAAAGGTGCTAGGTCACCCTACCTCACATGGCTCATATGACCATCCAAACATCTGGTCAACCATGACATCTAACTCATCATGACATCTCTCTCTCTAATCTTCACTTAGGGCACTTAGGGTTAGGGTTAACATCATCCTCAAAGGATGTGCGAGGTCTCTACCTTCAATGGAGGTCTCTACCTCCAAGACTAACTCTCTTGACTCATCCTCCTGACAAGGAGGTATATCCTCAGGTCTCTCCTGAGGGCTATGACAACTCATGTCATACGACCTAGGCATGTATCTATTCTTTAGTTTGTGCTTAATCTATTAATCTTATGTCCATGACATCTTATTTACATGCTTTTCATTAGTTTGGTGGAGGATTCCTTAGACCTTATTAACTTTTCCCATACCTCAAGAGGGTGAGGAGAAGAGAGAAAACCCTAATCCTTAAGGCCCTAAACAGAATTTGAGTTGAGAAGGGATGAACAAGATGAGAGATTCCTAAAGGTATCTTATTTCGAGTCATATCCTAAGACATCGGCCAGGCAGTCACACAATCCGGGAGTCCTCGTATTCCGACTAGCGGTGTGGAGGAAAATATTGCCAGCCCCCGGAAGTGATCCTTTTCTAGACACCTCAGTCTTTTGGACAATCCTCTAATTACTCCCTCGGTTCTATGGAATTTGTAAAATTTAATAATTATTAATGATTAGATGAGGAACCTATGCTCTGATTCCAACTGTAACGACCTCGCCTCCCGATAACCCCCAATTAAGGGAGACCGAAAGGTCGATGCCGTTATTCAACTAACAGGATCAAAGGTTCAACAAATAATCAATAACAATTATGAAATTCTACTAACTAACTGGAATTTGGTATAAAATTAAAACTTGGCTTACCTTTGAAAACTTGGAAATCTATCTATCCAGAGCTTGAATTATTCTATCTAATCCTCCTTGCACTTTATTTATCATTTCCACAATGTGTCATTTTACTATTTGTTCTTTCAATTGATGTTCCTAAAACACCGACAAACAAAACGTCGGTCAGTATATTGAAATATACTGGTATGTGGGAACAACCAAAATCTTGCAAATATGGCTAACAATTTAATAATCACAATCAAATTAATTAACAAGCCAATTTACACTTCTCGGTATGACATTCTCCACCGCTTTTGCCCTAACCCTGGCATACCCACCTTAGGGTGCCCTTTGCCAATGACTTAAGGCCACCTTCTCAATCCCGAGCTTGGTGCCTGGGGGTCACCACTCATGGTGCCCACTAGTCGTGCAATATCATAGGCCACCTTCTTGGTGCGTGGGGTCACCACTCAAGGTGTCCATTGGTCTACCCATCTGGGCCTGACCTTTGGCATCATCCATCAAGGTGGCATGTAGGTGCGAGAATACATACTTCTATTTTTAATGTGATAATCATAGTGACTTTATGATTTGCAAGTATGAACATCCAACAGATAATTTGCATTCAATGCGATTAATCATCCGAAGAAACCTCGGGAAACTAAGGCGGTTATTCATAATTAACCACATACCTGATTTGTAGAAACAAGCTAATAACAATTCCAAGCAAGCAAGTAATCCAAGAAGCAGTTCAACAATCACAGAATTCCTAAAATGCATACATAACCTATTTACTACACTTTACCAAGAATATATCTAATTAATTGACTTGGATTCACTTTCTAGGGTTTCTTATCCGAATTGGGGTTTTATTAGGGTTCCTTTTTTATCTTTTTATAACTTTCCTCATTTATACCCTAGAACAACAGTTCTAACTGGAAAACCCTAATTACTCACATATTCACATTAGATCCTTTTTATCATCTTAGGTTCCTTCCGGATTAACAACTCATTCATTATGATCTAATTCATCTATGAATTCTATTTATCATTAATTCCAACTTTATCCATTACAAAACCCTAATTATTATATTATGGGTATATATCCATGATTAGGAACTTTTTATATATAAAATATCTTAGAACCATCATTCAACAACATATTATCATATTTTTCGAATTAAATATGATCTTATCCTCTTTTACCCTAAAATTAGGGTTTCTAAGTGTTCAATCATTCATAATTGGTGTAAAACCCTAAATCATGCAATAAATCATCTAGATCAGGTTTAAGTTCATCATTAACATTTCAACAGGTTACTATTACTTAATTTCACCAATTAAGCATCATGACCCTAGCCATTAATTTCACTTAGGGTTTCTAACATAATTTCAAAGCACTTTTCATTAACTTAGCACACTTTTGCAAATATGAACTAAATCAGGATCTCAAAGTATTTTTATTGGATTCTACGTGTTCTCCTGATCAATTTTCATATTTTGGATGTCTTTATTCGACCTACCAATTATTTTCTACGAATTTAGCAAATAGGTTACCTTTCTGCCAATAGTTAGTTGCCACATCATCCGTTTCTTTTCTCACAATACTTCTATGGCTCGCGGATCCCTGCTTGGGTCCATTTAACTGGTTACCCAGCCCGGTTCACCCTTCTTCATCTTCACAGGAGTGACGGAGCCCCGCTCCTCTGTTTCCTCTGCTCAGCAGGGGAACTCGGACCAGGCTGGCGGCGGCCCCCTGGATTCCCTCGCGATGCCTACCTGGGGCAGGTCAAGCGGCGCCCTCACCTCCTCCTACTCGTGGAGCGCATGTGCTCAGAATTGTGCGGTTGCAAGCCTGGAACAGTGGTCTTCCTCTTGGCGTCGTCCGCAAGTGCACAACAAGACCGGGGACAGAAAGGGGAACTGGTCTAACGAGGAAGAAGAGGGCTTCGTGGAGAGGGACTTTGACAACTGATCTGTTGGTTCCGATTTTGCAAAAAGGATGGTCCTTATATAGGCATGATCCTTTTCACAATCCTCAACAAGGATGAACTCCATATTTGGCGGCCCTTTTTGGGGAAACTCTAACCCCAGCGCTAAAACTGCGGAATCAGGGGTCATCCCGGTTCGGTTTGAACTCCCAAAGCCAAAGATCAACTGTCCAAGAGTCCTGGTGGTTCAGGGAAAGAGATATAGGGATTCGATCACATGGTTTACTATTCCCGTTTCCTAGTCTGATGAAGAGCAGCCACCGTTGGATCCTTGATCCAATGGCTAGCAAGCCTCCTATTAGAACATCAATTGTGACATTTAATATTATCCCTTACACTTTAAGAAACTTGTAAAATTCATATATCTCCAACCGTTCATCCAATTAATCCCAAATTTTGAGGGAAAGTTAATAATAACTTTATCTATCTCTCTACCAAAATTGGACTCATTATCTCAAAGAAAACGTTACTTTTCTTTGAGTGCAAGATATCTCTTAATTATATATACTTTTCACCTATTTTCTCTTTCCTTTGCTATTAAATTATTATTTTGAGTTTCTTGCACCTCAGGGAACCCTAATGGCTCGAAATCCCCTCTTGGGAATATTTCCTTAGCCTCTTTCCTTCTTTTTCATCCCTTTTCTTATTATCTTACTTTTTCTTTATTAAAATACCTCTTTTTGAATATTTCTCTTTATTTATCTTTTATTTTCCTCTTTGGTATTCCTTTTAACATTAGGAATCCTTGGGATACGAAATTCCACTAAGGATAACTCATCCACTTATTTTCCACATTTTATCATTGTTTTCAATTTCTTTCTCAATAAAGAAATACTTAATTAATCTTTTCTTTTCTTATTGCTTTTTCTTTGCAACTTTGGACTCCTTGGAACCCAAGGAACCCAAGAGGCACGAAATCCCTCTTTGGATTTGCCTTCTAGAGGTTTCTACCTCTTTCTTTTCTCAAATATTCAATTATTCATTAATTAATTGAATTTTCCTTGTTATTGGGCCCAATAGCCACTAAAGCCCACAAATCAAACAACAAGGCTATTTTAAACGAAATCCATTTATTCACAACAAATTATATTATTTTTCCAAATATCTTTAATATGAGAAATTACATTTCTCACCAAATGAACCCAAAATTGGGGTTGTAACACCCCACCACCCGATAAGGGTGCACACATAGCACCGGCTGGGCTTCCTCCCACTACAACATTAAAACAAAGCGGTTTAAACTGCGGCTGATGAGTAAAACATCATTGGCCTAAGATTAAGCTCCCAGCCTCAGATGGTATTACCCATCCCGATTAATAAAACTAAGGCGGTGGCCTATAAAACATAAGAGTCAGCGTATGTGGCGCATGCACTGACTCGGGCCTTATTACAGTCCAACTGTTTGTAATGTTTGTTTTGCAGGAAAGTAAATTGCATCCTATTCTAGGAAAGAAAAGAAAGCTCAGGTTGCCTCCCGAGGAGTGATGTAGTTTTCGTCTCCAGCTTGATGGATCCAACTTTTTCACTCTTTATCCACTAGCATCATCCATCTCCTGCAACTCGATCTCTGCCTTCTCTTGGTCACAGCCCTGCCTTCTTTGTAGTTTCGATGTTGGACGGTATTTTTCCTGAGGGGTTCTTCATTAATTCGGCCATTTGAGCTAATTGCTGATCAATCTGGCGTTGGTGCGTCTGCATATCTGCTATTTGAATCTGCAATGAGTTCAAAACACCTGAATTTGATAGCGCGCTCTGCGCCAATTGGTTATTGATAGTGTCCTGCTTTTTCACAAAATCAAACAGTTGGCCAACCACATTCGACTGGCTAGAAACCTTATCCTATTCCTTGGTTGATCCTTGGTACTTGACTTGACCTTGGAAGTTACCTTTATTTGTCTGGAAGGGGGTGTTTTAGTGTATTGACTGGGTCCTCCCCTCTTCTCGAATGCTTGGGGCGGCTTAGACGAGCTATGCAGCTGATGTGAATTCTCGGTTGCATCCTTGTTGCCGTAGCTGAAACCATGGTGGTCCAGCCTCTTAAAATTTACAAAAGAGACATTTTCGGTCTCTTCGGACTCAGATTCAGAATCGCTTGACGCTTCCGGTCGGGTGTAGATGCAATTATCTATCCCATGGCCCCCTTCTCCACAAGTCACACACTTCATTAATTTTTCCACTTGCTTCTTCCCTTTACCACCAGATTCCTTTAGCTGCTTGACATCTGTTGCTATCCTCTGTATCTGAGAAGTTATAGACTCCAGAGCCTTGGATTCAAGAGAGGGTCCTTCACCGACCTTCTTAGCCTGCCCTCTGTCAGATCTATCAAACTCAGCGCCGGGTCGCAGCTCGGCCATGTTTTTGATGATCCTCTCAGACTTGCTCGGCTTCTTCCCTAAGAAGTCACTTCATGCTGCCGCATTCAGTGACACCCTTTCATCGGGAGTCAGACCGTTGTAAAAGGTGGTGACTAGGAAACCTTTCTTGTAGTTATGGTGAGGGCAGTCCATCTAATATTCCTGGTATCTTTCCCAAGTGTCGTGGAGGTTCTCGTTGGGCCCTTGCATAAAGGAGGTTATCCTTTGTCTGTTCCTCACTGTCTTCTCAGTCAGATAGAATTTATTTATGAAAGTGTCTGTCAGTGCTCCCCATCCATTTAGAGATTGGTGGGGAAGTCCCAGATACCACGATAGAGCCTTATCTTCCAAGGAGAAGATGAAGCCCTTGCAGTAAATGACCTCCTGGGGTACACCTCGCATCTTAATCGTGTCGCATATATTCTTGAAGGCGTCCAGGTGATGATAAGGGTTGTCGTTCTTAGAGCTGCCCCTGAAGCTTTTATTCTGGATCATGGAGATCACAGAGGGCTTGAGCTCAAAGTTAGTGGCGTTAAAACGTGCAATGATGACCGGGCATCGGGAATTGTTAGCCTTCGTGGAGGCTAACTCCCTCAGAGTTTTTTCTTCTTCTTCTGAGTCATCACTATCACTGCCCTCTCGGCGTTGTTCTTGGTGATTTTGATTTCTTCTGTGTCTTTGGTGGTGGCGACGTCTATTACGGTGATGATCTTCCTCGAAGTGCTATGTTTCCAGATCTTCAAGTTGATCGTTGTCGTCGTAGCGGTCGTTGACTTCTGGTGGAGGTGATTCATCCCTCAGTCTCCCCTGATGTTCTCCCTCAGCGTGGGGTGGCTCGACGCGGGGCGGCATGATGGCTGGTATTGGTGCTCAGTCAAACAGAATGTCCTCCTTTCTGAGTACCTGAAATAGCACGAAGAATTAAGTCAGAAAATAGAATTATTACTTTTAGGCAAGGAATAACAATAAGAAAAAGAAAACAAAAAGAGTGTTGTCAATCTCATTTCTAAGCTTGAGGCACGGGAGTGTAGTTAGTGGATTCAGATTTGTCTACAGTACCATTTTTGCCTTGTCCCCGGCAACGGTGCCAAAAAGTTGACCGGCCTAAATCGCGCGTTCGAAAGTGGAGGCGGATTTGAGGTAGTCGAGCTGTTACATTTATAAACCTGAATCCTTCTAGGCCCCCACAACTTTGTTTATGGGGTCGAAGTAGACATACAGGGTCGAACACAGGGACAAGGGTGATAGTATTGAGAATCCAGAATCGACACGCTACACTCCGACAGGTATAAAGAGATATAAATTCCCGAAAGGGAAACAACAAGATGTCACAAATAAAACAAAGAAAACTATCTCCAACTGGAGCTATAAGAAAGATTTAAGGTTTTAGACATTTAGCATTTTTTAGGGGTTTTCATGCAACAGAAACAGAAAGATAAAACCAGAGCTAGAGCAAGGTACGAAGGATAAAACTACAGTAAAACAAGTGGCAGCAGTAACATCCTGCACCCCTCCTCTCAGAGCGGGTACCTCTAACCAAGCATCAACACCCCTCTCGAGGTTGCTAGACTTAAGTTAGAGTGAAATGTTACTGAAACAACTCCGTTCCAGGCACTCTCGTACTCCAGAATTGGACCAAACACTAGAGACACAACACGACTCTCGAAGTTGTTGCGATGGGAAAACATGATTCAGTAGCGAAGCGAAACGCGATCCAAACATGCAAGCTAGAGTTCAGATATCAAACATAGCAGTCATCCAACAATTTGTACCAAGCAAAGAGAAACAAGTAATTAAGCTTTTCTATTTCCATAAACGTTAAAGGTCTTAATACATTGCGTAATTAAAGAATTAAATAACAGAATTAAAGGTATGTGTCGCCTTCTTGATGTAGAAGGACGACAGGCTACTGCGGCTCTCCAGCCCGATATCGGTCAGGGGCCTAGCCCGATACAGCAGTGTCGGGCAGCACACCCTCTCGGGCGGCACGCTTCGACGGCCGACTGTATCGCTCAGGGACCCTGGCCGATACGCTCAAGTCGGGCGGCACGCACGACGGGCGAAGCATATCGGGTTCGATATCATGTTGGGCACGGAGTGACACGTTCTACTGTCGGGCACTTGTGTCACTCATCTACGTCGGCCGATATCGGCCCGCAGTGTCGCCCGGGACAGTCCTAAGTGAACCATCCCCTCCCTCTCGGGATGAGGAAGAGCTCACCTAGTATCGCCTGGCACGAGTACTGGGGCGAGATACACTTGCTCTTGCTGTTTTCCTCGGAAGATAGCTCAAGCTCCCAACTGTCTGAACTGTCTTTTCGGCTTCCTGTAGCTACTATTTATATGCAGCGGTTGGGGAAGTTATGGTGCTCGAAGCGCCACGTGTCCTCCTTATTTGCGGGTCGGTGGACGGCCGATACGGGTATCGCTCGGTGCAGGGGTGTCGGCTACCGGTCACGTGACGGGCGGCGCGCCTGCCAGTGGGTGGCTGTGTCGCCCGACAAGCTTGGGTTGTCGAGGCGAGTTTGGCTCCTTGTCGGGTAGAAGACATGTCGTCTGTCAGTTTCTTCTTGCGCGGCATCCCTTTGTCGTGCGTCATTGTGTCGCTCCACCCTATCGGGTAGAGGTTGTATCGGGCGTCAGGGAGGCCGAAACAGACTTGGACTTATTTGTGGGCCGGGACGACCTTATTGCACCAAAATGAGGAAAAACTCTGCAAAGGGTGGAAATATTGGATTAAGAGCATTGCTTTGGTCAATTATTGCAAAAGTGTTAATAAAAGAGAGGAAAATAGCAGAAAAGGGCAGTTTTGATAACAGAAAACAAGGCACAAATGTCACCAAAATTGGTGTTATCAAGAACCTATCTCTAGGTTGTTCCCCATGATACTCCACAAATCTTATGAATTGATCAAGACTTGTAAAAAACATTAGAATGTAGAGATTTGGAATGGACATCCATGATTGATCCATTCTAGGGTCAAAGATAAAACAAGTATTAAATCAAGTATTTAGAGATTTAGGGGATTTAAAGATTAGGGTGTAGAGATAAGGATTTATCATTTAGCGTTTAGGTTTTATACATTAGGGTTTAAGGTTTAGGGTTTACCAATTAGGGTTTAGGGTTTGGTAATGAATGTGTGCCACCTATCTCATTCTAGAACACCTAATCTCACTAATAAGTGTATAACGTGTATTCAATTTTCAAGAATATTTAAGATGCATTTCTCCGTAGTTCTCCAAGTATACCAATGTAGATGGGAAAACATCCATTTTGACTCATTGTGTTTCCGGTCATAATTCCCCATAATTCTACAATCATAGGTTTGTAGCTATGAGTGTGCTCACCTACATATGTACTTAGAGAACATATGGGAAAGTGATGACAAAACTTTTTAAAAACCAAATACTCATTATACACTTACATTCTAAGTGAGATTAAGTGTTCAAGAACAGTCTTGGACTGGGGAGTATCGAAGATTTACTCCTAAAGAGTAAATTTTGTATGGGTTTCCAAGCCAACATGATATTTGTCTAAATTATGATTTATGGTTTAGAATTTTGGTAAATATAAAAAATTAATTCTTTGGTGTAATTATCTATCCATACAACATTGAAATTGAACAACATACCAAATTTTACAAGAAGTTATATATGAATTTCAACTATACAAGTATGATTTTCCAATTTCCGAACTAAAACTCTAGTTACATTTCATCATTCAATTGATATCAATTTAGTTAAATTAATATCAATGTTTAGCTCATTTTGAGTTAATTAAACAATTATACAATAATGCACTCAACAAACAATTATAAAATAATGCACTTAACAGATAATTATAATTAGATAGGTTGATGATATACTACTTAATCAACAAGCTATACATGCGTTTAGTGACATGAACATATACAAAGAGAAGAAGGACCTTCCACAGTAGGGGTATAGGGAAAACTCATAGCATTGGAAAAGGGTGTGAGCAACAGTTTCAATCCAGAAGGAGAGGGCACGAATAACGGAAGTAGGGATGGAGGCAAGAAAGTAATAGTATGATGATCTTATAGCAGTGGCAGAGGTTATAAAAATAACAAACCTCCACAACATGCACCAATACCAGTGACAGAGGTGACGACTACAACTGTAACATCCCTGACATGGGTTATGTGTTAACCCTAGATGTTTTGCCTAATAAGGTTGAGTAGATTCTTAATCTTATCTTCGGAAAAATAATTAGGGCTCATGAGAAACTTATGTTTCAATTTTGGTCATGTTTGAATAATGTTGAAGCAATGTTTGCTTATTTTGGACTAAAGTGCAAATTACCCAAGTTGAGGGGTTAAATTGCAAATTTTGCATGATAAAATGTTCCTATGATGTTGAGACATCATAATAATGAATATGATGTAGTGGTATGGTTTTCACAAGCTTGGGCACCAAGATTAAGCTTGTAAAGCAATCCTTGTGCATTAAAACCTAGTTTTGGTGTAATGTGCAATTTACCCAAAACCTAGGGTTCAATATGCAAATTACCACTTCAATAAGGTCCCTAATGTTTCTTGGCATCATGTAGACCAAATAAAATGAGAGGGGTGCATCATTGGAATTAATTTGGAGGAGAGAGAATCTTGATATTAAAATAATCAAGATTTAATCATAATTGAAACCCTAATTCAATTTAGGGAAAAAATGAATGTATTAATTAAAGGGCCTTGAACCAAAATTACAATGTTTGGATTCATATGTGTGTGGATGAGCTTAAAGCCTTGCAAAGGCACAAGCATATCCTAAGCAGGTGAAATTCCACTCACCATTATTATAAGGAAAAGAATTTCCACTCAAATATGGATATTCTTATTATAAGGGTTAAGGTGCTTAATTTCTTTTCCCTTAATTCTTGGATAATGGAAGGGAGATCGGTGGGATAGAGATGCCTTTGCATGTAAGAAACCAAGGGGGGAGTTGTGGCAACAATTTTGGAATTAAAAGACTTTTATAAAAGATTTTCTCTCTCATCAATTTTCTTATAAAAGTACTCTTTCCAAGCCAAAACAAAGGCTTTTTCGGATCCCTTTCTTTCCCCCTACTTGGAAAACGACCAAGGAGCTAGGGAGGAGCAGGAGGACGACTCCCAACCTGTTGGTAAGGTTCTTGACCTCTTTTCACCTTGAATCCATGGTGAAAAATCAAAAATCAATGCATGAATTCTTCATAACTTGATCCCCTCTTCAATTCTAACCAATTCTTTTCACTCAAAGCTTGAGGACGACCCTTGGAATAGTGAAAGGAGTTGAATCAACCATTGTTTCCGTGATCTTGTAGCTTTGGAGCTCAATTGGAAGCGGGTTTTATAACTTGAACCCTTAATTTTATTATTGCAATCAATTCCTTATCAATTAGTGATCATTTCTACATTTCCGAAATTAAGTTTGGTTGATTGATGAAATCTCCATGGAAATCATAGTAGATTTCGTGAGTTTGGAGCTTGATGATGATGACATCATCATAAGCACACACCTCCCCAAATATTTAGGGAAAACGGTTTCAATGTTGAGTCCAAACGGTTTCACCAAACCGTTTGATGACCAAACGGTTTGCAAACCGTTTGGTGGTTTGAGTTCCAAACCATTTGGAGTGGTTGACTGTTTGAAATGGTTGACCGTTTGAAGATATATTCCGTGGTACTTGTATCTTGATCCAATGGTTCCAATTGGTTGACCTTGATGGTTTCAAATGTGATTGATTCCTTACTTGCAAACCCTAATCGGCTAAGTGCTGATTTTGAAATTGGTTGAGATGGTGTTTTGGGTTGATTGACCCAAATGGTTTCAAAACCATTTGGGGATCACCCAAGACCATTTGGAGGTCTAGGGATAAGTATTGCTAAGTGTTTGAAGGTCCAATGGTACCAAATTGAATTTCAACTAAGTGCTGATTTGATAATCAATCCAATGGTTCAAAACTTTAATTGGATGTTATGGGTTTTGATGATAGAATGGGCAAACAGTCTCAAGACCGTTTGGTGGTCATCCAAGACCGTTTGAGGTCAGGTCATATCATGTGATGATGATAGTTCATTGATTTCAATTGATTTGGTTCCACAATGTCAACCATTGATGGATCCTTGATTTCAAACCCTAAGTGATGGTTTCTTGATTATAAAACCTAGTTCAATTGGGTTCAAAACCCTAAATTGAAGGTCTAATTGAATGGTGATTCATTGGTTCAAATGATGAATACCTTAGTGTTTCAATTTATAATTGGTCCATAGATTGAAACATTGAGTCGATTGAGTGTTGAAGTGCCTTTTTGGTGCATGCGGTTTTGAGAAGGTTTGGACCAAACGGTCTCAAGACCGTTTGGAGACCCAAAGTGCAAACGATTTCAATACCTACTTTGTCCAATTGGTTTCAAGTATAACTTGTTCAAATGGTTTTCAACCAATTTATTTATAAGAACTAGGATCATTGAGGGTCTAAGTAAGTAATATTGTGATGATCAACATGGTTAATCCATTTGAATATCTCATGTAATTGAAGGTCCAATATGTGAACTCATTTAAATACTTAATGCAATTGAAGATTTCAATGGTTAACTCAATTGATCACTTTGTGGAATTGAAAGTTTAATTGGTCAATTCTTTTGAATTCCTTATATAATTAATGGTTTAATTGATTAGACCATTTAGACATCTAATATGATCAAAGGTCAATTAGCTATGTGATTATTAATGATGTAGACCCATGATGATGATGAAGGTTACCCTAGCTTTGTGTACTCAAGTAAAGAGTTGACCTAGATTAATCTTGGAATAGTTAACATCCTAGAGAGGATGAGAGGGAGATTGAATGGGAGAGATTATTGCTTACTTAATAAGCCCTAATTCTCTCATTGTGAATATATGTGTAATCAGAGTTTGATCCATAATATGAGATCATGACATCTTCATTGAAAAGATTGATGTACCTTGATTTTGAATTAGAGCAAGGCTATGTGAAACCCTAATCTAGGGCTAAGCTCAGTGAAACCATAACCCAAGGTGATGATGTAACCCTAACTTAGTGTAACAAGGAAGGAAACCCTAATCTAATGGGAATTGTATATCCTATCCTTAATTTGGGTATGAGGAAAGAGAAACCCCACTTGAATGTGAATGGTAAAACCTAATCCCTAAAATGGGATAAAGGTATATGAAACCCTAATATAGGGTAGTGCCATTAATACTAATGTGAAGCCTTAACACTGGGTGATGTATTGTGAAATCTTAATTTCACATAATACTAGGTGAAACCCTGATATAGAAGGATGTTATGTGAAATTCTAATGAAGAGTGATTCTAGGTGAAATCTATAAATGTTTATGGGATGCTAAGTGAACTTCAAATTATAATTATGGAAATCCTATTCCTATTGATGGAATAGTGGTTAACGTATTAACAAATGAAATACCTAGAGGAGTTAATTATAGATATCCTTATATTAATAGTCCCTGACTAAAGGGGTGAGTCCATATCATTGACAATGGTTGTATTTTTCTAAATAGATGAATCATGATCAATACATTGCATAATGAATGTAATGATCTAGTGCATAAGTATTAGGATGGGAAATACCCTAATACAAGCTAAGTGAATAAACTCAAGTAAGATGAAGGTGTTGAGGGAAGTGATACATCAAGATATGATAGATATCACATCCAACACCCCAATTCTGATATACCAGGATGTGTTCTAAGTTCATTATAATTGGAATGGATGACACATGAAATGTGTCATGTCAATTGTTACATTGAGCTGTAATGCACCTTGATGGTTGTAGGCTAACATGCCTTATGAAAAGGTTAGTTCAAATTAATATACTATGATTCAATCATAGTCTTATAAATATGAGAAAGAAACTCATACCTTGTGTTGATAATACATTCAATGATGAATGATGAGGATATATAAGTATTTTTGAATACTTATGATATCTTTTTTGGTTTCTAGCTTTGAGAAGCAATGGAATAGTCAGATCATTAATAATATGATCTTAAGAACCCAAGTGGTTATTTATGGAAAACCCTAATGAAGGGTTATGATATAAAAGAGAAATCATGAATCCCTAAAAAGGGATAATACTACTTAGTGTTGTATGATACTGATATGAAAGCATTATAATTGTTACCATGAATACTAATCATGCAGGTATGATGAGATGAGAAGCATAGCCAGGTATGGGTTATGATGCTTGTTTATTGAGAATTTTTATAGGCCTTATAAGCCTTCATATGCTTTGTGTAGTAAAAATCATTAAGCTTTGTGTACTATGTAAAATACATTGTATAGCAAGAATTATGATGTATTTTGTTAGATGATCTGAAGGTAAAACGTTACCTAACGTAATAAGTATCCTATGGTGAGTTATGGGTTCAAATACCCAGATACTATAATTATGATGATAAACTTGTTAAGAAGAGGAAATGTACTTGGTGAGTTGAGGGATTAAGATCCCAACACTTTGTGAAAAGAGTATGGCTACATGCCATGACTCCACAATGGCAATGCCAGGTATTAGATATATGATCTAAGCCTGAAGATAGTTAATGTTGTGGTAATGATGTTGTAGTGAATAAATGTTATACATGTTCTTCAGATTCCTTAATGAATAAGTGACATGTGTCTCTTTCAAGTTATAGCTGAAATGTTTTAGATAAGAATAATATTCTAATCTACTAGACATTGAATTAGCTGCTACCAAATAAATATGATCCCTTTGTACATATTTATCTTCTTAAGCTGCAATAATAATGTTTCTGGCAAAGAGTTATATCTCTCTCTGGGGCAATTTACAATTGTCTCACCCCCGTGGGAACTACATTTTAGGTGGACGTGGATGAGGAGACAGGAATCCTTCAGTAGGAGAAGGACAACAACAACAACAGGGACAACAGTGAAGTCTCATGTGGAGACACTGGCTGTTATGCCGTGTGTAGATGTAGATAGAGTCCTTGGTGTCATCTCTGTACTCTCAGGTCCTCGGAGTAGTAGTTAGTGCTTTCGAGATTTTGGCTCAGTGCCTCAAGATTTTATACTGCCTGTGTTTAGCTTGACAGGACAGTTAATGCTTGTAATTCTCAGAAGGAGATGATATAGAATATGTACCTTCAAACAAGAATGTAAAAGTGTTACTTTGGTTCTATGTGAGAAAGTTTTTCTTGATGGATCTTTTGATAAAAAGGTTTTAATTTTTAGTGATATTTGGTAATCCTCTGCTTAGTGAACGCTTCCGCATTAGTTAATTATATTTTTGCGAGTTGTATGCCATAATTAAGTGGTATCAGAACTCTAGGTTCGTTGAGTCTACAGAGACATAGGACTAAGTCTGTAGAGTCTATTCTAAGTGTCTTCCCATTTATCTGATAGTATCTTCTACTCACATAGGAGAAGAAGAACTTAAAGATATCTGGACAACATGAAGAACATGCTGCTGAGGGCAGCACTGTTGCACCAGGAGGAGGTGCAAGAGACCAACAAAGGGAAGGGCATGTACTTGAACAGCCCCAGATTGACCCAGCTGTGATAGAAAATCTAGCTCTCCATGCTCTATTTGAGAAATTCCTGACAGCCATGACACATATGGCAGACAGGATGCCACCACCTGCATCTAGGATACCAACCCATCATGAGGATTATGGAGCCGGCAAGACTTTCGAGAGACTTCGTTGGGTTGGAGCCATATACTATGATGGTACATCTGATCCAGTAGATGCTGATCTATAGCTGACATAGTTGGGAAAGGCTTTTAGGATCCTTGATATTCCTGAAGCTGAGAAGGTAAGACAAGTTGTATACCTCCTAAAAGGAAGTGTTGGTCATTGGTGGATGATAGAGGAAGATAAGAGACCAGGTGAAGAAATTGGATGGGAGGTTTTTTGACGAGAGTTCGTCAGTAGATACTTCCCTAAGACTTATCTAGATGAGAAGATATCTCAATTTGAGAGGATCAAACAAGGACATATGAACGTTAGCGAATATGAAGCTAAGTTCATGGAGTTGTTGCGGTTTTGTATGCAAATGGCAGTTAGTGATGAGGAAAGAATTTAGCATTTTGAGAAGGGGTTGAACGCTGCACTAACCACTCATGTGTCTGCCTTAGAGAACAGGGAGAGGTTTTCTACCTTTGTGGAATCGGTAAGGAGGATAGAGAGGTCTGAAATCAAGAAACGAAAGACTAGTGGTAAGAAGGTGTACACCTAGCCTCAAGAACGAAGGTCCGAAAGTTTTAAGAAGCTGAGATTTTCTACATCGGCAGCATCATCGAGATTCCATACCCAGACACAATGGGTGTCAAGTAGGGATAGGGATCGTAGTAATGTTCTAAATAGAGCCTCTAACATGGCATCAACATCGGTGACTGGATCTCATAGACATTTTGCGCCCAGGATCTGTTACCAATGTAGACAACCGGGACATCTGGCAAAGGATTGTCCAGGCGGGAATACGAGGATAACTCAACCTCAGGGGCAGAGTCAGCTTGGCTCACAAGGGAGGCAATTTTCTAGTAACAATAGAGGACGTGGACAGACGTCCCAGACAGGTTAGCTAAAATAGTTTTGTTTTGATACTTCATATCACGATTCTATTTGTTAAAGATATGAAAGTAGTTGTTTTTTAATTCCTTTGACTATTCCTATAAGGACACAAGGGAGATGAGAACTTATATCTTACTCAGTGTTCCTTAAAATGTTTTATAATCTCCCTTATCTGTGTGTTGAAAGATGAGATATAGATGTGATGCCCGAAGAATATTCAAGTATGGAAAATCATGTGTGTATAATGAGATGAAAAGTGAGGAATATGATAGTAAATAAAGTGCATACTACCTAATCTCAATGCTTATATACCCTGGCCAGGTATATGATTATTGTAGATAAGGCAAGTATGAAACTCTTAGATTGTTATCTTTTTTATTACTCTGATCAAGTAGTCATTCTGAAACAATAGAGAGAGTATAATGAAATTGAATAAGAAGATCTAAGTGAAATTTTCCAAATAAACTACTTAGTGAACATACTCAGTGAACTTTCTCAGTAATTTTTTCCAAAACAAACTACTTAGTGAACATACTTAGTGAATATTCTCAATGTACTTCCTCATTGAATACTTTCAAACAACATACTTAGTGAATATTCTCAGTGAACTTCCTAAGTGAATATTTTCAAAATAACATACTTAGTGAATATTCTCAGTGAACTTCCTCAGTGAATACTTTCAAAACAAATTACTTAGTCAATATTCTCAGTGAACATTCTCAGTGAATTTGCTCAGTGAATATTTTTCAAAACAAATTACTCAGTGAACATACTCAGTGAACTTGCTCAGTGAATATTAAAAAAAAACAAATTACTCAGTGAACATACTCAGTGAATTTGCTCAGTGAATATCTTCAAAACAAAATACTTAGTGAACATACTCAGTGAATTTGCTTAGTGAATATCTTCAAAACAAAATACTTAGTGAACATACTCAGTGAATTTTCTCAGTGAATATCTTCAAAACAAAATACTTAGTGAACATACTCAGTGAATTTGCTCAGTGAATATCTTCAAAACAAATTACTCAGTGAACATACTTAGTGGACTTAGTGAATTTTTCCATAACAAACTACTTAGTGAACCTTCTCAGTGAATATTTCTAAATGAATTGCTTAGTGAACTTTCTCAGTGAACTTTTCCAAACAAATAAAGGATTTCTGAGTGAATTATCTGTGTTAGATATATGTATGTTTCTCTTTTGGTAAATATTCTTGGGTGATGATAGAAGTATGTTCTTTTATGCTTCTTCCTTTCAATAATATGGACATCACATGTTAGGGGTTTATGCTCTGCATAAACATAAATAGTAATAAGGAGGAATTAATGAAAGGAACTTTGTGTGAATTATAGATCCATGGTATCTCCATAACAATAAGATGATATGTGGAGACTTGAGGGCATGATTAATGAATAATATGTCCCTCCCTTTTTCCTGGGATTTCGGGGACGAAATCCTTGTTAGGGGTTTATAATTTGTAACATCCCTGACCTGGGTTATGTGTTAACCCTAGATGTTTTGCCTAATAAGGTTGAGTAGATTCTTAATCTTATCTTGGGAAAAATAATTAGGGCTCATGAGAAACTTATGTGTCGATTTTAGTCCTATTTGAACAATGTTGAAACAATATTTGCTTATTTTGGACTAAAGTGCAAATTACCCAAGTTGAGGGGTTAAATTGCAAATTTTGCATGATAAAATGTTCCTCTGATGTTGATACATCATAAGAATGAATATGATGTAGTGGTATGGTTTTCACAAGCTTGGGCACCAAGATTAAGCTTGTAAAGCAATCCTTGTGCATTAAAACCTAGTTTTGGTGTAATGTGCAATTTACCCAAAACCTAGGGTTAAATATGCAAATTACCACTTCAATAAGGTCCCTAATGTTTCTTGTCATCATTATACCAAAGAAAATGAGAGGGGCTCCTCATTGGAATTAAGTTGGAGGAGAGAGAATCTTGATATTAAAATAATCAAGATTTAATCCTAATTGAAATCCTAATTCAATTTAGGGCAAAAATGAATGTATTAATTAAAGGTCCTTCAACCAAAATTAAAATGGTTGGATTAAGATGTGTGTGGATGAGCTTAAATCCTTGCAAAGGCACGAGCATATCCTAAGGAGGTGAAATTCCACTTACCATTATTATAAGGAAAAGAATTTCCACTCGAATATGGATATTCTTATTATAAGGGTTAATGTGCTTAATTTCTTTTCCCTTAATTGTTGGATAATGGAAGGTATCTAGGTGGGATAGAGATGCCTTTGCATGTAAGAAACCAAGGGGGGAGTTGTGGAAACAATTTTGGAATCAAAAGACTTTTATAAAAGATTTTCTCTCATCAATTTTCTTATAAAAGTACTCTTTCCAAGCCAAAACAAAGGCTTTTTCGGATCCCTTTCTTTCCCCTTGCTTGGAAAACGACCAAGGAGCTAAGGAGGAGCAGGAGGACGACCCCCAACCTGTTGGTAAGGTTCTTGACCTCTTTTCACCTTGAATCCATGGTGAAAATCGAAAATCAATGCATGAATTCTTCATAACTCGATCCCCTCTTCAATTCTAACCAATTCTTTTCACTCAAAGCTTGAGGACGACCCTTGGAATAGTGAAAGGAGTTGCATCCACCATTGTTGCCGTGAGATTGGAGCTTTGGAGCTCAATTGGAGGCAGGTTCTATAACTTGAACCCTTAATTTTATTATTGCAATCAATTCCTTAACAATTGGTGATCATTTCTACATTTCCGAAACTAAGTTTGGTTGATTGATGAAATCTCCATGGAAATCACAGTAGATTTCGTGATATTGGATCTTGATGATTATGAAATCATCATAAGAACACACCTTTCCAAATATCTAGGGCAAACAGTTTCAATGTTGAGTCCAAACGGTTTCACCAAACCGTTTGATGACCAAACGGTTTGCAAACCGTTTGGTGGTTTGAGTTCCAAACCGTTTGGAATGGTTGACTGTTTGAAATGGTTGACCATTTGAAGATATATGCTGTGGTACTTGTATCTTGATCCAATGGTTCCAATTGGTTGACCTTGATGGTTTCAAATGTGATTGATTCCTTACTTGCAAACCCTAATCGGCTAAGTGCTGATTTTAAAATTGGTTGAGATGATGTTTTGGGTTGATTGACCCAAACGGTTTCAAAACTATTTGGGGATCACCCAAGACCGTTTGAAGGTCTAGGGTTAAGTATGGATAAGTGTTTGAAGGTCCAATGGTACCAAATTGAATTGCAACTAAGTGTTGATTTGATAATCAATCCAATGGTTCAAAACTTTAATTGGATGTTATGGATTTTGATGATGGAATGGGAAAATGGTCTCAAGACCATTTGGAGATCAACCAAACAGTCTCAAGACCATTTGGTGGTCATCCAAGACCGTTTGAGGTCAGTTCATATCATGTGATGATGATAGTTCATTGATTTCAATTGATTTGGTTCCACAATGTCAACCATTGATGGATCCTCAATTTCAAACCCTAAGTGATGGTTTCTTGATTATAAAACCTAGTTCAATTGGGTTCAAAACCCTAAATTGAAGGTCTAATTGAATGGTGATTCATTGGTTCAATTGATGAATACCTTAGTGGTTCAATTTATAATTGGACCATGGATTGAAACATTGAGTCGATTGAGTGTTAAAATGCCTTTTTGGTCCATGCAGTTTTGAGAAGGTTTGGACCAAACGGTCTCAAGACCGTTTGGGACCAAATGGTCTCAAGACCGTTTGGGACCATATGATCTCAAACTATTTGGAGACCCAAAGTGCAAACGGTTTCAATACCTACTTTGTCTAATTGGTTTCAAGTATAACTTGTTCAAATGGTTTTCAATCAATTGATTTATGAGAAATAGGATCATTGAGGGTCTAAGTAAGTAATATTGTGATGATCAACATGGTTAATCCATTTGAATATCTCATGTAATTGCAGGTCCAATATGGTGAACTCATTTGGATACTTAATGCAATTGAAGATTTCAATGGTTAACTCAATTGATCACTTTGTGGAATTGAAAGTTTAATTGGTCAATTCTTTTGAATTCCTTATATAATTGATGGTTTAATTGATTATACCATTTGGACATCTAATATGATCAAAGGTCAATTAGCTATGTGATTATTAATGATGTAGACCCATGATGATTATGAAGGTTAACCCTAGCTTTGTGTACTCAAGTAAAGAGTTGACCTAGATTAATCTTGGAATAGTTAGCATCCTAGAGAGGATGAGAGGGAGAGTGAATGGGAGAGATGATTTCTTACTTAATAAGCCCTAATTCTCTCATTGTGAATATATGTGTAATCAGGGTTGATCCATAATATGAGATCATGAAATCTTCATTGAAAAGATTGATGTACCTTGATCCTAAATTCGAGCAAGGCTATGTGAAACCCTAATCTAGGGCTAAGCTCAGTGAAACCATAACCCAAGGTAATGATGTAACCCTAACTTAGTGTAACAAGGAGGGAAACCCTAATCTAATGGGAATTATATATCCTATCCCTAATTTGGGTATGAGGAAAGCAAAACCCCACTTGAATGTGAATGGTAAAACCTAATCCCTAAAATGGGATAAAGGTATATGAAACCCTTATATAGGGTAGTGACATTAATACTAATGTGAAGCCTTAACACTGGGTGATGTATTGTGAAATCTTAATTTCACATAATACTAGGTGAAACCCTGATATAGAAGGATGTTATGTGAAACTCTAATGAAGAGTGATTCTAGGTGAAATCTATATATGTTTATGGGATGCTAAGTGAACCTCAAATGGAAATCTTATTCCTATTGATGGAATAGTAATTAATGTATTGACAAATGAAATACCTAGAGGAGTTGATTATGGATATCCTTATATTAATAGTCCCTGACTAAAGGGGTGAGTCCATATCATTGACAATGGTTGTATTTTTCTAAATAGATGAATCATGATCAATACATTGCATAATGAATGTAATGATCTAGTGCATAAGTATTAGGATGGGAAATACCCTAATACAATCTAAGTGAATAAACTCAAGTAAGATGAAGGTGTTGAGGGAAGTGATACATCAAGATATGATAGATATCACATCCAACACCCCAATTCTGATATACCAGGATGTGTTCTAAGTTCATTATAATTGGAATGGATGACACATGAAATGTGTCATGTCAATTGTTACATTGAGATGTAATGCACCTTGATGGTTGTAGGCTAACATGCCTTATGAAAAGGTTAGTCCAAATTAATATACTATGATTCAATCATAGTCTTATAAATATGAGAAAGAAACTCATACCTTGTGTTGATAATACATTCAATGATGAATGATGAGGATAAATAAGTATTTTTGAATACTTATGATATCTATTTTTGGTTTCTAGATTTGAGAAGCAATGGAATAGGGCTGATCATTAATAATATGATCTTAAGAACCCAAGTGGTTATTTATGGAAAACCCTAATGAAGGGTGATGATATAAAAGAGAAATCATGAATCCCTAAAAAGGGATAATACTACTTAGTGTTGTATGATACTGATATGAAAGCATTATAATTGTTACCATGAATACTAATCATGCATGGATGATGAGATGAGAAGCATAGCCAGGTATTGGTTATGATGCTTGTTTATTGAGAATGTTTTATAGGCTTTATAAGCCTTCATATGCTTTGTGTAGTAAAAATCATTGAGCTTTGTGTACTATGTAATATACATTGTATATCAAGAATTATGATGTCTTTGGTCAGATGATCTGAAGGTAAAAAGTTACCTAACAAGTGGTAATAAGTATCCTATGGTGAGTTATGGGTTCAAATACCCATATACTATAATTATGATGATAAACTTGTTAAGAAGAGGAAATGTACTTGGTGAGTTGAGGGATTAAGATCCCAACACTTTGTGAAAACAGTATGGCTACATGCCATTACTCCAAAGTGACAATGCCAGGTATTAGATATATGATCTAAGCCTGAAGATAGTTAATGTTGTGGTAATGATGTTATAGTGAATAAATGTTATACATGTTCTTCATATTCCTTAATGAATAAGTGACATGTGGCTCTTTCAAGTTATAGCTGCAATGTTTTAGATAAGAATAATATTCTAATCTGCTAGACATTGAATTAGTTGTTGCCAAATAAATATGATTCCTTTGTGCATATTTATCTTCTTAAGCTGCAATAATAATGTTTCTGGTGAAGAGTTATATCTCTCGCTGGGGCAATTTACAATTGTCTCACCCTCGTGGGAACTACATTTTTAGGTGGACGCGGACGAGGAGACAAGAATCCTTCAGTAGGAGAACGACAGCAACAACAATAGCAGGGACAGCAGTGAAGTCTCAGGTGGAGACACTGGTTGTTATGCCTTGTATAGATGTAGATAGACTCCTAGGTGTCATCTCTACACTCTCAGGTCCTCAGAGTAGTAGTTAGTGCTTTTGAGATTTTGGCTCAGTGCCTCGAGATTTTGTACTGCTTGTGTTTAGCTTGACAGGACAGTTAATGCTTGTAATTCTCAAAAGGAGATGATATAGAATATGTACCTTCAAAAAAGAATGTAAAAGTGTTACTTTGATTCTATGTGAGAAAGTTTTTCTTGATGGATCTTTTGATAAAAAGGTTTTAATTTTTATTCTGATTTTTGGTCCGCTGCTTAGTGAACGCTTCCGCATTAGTTAATTATGTTTTTGTAAGTTGTATGCCACAACAACAAGAAACAATAGGCCGCAGAAACTCGAGGCAATGACAAGGAGGTGGTGGCATCTCCAACCAGGGAAGGGGTGGCACCTAGGCGATGTTGGAAGTAAAGTATGATATGGAGGCGATGGAGATGGAAGGAAGAAGATAACTCATTTTTTTCATTGTCGTTGCCAGAGCTCGGGATCACGAATGATGAAACAAAGAATAAGGAAAAGAAATTTCACTTTTTCTATTAAGTGAACCTTAGTTGTCGCTTGTTACAAAAAACTGAAGACTAAGACAATTGTCAGTTACCTAGGAAGAACCAACGTTGTTGTTCAATCTTTGTCGTCGATTATCCACCAAAAAACTAAAGCAACATGTACTTGTCCCTATTATAAAACTTCAACCTCTCAAAGACTGGTGTTGTCAATTTTTTGGAAAATCTGATGACATAGTTCATTCTCTTTCGTCAATCATCCTCAAATAAAGAGACGCCATATGTACTTATCCCTAGAAAAAATCCAACTTCAATAAGATATGAGTCACCAGTTGTCTTAGAAAATATATGACATGGTTTAATATATGTTTTTAGTTATCCACAAATAAACCGACACCATATGCACTTATTCCTGTTAAAAAATTCCAAGCTCACTAAGAGCTATGCAGTCGATTTCTAAATAAAACTGACAACATATCCCAATTTGGGTGAAAATAGTTTTTCATGGGGAATGTGGAGGGATCCCTTTGTTGTCAGTTCTTTAAGGAAAACCAACACCATAGGTTATTGGTAGGTAAATATGTTCACAATGTGCATGACCTACGACGTCAATTTGAATGGAGTGCAACTGAGGATATAGTTTTTTTACAAGAATTTTTTTTAGCGAGAAGGGATTTGTCATCAGATTTTGTACAACTGACGCACTAGACCTATATCAAAATTTCCCTTGAAAGTTGAATTTTGTGGGATATCTCAGACATAGCTTCTTCACAAAGAGACCCCCATTAAAATAAAAGTGGTAACTATGTTTTTTCTTAATCCACAAGACTTGATCAAGAGTGATGTTTTTGCTTTCCCAGTCTACACTATAGGCCTATAATGTTAGTCTTTTATAAAAACTAACATTAAGAAAAGTGATAGCAGAGGTCAAATATGTACTACTGTATCCTGACGTACATTATGCAGTACAGATGTAAAATTGTTTGTTTTAATGATGAAATTGTGACCCTTTAATGCCATTTGAAAGCGTTACCCAACTAGACTAAGAGAAGCACAAATAGACAACATACATGCATATCGTGGAATAGTCACAAATAAGCACAATGTCATTTGATAAAGGTACACCAATGATTCATTGGAAGCACCAAGAAGCACAATGTCATTGGGAAATGTACACCAACAATGCACCAGAAGCACGATGCTTGGTGGAAATGAAGTGCCATAAATAAATCAAAAATTCAGATGTGGTGAAGAACAAAGATGCTCAATGGACATCAAAAAATAGGACGGTCTAATACCTATAATCTCTCATACTCTTTATCTTTCTTCTATCCCCACCACGCTCCAATTACAAAGTGATTGCATAGTTGGTGTGTATAAAAACAATACCCCTCCACATGGAAATTGTTGCACACATGAGGGGCAGTAGGGGAGATATTCAACAATGGAGAGAAATAAAAATACAAAATAATGCCCTCCATTCTTTTAGTTCTTTATAAACCAAAACAAGGTATTTTGTTTTATAGCATGTGGTGCATACAACGGATAACGTGAGTGGATGTGATACATGACCCGATTAGAATGATTTGAATAGATAAATAAATGGATCTTTGTACAAATAGAGAAGGAGATTTATTTGGCCCTTAGACTGACAAATATGGGGTACAAGGGCTAAATACCCCTATAAGTAGGCATACTAAAGATAAATAGATCTTTGTGCGACTAGAAAAGGATATTAGGTCACAGAATAGATGTGATTGTAGATCCAATGAGAAGTAGGCATATTGTGTATGTGGAAAGTTAATAAAATTAAATGCCAAAAAGGTAACATAAATCCATTTGCATGTTACTGAATAGTGTCGATATAGTTCCCAAAATAGTACCGAACCTCTCCAAGAAATTCAATTTCCATCTACTAATTATTCCTTATAATCAAAATAGTCAATGACCCCATTAATGAATTGTCAATTGGCAAAGAAATTAAGACTAACATTTCTCATGATGGACAGGGTGTGTTGCATGAATTGCCTTTTGGCTACGCACTATATGTCTGGGTCGTGAAGATTAGTGTCATCAATGATTTCCTATTGCTTCCATACCAAGAGCAATAAAAAAGTACAACCTATAAGACTGTGACTTGTACATGAATTCAGGTCCATAGGTCTAGGAAAATACCCTCTTATACAACCCTATCAAAGAGTAGATCTAGTCTTAATTTGAAGATCACAAAAGTTGATATGGTAACAAAAAATCAAAGGGGTTACGTAGAAGCTCATTGTGTGTACAAAACTCCAATATAATGTCATATCCTTGCAAGATGAAGTGGGATCTAATAAAAATCAACAATGACATTAGTTAAAGGGCTATCTCTTTTCAATGATGCCAATCCTCTCAGTGCATAGAAGGAACCTGATCTATCCACATGCATTTACATGTTTAGTATGGGTTAGTTGTGCTTCATAGGTTCACACCTGGTGACCCAAGAAAGGGGCCTTGGCCATTATGGAGATTGGATATAATGGAGATGATCTCAGTCTGAATATAATAGATCATGGGGAAGACTTGGGGAGGGGACAATTAGATGTGACCCAATGGGAGGCATATAATGGTGATGGTGGTTGGAATAGAGGGTGTAGGTGTAGGGAACAAAAAAGATTGGTTTTTTATGAAAAAAGAAGAGAAGATGACCATGGAGGTTAGCATGATGATGTATGGTGGGTAGCCAAGCCAAGAAGAGAAAGAGGCTTCTCGTAAGTAGAGTGTATTTCTTTTTCTCCCTAGTTTTGGCTCAATGCTCTGGTACCATGTGAAAAATAAGATGTGAGACTAATGAGACATTCTTATTTATAGAAGGTAAACCTCCCTCCTCTATATAGGAGAGGAGGCAAGTACAAGGGAAGTAAATGTAACCCAAATGGGACAAGACAATTAAGCCCATATGACTAATATTTTTTTATTCAAGAGAGAACCCACCTCGACTAGGGCCACTACTGGACCCACCCCAACATGGTAAACTCTCATTGCCAAGTTTTGGTCTGGTCACCCCCACCCATGCCCAATCAACATGAAATGTCATTCACAAAGTGCCTTTCAGTGTGATTTGAACTCAGGTCCTTCATTGGGACTTATCGAGCTCTTACCATCTGACCTACTATGGCTGAACATATGAATGATAAATTAAGTAACAATAATTCTAACATTTCCCTCAAGCGAGAGTATGGGTGAAACACATTTCCAAGTTGGAAACACAAGACTCAATTATACGATATGACAAATCAAAAATAAAAATGTCACTCGCCATACAAGATTTTCACTTGAAAGTAAGTGGCTTGTATTGCAATTCTAAATGGGTGTAGAGGCTCTTTTATAGGCTAGAGTGGGTGTCATTTATGCTCCCCATGTGTTGAGGCATGTGGCAGCATCCCACTCCCTCCACTAAACCCTAGCTCTTCTACCTAAGGAGGCGTGGGTTAGATGCACACCTTGCCCAAGTCAGATCTCTTGTCTAGATCAAGAGGTTAGCCATGTCCACAACATGGTCAGTTGGGCCATCCCAAAGCCCAATACGCCATCTATTTTGGCTTTCAAGCCTATTTAAAGGCATTTTTTGTTCTTTTTTCTCTACAAATCCAGAATATGCCCTAAGGCCCTAGGACCTTGCTATGATTTTCACCTCGACTAATCCTTGATTAAATGAGCGACTCACAAAGAGCCTTATGTTATAAAAAAATCTCTTTCCAACTTTGTTGTGACAAGTTATTTTATCAAATCAACATATCCTTGAAGCAAGCAAGCATGTTTTTATGATGTTCTTCTAAAGAATTTTATTTTAAAAGTCTTACCAACATAAGAAACTTAGAGAAGTCTAGAATGGTTTTCTTTGTTGATGAGTATATTCATGCTTAGAGATCTGCCTACATCTTGTATCATCAAAATGACATCAAATTAAATGACAGAATGATTTTCTTTTTTGATGAGTATATTCATGCTTAGAGATCTGCCTACATCTTGTATCATCAAAATTAAATGACCGTGTTTTGGTCTTAAGGCATTAGCTCTCACTGTGGGTGGGTTAACCAACCATACCTTGAACTTTGTCTTCACAAGAGAAAACTATTGACAATACACATTTGAGTTTTCTTGATCTGGTTGCCATCAATCAGGTGGAGGGAATAATATTACATATATATGCAAACACAAATCTAAAATAGAACGGATTCGTGATTAGCTATGTCCATAACTACAATAAAAAAATATGGTTCAAGGCACTAATGGTCTTATTGAAGTAAGAGAAAGCATTAAAAATATGCTAGATTATTAGTAACATCTCGAGGGATGTCAAGATATGAGAAAGTTGATTCAATGTGATACTCAACATACCCAACTTGTAACGCTTGTGCCCACTACCAGAGGATCTAGTAGAGTTTTAGGAATGGTGAATGGCCCCACAGACCACCACTAGCCTTAACTGCACGCTTTGTCTTCACTCACGTGCAAGCTAGGATAAACTTTTCGACTGGTCACCCATCCTAGTACTACTCTGAGATGAGAACTCTTAACCGTAGAGTTCTTTAATGATGGGCTACCTAAAAAGGAGGTGCACCTTAGTGACATGGGTAGTCCAATAATTCCATTTAAGATCATTTTGTCTGAGGCCTGAAATCTTGGAACATTACAATATCCCCCATTTAGACTAATTGATGCCCTCACCAAGGCTCAATATACGGCCTCATAATCTCTTCCCCATTTCAATGCAGACCCATAATGGCCCATGACACCCAACTCCCATCCATGAATACCAGTACAAGGGAGGCTCCATCTCATCTTAGCAGATAGCCCTTTTCCAACTTTCCTGGATCGCACGACTTCAGACTAGCATGCCACATGCCCATGTGGGCCCCACCTACTGGGGGTTGGCTCTGATACCATTTTTAATTCCGGGGCCACTACCCAAGGCTCTAGTAGAGTTTTAGGAATGACTTCTAGCCCCATAGAGCACCACTAGCCTTAACTGCACGCTTTGTCCTCACTCACATGCAAGCTAGGATAAACTTCCCGACTGGACACCCATTATAGTACTACTATGGGCTGAGAATGCTTAACCACAAAGTTCTTTAATGATGGTCTCCCTGAAAAGGAGGTGCACCTTGGTGATATGGGTATTCCAATCATTCCTTGTAAGATCATTTTATATGAGTCCTAAAATCCTGGGACATTATACAATCGACATTGAGAATTCTAACTGGATCCTTTGTCATGATACCAACATATGGTTGACAAACTAGTATATTGACAAATCCTCAATGAATTACCTAAATAATACTCTCATCCCACATAAAATTTTCCATGATTTGGAGGAATTTTGAGAGGAACTAACATCAAACTAATGGACAAACCATTGTAGACTATCTTAATTGGATGTTGTCACTGAGGTCTCAACCTACAATAGTTCCATATCTTGGACCCCTCACCTAGGATAGGATTTCAACTCAAGTTTTTGCAATTCAACATGAAAAATGTGCGCACGGGAGCAAAAGTTAGGTAAGGTTCCTATGGCGACACATCCCGCTATCACACAGACAACGAGGTGCCATGCAAAAATGTGCGGAAAACACCATAAACCACTTATTACCAAAAACACATATTAATTAAAACTAATTTTGACAAATAGATAAACTAATAAACTATTACATTCAGATCCTCATCCTACAAGAAAACAGGTTATATAAACATTTACAAGTCTTGATACGTGTTCACAGCTTAGAAGATCAGTTGTCTTGTCACCACATGAGTTCATCACCTATTTATATATACATAACGGGCCACATCCGGCCAGTAGCAGGATAAACAAAGCTTCATCAGCCATACATCATGAAACAACATCAAAACACCTCCAAGGACCTGAGAGTACAAGGATGACTCTAAGACTCTACTACAAAACAACCAAAACAGCAGCATATCCATCTCTTGCCTTCTACTGCTCCTCTTGCTGCTCGGCCGCAACCCCGCGACCACCACCACGTCTAGCGCAAACACCTAAAAAGGGTGTAAACCAACGGGGTGATACACACAGTCCCTGCGAGAAACATAACTCCCCGTCGAAACCATAAAACTTCAAAGGTTAAAGCAGATAACAGCAATTAACTAAATAGCGTAACAAGAGCAGATAACTGATAAAACATACAATAAGAGAAATCTATGGAGCAAGGTTATTCATACCATCAAGCTTACCAAGATGTATGGAAGGCATATAACCAAGTATTTTCTTTATGTAACATGATTGACAAGATAAGATTTATAAGGTCTTACCACATAACATAAGGAACGTATCAGTAACTGCAACATATAACAACATCAACTACAAAAGCAAGGCCTCAAACAATGTTCCGTGTTTTGCCTTAAGCAATAAATACTATTCGGCTGGATTATGTATTATTATGCCCTGAGGAAGTGAGCCGTACCGCTCAAATCCAACCGACGGCTGTGAAACCCGGAGCCGGTGCCATACAAGGTCAATGGAAGAGCTAGACTCCACGACCTCCCACCTTGTGGTCAGTGCACGAGAACCAAAGTAGGACCGCAGTCTCATGCTTAAGTGGCCTCAGCCACAGAGTCAGCTCCTGTAGGCTACCCTTTCTCTAGCCCTCCCTTGTACAGGTCTCGGTGCTAGTGTATTTGAGCCACAGGCCAGTTCAGCATGCTCCCTGAGCCATGAACACATTCATGCTCTATCATACTGAGCCATGGGCCTGTTCACCATGCTCTATCCATCTCGAGTCTGCAACCGCAGCTGCACTCGAATCCTCACTATTTTAGGCTAGGAGAAACCTCACGTATTCAACAATATGCGCTCCGAGTTAACCTGCAGGAGAACCCGTTTCACCATCACCAGCTACTGACAATGATGGATCTATGGCCAGGGCAAACTACATGATATGTTCCACTGTAATTAGTTAGCATATTTTAAGTGAATTGTTGAGGCAACCAGGTTGTAACACATACATAACATTAAGTTACATTATTGATACTACCATCACAATATCTCGGGATCTCAATCCCTTATCACAAGAAACCACTGCCTCATAAGGCATTCTCATCACTTTGGAATAACAATCCCTGATCTCATCATCACTGGATAACACCTCAACTAGGCACTTAAGCCAAACTCAGGTCCTCAGACCCAAACACATCATAAGGTGATGCAGGTTATCTCATCAGCAAGAGTGACCATCAATGCAGTGTTATTCACACATATATACCTCATAGCCCTTTTTCCTGGCTATGCATCTGCATGAAACACCTGCATGGTTAGTATACACAATCATAGAGATAACTGAAACCATCATCGATTAACAGAAAGATCATGTTATCAAACATAGGGCAACATTGATGATTATATGCTTTATTATTCATGCCTCAAACCTGTGACCATAGACATGGGTCACATCATCGTGTGAATCAACTCCTATACTTCTGAACTTATCATTTATACATCATTATAGATACATGGTTCAAGATGATCATAAACACATGTAATATCATATCATAAGAGTTTCAGATATATCATGCTCACCTATGTGCGTTCTACTATATAAAACATGTCAAAAGGTTCACAAACCATAAACCATAACTCTTAACAACAAAGAGGTGATCGCATGATAAAGAACTAATAGATGGGTTTCTGGGTGGAACATGACCCTCACTAGAAGTACCCACTACCCTCACAAGAAGTGTGACGGGCAGGGCACCCTCACTAGAAGCAGTATCGGGCAGGGTAACTTTCCTCCCAAACAGCATATCGACACATCACAGCAAGGGTGTCGGGCTACCTCCTCAAGGCATGTCGTGCAACTATGTGTATTGTGCATCCATGGATGTCGGGCGTCCATGTGTGTCGTGCATCCATGTGTGTCGGGTTAGGGTTACCATATGCCACTCTATCGATCATCCTCACCAAACCATGGTGCCCATCACAAGACTAGCTTACAAAGCTCTACGTTCAAGGTGTAACGGGCACCAAGCCACTACCCAAGCTAGGTGTGTCAGGCATGGCACTCAACAAGGTATAACGCCCAAAACACAAAGGTGTCAGCCAACAACCAAACACATCTAGGCACAACAGCCAAGGGTACAACTCAAACGGGCAGCAAAGGAAAGCCTATCGTCCAACCAAGCTAACCTCATCCTATCAGACAACACACAAGGCAAGGACCAAGGACTATCGTCCAACACAACAAAATCATCTCAACCCAAGACTCTAGATTAAGAGAGGGTATCGGGCAACACCATCCCCAAGCCATATCGTGCAAGATACAGCCCAACAAGATCGTCCTCGACCTGAAGCACAAGGGTACCAAACCCTAATTGATCAAGAAGATCGGCTCACCTCTCAGCAACCAAGAGAGAGGGGTTTTGCACAACCTCTATCACAAATCGGGAAACCACAAGGATCAACCTCAACATAGATCTACATCTACCAAAAAGCTCACCTCTCGAATCCATGGTGAGGGAAGGGTGTTGCTCAAGCAACTACAACACAAGTTCACCTATCAACTTAAACGAGAGAGGGGTGTTGCTCATATCACTAGATCTCAAGCTCACTTCTCTAGACCAAGGAGGGAAATGAGTGTTGCTCAACAAGGAAACCCTAAGACATGGTTCGGCCAACTAGGGTACAAAGGTACAAAACCTCAACCATATCAACAAGATCACCATAACCACACGATTAAAGGTGAAACAAGCAAGAAACTTATCTTAAAACATACATGGCCGGTTATGATCATAAGAAGACATACAAGAACATAGAAGAAGGTAATATGATTAGGGTTAGGAATTATGTAACCTGCCTTAAGCAATCTCCAAGCTCCTAGCACCAAGAAACACCTTTGGCCACCACAAGAGGAAGAAGAAGACTCCAAGATAAGGATCAACCACCAAGCTTGCAAAGGAAGAGGTGTAGTGCAACCAAAGGGAGAGGGGAACTAAGGAACTAAAGGGATCCTTAGCAAGAAAAAGGGAACACATATATAGGAGAGGATGGAGGAGAAACCAAGGTAAGACAAGGCAAGGTGTCGCCCACCTAGGGACACTTGTCCATGGGCAATGCCACCTCTCTAACTTGCTTTAAACACATGTCCAAGGCCATTGCCACATGCAAGCATCAAGCACCAAGTGTCCACTAGTGGTGACACAAACGAGGTCAAAGAGGTCAAAGGGGGGTCCATGGGTGACACACCCCAACTCCATGCCCGACATCACTCCCTGGGTGACACACCCAGGCCGACACAACCATGGCCAGCACACCTATGGCCGACACAAGGTCCAACAAGGCAATGCCAAGGTTCAAGCAAGGCATCTCAAGGCCCAACAAGCTCATCCAAGCCCAAAGCAACTCAAGCAACGAGCCCAATCCTTCCTCTCAACACTAGAGGAAGAAAGGAGAGAGAGGAACACTTCTCAAGGTGACAAACTTGCCCAACAACCCTAATCTTGGGTTAATTGCAAGTAGCACCTCAAGCTCTCAACAAAGCACAAACAAACCCTAATCACCACTAAAGGTGATTAGCAAGCAACTAAGCACCAAGGTTAGGCAAAGCAAATAGGATAAGTCCTAAACGGAGGTTAGGGTCCTTACAAGCTATAACCCTCTATAAAGGGATTTTTCCTCGAAATACGAAGAGAAAAGTGAGGGATACTTCCTCCTCATCTCTTCCTCAAGCTCCCATGTGGCTTCCTCAACGCCACGATGATGCCAAAGAACCTTTACCAGAACCAGGTCCTTCCTCTTCAGCTTCTTTACTCTTCTGTCAAGGATCATCACATGACCTTCCTCATAGGTCATATATTCATCAAGCTCAACTTCAACCGGTTCTATCACTATCCCTGTATCTGGGTGACTTTTCTTCAGCATGCTGACGTGGAACACTGGATGTAACCTATGCAACTCTGGTGGTAGCTCCAACTCATAAGCTACCTTGCCCATACGTGCTATGACTGGGTATGGCCCCATATATCTGGGTGCTAGCTTACCCTTCCGGCCAAACCTTAACACACCTTTCCAGGGCGAGACTTTCAGATACACTTTGTCTCCTACCTAGAACTCCAAAGGTCGTTGACGATTGTCTGCATAAGACTTCTGCCTGTCTTGTGCGGCTTTCAGCTGTTGCTATATCACTTTGATCTTTTCTGTGGTCTGCTGTACTAACGCAGGACCCAAAAGTTGATACTCACTAGATTCATACCAACATAAAGGAGATCTGCACTTCCTGCCATATAAGGCCTCATAGGGAGCCATGTCAATGCTCCGCTGGTAACTATTGTTGTAGGCGAACTCGATCAAACTGAGGTGTACGTCCCAACTTCCTAGGAACTGCAAAACACAAGCTCAGAGCAGATCCTCCAAAGTCCGAATTGTCCTTTTAGACTGTCCATCTGTCTACGGGTGGAAAGCGGTGTTGAACCTCAATTGTGTTCCTAACGCCTTATGCAACTGTTCCCAGAAAGGACTCATGAACTGAGGACCTATGTCAGAAACTATCGTTGTTGGTACACCGTGCAAGCGTACTATCTCATCTACATATACATGAGCGAGCTTCTCGGCTGTATACGTTGTCTTCACAGGTATGAAATGGGTAGACTTCGTCAATCTATCCACGATCACCCAAATGAAATCATAATTCTTAGTTGTCCTAGGAAGACCAACTACAAAATCCATGGTTATGTGATCCCATTTCCATTGCGGTACCGACATGGGTTGCAACGTACCTACCGGCTTCTGATGCTCTGCCTTGACTTGTTGGCATACCGCACACCTAGCCACAAACTTGGCTACATCTTTCTTTAAGCCAGGCCACCAATACAAGTCTTTCAGATTATGATACATCTTGGTGACTCATGGATGCATAGCATACATCGATGTGTGTGCTTCCTCGAGCACTAGCTTCCTCAGATCATCAGCATCGGGGACCACCATCCTATCATGATAGCAAACTAGTTCATCCTTGGACTCATGGAACCCATCACGCTTTTCGCTGTCGAGCTCTGACCTGATCAACTGCACGGTATCACCTATTTGTTGTGCATCTTTGATCTGCTGTCTCAGCATAGGCTTGACTTGCATTTGTGCCAAAAGTCCGGCTAACAAGGAAACTTCCATTTGCACATTAATCTGCCGCAAGGAAACAAACATATCCCATCTATGGCATACTAAGGAACTCAACTGTGCCTTCTTTGTAGGAAGAGAAGAAGACTTTCGGCTAAGCGTGTCAGCTACCACGTTCGCTTTACTAGGGTGATACTCGATGGTGCAGTCATAATCGTTGATCAGCTCAATCCATCGACGTTGTGGCATGTTTAGCTCACTCTGTGAGAAGATGTACTTCAGATTCTTATGATCTGTAAAGATCTGGCACACCTCCCCGTAAAGGTAGTGTCTCCAAATCTTTAACGCATGAACTGCCACCGCCAACTCCAAATCATGAGTCGGATAGTTCTCCTCATGTTTCTTAAGTTGTCGCGAAGCAAAGAAATCACATGGTCTTCCTGCATCAGCACGCATCCTAAGCCTTTCTTAGAAGCATCACAGAAAACAACATAGCCTTTCCCACGCTCTGGCAGGACTAATACTGGATCACTAGTCAACTTCTCCTTCAAACTTTGGAAAGCATCCTGGCAAGGATCATTCCAAACAAAAGGTACATCCTTCCTAGTCAACTTCATCATCAGCAATGCAATCACACTGAAGTCCTTGTTAAACTTCCGGTAGTATCCTGCTAAACCCAGGAAACTGCGAACTTCACTCGGCGTCTTTGGCTATTCCCATTCTGCAACAGACTCCACCTTCTTCGGGTCCACTTTAACTCCTTCTTCAGATATCACATGACCCAAGAAAGTTACTTCTTTCAACCAGAACTCACACTTACTAAACTTGGCATACAACTGATGTTGGAAAAGGAGAGTCAACGCTTGTCGAAGATGTTGTTCATGCTCTTTCCTGTCTCGACTATAGATCAAAATGTCATCTATAAAGACTACAACAAACTGATCTAGAAACGAACGGAACACCCTGTTCATTATATCCATGAAAGTAGCAGGTGCATTGGTTAGCCCAAACGGCATAAGCACAAACTCAAAGTGACCATACCTCATCCTAAAAGCTGACTTTGGTATGTCATCCACCTTAATCCTCAACTGATGATATCCAGACTGTAGGTCGATCTTTGAAAAAACTATAGCACCATGCAACTGATCGAACAGATCATCTATCCTTGGCAACGGGTACTTGTCCTTGATCGTGACTTTGTTCAACTGTCCGTAGTCTATGCATAGCCGCATCGATCCGCCCTTTTTCTTAACAAACAAAAATGGAGCACCCCAAGGCGACGTGCTTGGTCGGACGAAACCTTTCTCCAACAACTCTTGTAACTGCTTCTTAAGCTCTGCCATCTCTACTGGATCCATCCTATACGATGTCTGTGAAACTGACTGTGTTCCTGGAACCAGATTGATCTCGAAGTCAATCTCTCGGGGTGGATGAATGTCGGGAAGCTCATCAGGAAACACATCCGCAAACTCTCGAACAACCATCACCTCCTCAAGACTAGGACCCTTCACCTTGGCATCCACAACATGAGCTAAGAACGCCTTACATCCTTATCGTAACAACTTTTCTGCCACAAACGCTGATACTAGACACGTCGGAAGAATCTTCCTATCTCCTTGGAAGATCCACTTCTCTCCATCATCATCAAACACTACCTGCTTGGAATCATAGTCCAACACAACCTTATACTTCTCTAAGGTATCCATTCCAAGGATCACATCGAATCTATGCATATCAAGTGGTATGAGATTCACTTGTATCATGTGTCCCAAAAAAGATAGAACATAGGATGGCCGAGGAACCATCAAGAGGGGTTTCTAACAACAAGCTATCTTTCTTACAGCTAATAGGTAACAGAGAGTTATCAAGCATAGAACGTGCGATAAAAGAGTGTGTAGCACTCGAGTCAACCAGAACAGATACAAAGTAAGAAGAAGACAAATCAGAATGAAATAACTCCATCTGACCTATCACCACTCGCGGGTTGACTATCGCCTCCGGCTGACTCATAGCGTAGAATCCAGTCGTTGCTTGTTGTCCACGTCCTCTGCTTCCTTGAGTGGATGATCCTACTTGCGACGCTTGACCGCATCCTTGCCCTATACTACTAGGTTGTTGTCGATCTGACCCTTTTTGATTTTGCCTCAGCTGCTGTGTCACTTCAACATCTTTACTTGGGCAATTCGACTTGAAATGCCCTGTCTGTTCGTAGATATAGCATGCACTATCCTCCAACTGTAGCCTAGATGGCCCTGTTACTGCCATTGAAGTTGTACTATGTGCCTTTGATGGTGAAGAAACATAACCTATTCCCTTACTTGGAGACCACTGTGATGGTACCCTGGAACCTCTCATCATGGAAGGTGCTGAAAACCTTGGCTTCTTGAAGCCACCAAATGTCTAACCCTAGAAATGAGCAGGCCTCTTCTTAGATATGGACTCTCTCTTCTCCCTGATTGACGGTTCGATCCTCCAGATAGATTCCACGAATGTAGCAAACCTTTCTCTATTTTCTAGGGTGGCAGCTGGCGTCGTCAACTCCGCACTCAGGCCCTTCTCAAAATGTCTGATTCGTTCATCATCCGTTGCTGCCATGTGAGGACAAAACCTCAATAGGTCCATGAACTTGGCTTCATACTCGGTGATGTTCATCGCTCCTTAATGCAGGCATTCAAACTAGTTGATCTTCTCATCCAGATATGTCTTCGGAAAGTATCTACTGACAAACTCACGCCAGAAAACCTCCCAACCAATCACCTCACCAGGTCGCTTCTCCTCCTCGATGGCCCACCAGTGGCCAACACTACCCTTCAGAAGGTAGACAACGTGCTTGACTTTGTCTGCTTCGGGGATGTCGAGGATCCGAAAAGCCTTCTCAAGACTTGTCAGTCACAGATCTACATCTGCTGGATCAGCCATCCTAGCATAGTCTGAAGCTCCGACTCGGTGAAGCCACTCAAAGGTCTTCCCAATACCTGATGTTTCACCATGGGGAGCCTGTGCTCTCGATGGAGGCACTGGAAATCTCTCTACCATGAGATTCATCGTAGCCATCATTTGCCCCATAAGCTGTTGGTAGGTAGGGTTTTCGAGAATGGCTGGGTCAAGTTGGGGAACCTCAGGCACCCGATCTCCATGTGCCTGTCTTTTAGCTCCATCAACTGATGTAGCATTGCTGCTCTCGGCAGCATGTTCTTCATGGTTTCAAAACATGTTGGCTTTTTCTTCTGCTGAGGGCAGAAGATGATTGTAAGAAAATCTAGAAAACTCACAAGAACAGACACAACCTAGTCCTAGATCCCTGTAGACTCAGCGAACCTAGAGCTCTGATACCAAAAACTTGTGGCGACACATCCTGCTATCACACAAACAACGAGGTGCCACGTGAAAATGTGCGAAAAACACCATAAACCACTTATTACCAAAAACACAGATTAATTAAAACTAATTTTGACAAATAGATAAACCAAGAAACTATTACATTCAGATCCTCATCCTGTAAGAAAATAGGTTATATAAACATTTACAAGTCTTGATACGTGTTCACAGCTTAGAAGATCAGTTGTCTTGTCACCACATGAGTTCATCACATGTTTATATATACATAACGGGCCACATCCGGCCAGTAGCAGGATAAACAAAGCTTTGTCAGCCATACATCGTGAAACAACATGAAAACACCTCCAAGGACCTGAGAGTACATGGATGACTCTAAGACTCTACTACAAAACAACCAAAACAACAACATATCCATCTCTTGCCTTCTACTACTCCTCTTGCTGCTCGGCCGCAACCCCGCAACCACCACCACATCTAGCACGGACACCTAAAAAGGGTGTAAACCAACAGGGTGAGACACACAGTCCCAGCGAGAAACATAACTCCCCGCCGAAACCATAAAACTTCAAAGGTTAAAGCAGATAACAACAATTAAATAAATAGTGTAACAAGAGCAGACAACTGATAAAACATACAATAAGACCAGTCTATAGAGCAAGGTTATTCATACAATCAAGCTTACCAAGATGTACAGAAGGCATATAACCAAATATTTTCTTTATGGAACATGATTGACAATATCAGATTTATAAGGTCTTACCACATAACATAAGGAATGTATAAGTAACTGCAACGTATAACAAGATCAACTACAAAAGCAAGGCCTCAAACAATGTTCCGTGTTTTGCCTTAAGTAATAAATACTATTCGGCTGGATTACGTATTATTATGCCCTAAGGAAGTGAGTCGTACCGCTCAAATCCAACCGACGGCTGCGAAACCCGGAGTCGGTGCCATACAAGGTCAATGGAAGAGACAAACTCCACGACCTCCCACCTCGTGGTCAATGCATGAGAACCAAAGTAGGACCGCAGTCTCATGTTTAGGTGGCCTCAGCCACATGGTCATCTCCTGCAGACTACCCTTTCTCTAGCCCGCCTTGGTACAGGTCTCGGCACTAGTATATCTGAGCCACGGGCCAGTTCACCGTGCTCCCTAAGCCATGAATGCATTCATGCTCTATCATACTGAGCCATGGGCCTGTTCACCATGCTCTATCCATCCCGAGTCTACAACCGCAACTGCACTCGAATCCTTACTATTTAGGCTAGGAGAAACCTCGCATATTTAACAATATGCGCTCTGGGTTAACCCGCAGGAGAACCCGTTTCACCATCACCAGCTACTGACGATGATGGATCTATGGCTAGGGCAAACTACATGATATGTTCCATTGTAATTAGTTAGCATATTTTAAGTGAATTGTTGAGGCAACTAGGCTGTAACACATACATAACATTAAGTTACATTATTGATACTACCATCACAATATCCCGGGATCTCAATCCCTTATCACAAGAAACCACTGCCTCATAAGGCATTCTCATCACTTTGGGATAACAATCCCTGATCTCATCATTAGAGGATAACACCTCAACTAGGCACTTAAGCCAAACTCAGGTCCTCAAACCCAAATGCATCATAAGGTGATGCAAGTTATCTCATCAGCAAGAGTGACCATCAATGCAGTTTTATTCACACATATATACCTCATAGCCCTTTTTCCTGGCTATGCATCTACATGAAACACCTGCATGGTTAGTATACACAATCATAGAGATAACTGAAACCATCATGGATTAACAGAAAGATCATGTTATCAAACATAGGGCAACATTGATGATTATATGCTTTATTATTCATGCCTCAAACCTGTGACCATATGTAACATCCCTGACCTGGGTTATGTACTAACCCTAGGTATTTTGCTTAAATAAGTGATCATATGCTTGTGTTTATCCTTTGAAATGTAATTAAGGTTTTTGAGGAACTTATATTTCAATTTTAGTCCTCTTTGCATAATGTTGAAACATTGTTTTGTTAATAATGGACTAAAGTGCAAATTACCCAAGTTGAGGGGTTTATTTGCGATTTGTGCATGTTAAGACGTTCCTTTAATTTTGTGACATCATAAGAATGAATATGATGAAGTGGTATGGATTCCACAAGCTTGAGCACCAAGATATAGCTTGTAGAGAAATCCTTGTGCATTAAAACCTAGTTTTGGTGTAAAGAGTAATTTACCCAAAACCTAGGGTCCAACATGTAAAATATACCCTCTAGAGGATCTCTCATGTTTCTTGGCATCAAGTAAAGCAAAGAAAATGAGAAGGGAACCTCATTTGAATGATTATGGTAGGAGTGGAAAATTACTCACACATAAGTATATATTAAGCAATATCCAATAAAGATGGGTATTAATATACAACTCTTTAAGGTGTTTTGTTTCTTTTCCTTTTTAACCTTAGATAATGGAGGAGTTTTGCATAAGGTTAGGAGGTGGAAACGTGGCCAAGGATGAAGTTTTAGTAGAAACAAGATGGAATTAAAAGAGATAACAATCTTTTTCCTTGCCTTGGAAAAACCCATAAAATATATAAGGAACCATTCTCCAACAAAACAAGGGATCGTTTCCCTTAGTTATTTTCCTTATCTTCTTGCTTTGGCCGACCAAGGGAAAGCTCTGGACCAGAGGAAGGATGACCAAGCTAGTTTGGTAAGTATGTATCATCATCTATCTCGAATTCATGGTGGAAACCATAAAACAAGGTTGGATTATTGGTTTTCTTCACACGATTCTCCTTTCTAGCCATCTTCTCCATCCAAAACTCGAAGAACGGACCTTGGACAACTAATGGATCTTCATCCACCATTAAAGATACGAATCTTGGAGCTATGGATCAGTCCTAGATGTGGGTTTTATAACTCTAACCCTTAAATTTTGTTAATGCAACCTTCTTTCCTAAAATCGTTGCATATACTTCTTCTTTAGACACTTTTGTGTGTTCTTGTAAACAATTCTGTGAAGAACAGCCCCTGTTCTTGAGGTAGAAGAAGATGACGTAGTTCCTATGTTTATCCAAGAAATTACATTAGCAAACGGTCTCCCAACCTTGCTCAAATGGTTTCTCAAACCGTTTGGGAGCAAATGATTTCAAACTGTTTGAATGCAAACGATTTCAACCAAACCGCATAGAAGCAAACAGTCTAAGACCGTTTGGAGGTGTTGACCAGGCGTTGACTGTTTGGAGGTTTTCTGAAAAACATTTAGATCAAAAATCTATAAATAATCATCAACTAATTCCAAGTGAATCACCAATTGAAGGTCCAACAATCATCAAATCCCTAATCGGGTTAATTGTTGATTTCAATAATGGTATTAAGTTGAAGTTTGGGTTGAGTGACAACGGTTTCAAAACCGTTTGGGGATCACCCAAACGGTCTCAAGACCATTTGGTGATCACCCAAGACCGTTTGGAGGTCTAGGGTTAAGCATAGTTGACCAATGGAAGATCCAAAAGGTTCTAAATTGAAGAACAATCAATTGTTGAATTGGTGACTAAACCTAGTATCCAAACCTTAGTTGAATGACCTGGTTTTTGATAAAATAATGGGAAAATGGTCTCAAGACCGTTTGGAGGTCATACAAACAATCCCAAGACCGTTTGGGGTCAGGTCATGATCAATTGAATGATGGTTCAATGGTTTCAAATCAATTAGACTCACATTGAAGCATGTTGAAGGGTCATCGATTTCAAACCCCAATCCAATTGATCCAAGCCCTAATTGATGATCAATTGAGGGTCAATTGAGTGTCAAAGCAGTTGAGGGTTGACCTAATTGACTCAATTGATGAGTGGCTAACAAGTGCATGATTAATTGAGGGGTTCAACATTGGAAACCCTAACTCAATTGAAGTAGTTGAGACACTTTTTGGTCCTTGCGGTTTTGAGGTGGTTTGGACCAAACGGTCTCAAGACTGTTTGGGTCCAAATGGTCTCAAGACCGTTTGGGACCAAACGATCCCAAACCGTTTGATCTCATTTGGTTTCAAGGTCATTTATGTCCATGCGGTTTCAAAGTCAAACTTGACCAAACGGTCTTCACCCCATCTTGGGCAAACGGTCTTGAGTGTGCACTTTACCAAACGGTTTCAAAAGTAAAAAAGACCAAACGGTCTTCAACACCAAATGGTTTCAAGGGCAGTCCAAGACCGTTTGGAGGTTTAGTGTACAAAACCGTTTGAGGTCTAAAAAGGACAAGATCGTTTGATGCCTTAGTAGTCAAGATGGTTAGTTATTGATTAACCTAAACCTCATAGATACTTAAAGTAATTAAGGGACCAAGTAATTAGTTGATTAATGCACGTTATAATCAGTGGTGAACATTACAAAGGTACCTTGATGGAATAAAGTGACTAATACCCTTTGAACAAGTAAGCTCTAATGATCACAATAGTAATGTCAGAACCCATAATGTCAATATTGAATTGACTTAGCCTAATCAAGGGTGATGCAAACATTAACTTATAGAAAGATGAGAGAGAAGACTTCTTATATGAATGTTAATCAAGTAATGGGTTCCCAATATAAATGAATACCTAATTAGGGTATGATCCATGTTAGTGAGATCATGAAACCCTAATTATGATGGTTAATGAATCATAACCCTAAATAGGGAAATAATGGGAGTATCCTTAATATATGATGATGACATAATCCTAATTCATAATGATGACATGGTAATCCTTAAATTAAAGGTACTTTGTTGATCATTCTTACTTGGGGTGAATAGTAAACCCTAATGGTGAGATATTGATGATAACCCTAATCAAGGATGATTTAATGTGAATAGTAAACCCTAACCCAGGGTGATGTGATGAGCATAGTAAATCCCAGTTCAGGGTATGCTAAATAAGAACTCTAACCTTGACTGATGTGATATGTATAGCAAACCCTAATCGGTTTGAAGTATTGATTTCATAAGAGTAAAACGGTCGTGGTGATCTTCTGTAGCACGACCGTGCAAGGTAGCAAGGCCGTGGTGGCTTCCCCTTGCACGAACATTCTTGGCTTCACGGTCGTGGTACTCTATACCTGACTTGGAGTTTATTTCAAGTAAACCTTAACCAATAGTGATGCTATCATTATTGTACATTGTGCTGATATAAAGATAATGTGCTTGTTATCATTTATATTAATCATACATGTTTTTATAAAATAGTGAGCATAGCCAGGTAAGAGCTATATTCATTGAAAGTAATGATATGCTATGTTGAATGTTGAAATGTGACAAAAGAGAATGAAAGGCGGTATGAGCCATGAGAAATATCTACATTGCCACTATCATGTTTATACTATCAATTAACTTGATAGCATTATGTCACTTGGTAACAAGTGTTTTGCTGAACTAAGGGTTTGAATACCCATTATCTTGAATCATAATGATGAGATGATTAGGGATTGATATCCCAATGTCAACCAGATGTGAAATGGACTTGATACAAATAAGTACTCTTTCTTTATAGCAATTCTTTTAATGGTTTACACTTGAAAACATGACTGATGCTAAAAGAATGCCATAATATACTTAAATAATCAAGTATAATGATATCATGCATAGCCCTGACCATAGATCCATCATCGTCAGAAGTTAGATGATGGTGAAATAGGTTTTCCTATGGGAACTCCTGGAGAGCATACTTTTGAGTATGTGGGGGTTATGGACGCGAATATCCTTACATCCTAATGGAGGAATTGATGTGAGATAAACATCAAATCTCTCAGTCCTTCATTATATGTATATGCTGGGGTGATGTATCACTAATCTCCCGATGATGTTGTTAATGCTGCATCGATGAGAGATAAATAAGAAATCCCTTGATGGCGAAGAGAGTACAGCATGCCACTGTAACTCTTATAGCGAAGTTGCCAAAATACCCTGAATAGCTATTATAGCAGAGGCACAAGATGTCCTATATGATGATCCTCACACTGACAGAGGAAGATGAGGTCATAGAAATCTGACTCTTCTGATGACCTATGTATGGTACCGATTGTGATTTAGTAATGGTCGGTTGGAGTATGAGCGGTATATCTCATTTCCTCAGGGCATAAGTATGTTTTTAAAACGTAATCAGCCGTGTAGCATAATTGCTTAGGTTGAACTGCGAGAAACAATGATTGATGATATATTATTTATTGAGTCCTTGTTGGACAAGTAATATACATGTTCTTCATATTATTTATTAAATGAATGATTGTTATTCAATCAAGTTATACTCGAAATGATTGCATAGGTTATTCTATTCCAAACAGTTATATAATGAATTGCCTGCTGTTAAATAATTATATTTCTACTGCTCTATGTTATTCAATTATTTGCAATAAGAATGCTTTTGGCGAAGAGTTATAACTCTTGCTGGGACAATTATTCAATTGTCTCACCCCCATGGAATTCAACTTTTTAGGTAGACGCCGAGGATGAAGGAACCCTTCAGTGGGTGAACAGCAGTAGCAACAACAACATCAAGGATAGCAGTGATCCACAGGTGGAGTCACTGTTTGTTAGGTCTATGTATAGAAGGTCCTATGTGTCGTCTCTGTACTCTCAGGTCCTAGGAGTCAGTGGATGGTTTAATATAGATCTGAGATTTTTGGCGTAATGCCTCAAGAAATTTTTTTGTATACTACTTATGTACAGCTTAATAGGGCAGTCAGTGTTATGACTCTCAAGATGTGATAATACAGAGATGTACTAATGAATCAGCATGTAAATAACTTAACTTGTCTCTTTATGAAAGAGTTTTACTGTCTGAAGATCTTTTTACAAAAAGTTTTAATTTTTAGTGATTTTCTGTGATTCCGCTGCTAATTAATCGCTTCCGCATCCGCTGATCTCGTTTTCTCCGAGATGGATGCCACACAATAGACATGGGTCACATCATCGTGTGAAGCAACTCCTATACTTCCGAACTTATCATTTATACATCATTATAGATACATGGTTCAAGATGATCACAAACACATGTAATATCATATCATAAGAGTTTCAGATATGTCATGCTCACATATGGGCGTTCTACTATATAAAACATGTCAAAAGGTTCACAAACCATAAACCATAACTCTTAACAACAAAGAGGTGATCACATGATAAGGAACTAACAGATGGGTTTCCGGGTGGAACATGACCCTCACTACAAGTACCCACTACCCTCACAAGAAGTGTGACGGGCAGGGCACCCTCACTAGAAGCAGTACCAGGCAGGGTAACTTTCCTCCCAAACAACATATCGACCCATCACAGCAAGGGTGTCGGGCTACCTCCTCAAGGCATGTCGTGCAACTATGTGTATCGTGCATCCATGGATGTCGGGTATCCATGTGTGTCGTGCATCCATGTGTGTCGTGCATCCATGTGTGTCGGGTTAGGGTTACCATATGCCACTCTATCGGTCATCCTCACCAAAGCATGGCGCTCATCACAAGACTAGCTTACAAAGCTCCATAATGTTCAAGGTGTAACGGGCACCAAGCACTACCCAAGCTAGGTGTGTCGGGACGGGCACTCAACAAGGTATAACTCCCAACACATAAAGGTATCGGCCAACAACCAGACACATCTAGGCACAACAGCCAAGGGTACAACTCAAACGGACAGCAAAGGAAAGTCTGTCGTCCAACCAAGCTAACCTCATCCTATCGGCCAACACACAAGGCAAGGACCAAGGTCTATCACCCAAAACAGCCACATCATCTCAACCCAAGACTCTAGATTAAGAGAGGGTATCAGGCAACACCATCCCCAATCCATATCGTGCAAGATACAGCCCAATAAGATCGTCCTCGACCTCAAGCACAAGGGTACCAAACCCTAATTGATCAAGAAGATCGGCTCACCTCTCAACAACTAAGAGAGAGGGGTTTTGCACAAACTCTATCACAAATCGAGAAACCACAAGGATCAACCTCAACATAGATCTACATCTACCAAAAAGCTCACCTCTCGAATCCATGGTGAGGGAAGGGTGTTGCTCAAGCAACTAGAACACAAGCTCACCTCTCAATTTAAACGAGATAGGGGTGTTGCTCATATCACTAGATATCAAGCTAACTTCTCTAGACCAAGGAGGAAAAGGAGTGTTGCTCAACAAGGAAACCCTAAGACATGGTTCGGCCAACTAGGGTACAAAGGTACAAAGCCTCAACCATATCAACAAGATCACCATAACCACAAGATTAAAGGTGTAACAAGCAAGAAACTTATCTTAAAACATACATGGCCGATTATGATCATAAGAATACATACAAGAACATAGAAGAAGGTAATATGATTAGGGTTAGGAGTTATGTAACCCACCTTAACAAGCTCCAAGCTCCTAGCAGCAAGCAACACCTTCGGCCACCACAAGAGGAAGAAGAAGACTCCAAGATAAGGATCAACCACCAAGCTTGCAAAGGAAGAGGTGTCGTGCAACCAAAGGGAGAGGGGAACTAAGGAACTAAAGGGATCCTTAGCAAGAAAAAGGGAACACATATATAGGAGAGGATGGAGGAGAAACCAAGGTAAGACGAGGCAAGGTGTCGCTCACCTAGGGACACTTATCCATGGGCAATGCCACCTCCCTGACTTGCTTTAAACACATGTCCAAGGCCATTGCCACATGCAAGCATCAAGCACCAAGTGTCCACTAGTGGTGACACAAATGAGGTCAAAGAGGTCAAAGGGGGGTCCATGGGCGACACACCCCAACTCCATGCCCGACATCACTCCCTGGGCGACACACCCAGGCCGACACAACCATGGCCAGCACACCTATGGCCGACACAAGGTCCAACAAGGCAAGGGCAAGGTTCAAGCAAGGCATCTCAAGGCCCAACAAGCTCATCCAAGCCCAAAGTAACTCAAGCAACGAGCCCAACCCTTCCTCTCAACACTAAAGGAAGCAAGGAGAGAGAGGAACACTTCTCAAGGTGACAAACTTACCCAACAACCCTAATCTTGGTTTAATTGCAAGTAGCACCTCCAGCTCTCAACAAAGCACAAACAAACCCTAATCACCACTAAAGGTGATTAGCAAGCAACTAAGAACCAAGGTTAGGCAAAGAAACAGGATAAGCCCTAAACGGAGGTCAGGGTCCTTACAGTTCCCATCTAACATGTGCCCCGCCTTTCCTGTTCATTTTGGGGCCATCAAACACTCTATATCGTACATGGAAGCCCTTAGAATCGAAGGTAGTGTTTGACATGCACCATGCATCCCTGCTCTTCCCACTTTGACCAAGCCAATAGATCCATGTTTGGGACACACACCAAAGACTCTAGAAGGATGGTTCCCATTGAATGCCCATCATGCATTATTCACATCCCCACATTGACTAGGATGTTCAGACTACATTCCAAATGATTCTAGAGGATTTTAGAGGGAGGGTACCCATTTAATACAAACTCATCTACTCTAAAGTTACACAAAGGATCCCTACTGAATCCCATACCATAGAAACCCATCAACTACTATAAATATTCCCCATTTTCCATGTATAGGGGCTATAAGGATGTCACAAAGAATGATGAAACTTTTAGGATAGCTATATACATAGGCTAATGCCTCACCATAGTGCAAGGATACCTTTTCTAAGATCCACACGCCTATACCTACCATTTCATACCTCTAAACCCAATAGAGTAAACAAAGGAGACATCCCTATCCACCCCCTATGACATCAAATCAAGGTAGTTTGGTCCTAGCAACCATGTTGGCATATCTCTTTTCCTTTTTCCAAATCCCTAGTATGTAAAGATGTGAGCACCTGAGCTTCATGGCCCTTGATATTATATTGTTGTCTCTAATTTCTCATTTTTGGTTACCGTGCCATTCTTGCATCCTCTTTCTCCTCCCTAGTTTCTAACAACTAGATTGTCACATCCCAATTTTCAAACCTAATTTAAAACTTAGAATGGGACTTTTCCCAAATAACATATAGTTGAGGAGTTTAGTATAAAAAGGCCACAAATATAGTCCCTTTAGAAAAATAAAGTGAGAAGGACGAAAATAAGGCTAGAAATATACTTTTTATCACATATATGCCATAATGAGTTGCATTTAACTTGAAATGTCATATACATGTTTTCCTTTTCACCTTTCTCTCTCCTATCTACTATGATGATTAAAGGAAAGAGAATAAAAATATAAAAGACTTGAGATCCGAATTTGTCACCATGGAATAAGATGCATTGGCCAATAACTCCCCCTCTTTCCTAATATAGCTTTTGTTAAGGAGGAAAGAACCACTAATTCCCTTTTCTCTCTCCTCCAAGAGAGTTGCTCAAAAAGTTATAAAACTTATAGGACATGACGTTTTAGTGGGTAATAATTAGTCATCACGTTAAGTGAACTCAAAGAAACAAGTAGGGAAAGACATTGCATGTTATTTCACCAAATATATATACATAAATCAAGAAAAGTTACTTTTAATAAATTGATGGACATTATATGGTTAAAACGGAAATCTAAGTATATAGGAAGAGTCTAGACACCATTATGGATGTGTGGTCCAAATTTGATAGCACTTTGACCATGTTTAACCCTTCAAATTGATTAAACAAGTTTCCATATAAGTTTGATTTAGATTTGTATCGAATCACATTTAATGCACCTATTTTCCCAAAGTCAGGCGATTTATCGCTGTCACGCGTTGGTTTCCTTCTCACTCATCCGACGGTCTCCATTTAGGGCATGTTTGTTTTTCGGTATGTGGTTGGATTGGATTGTATTCTAACATCCAACATCATAAAAACTGTGTTTGATTTACTCGAACGAGAGATTGGAAACAATCCAGGACTTTTTAACATGCAATAAGTGCTGGATTATTATTTCCATTTGAAAAGTGTGGGACGCCGAGATGCAGCAAAGGACTGCCGGCCAGTCCCAGCGACCTATGGCCCACCATTAACCGGCTGTGGATGTTGAAAAGTAGTGCCCCTGCACTTACTGCCATCACGAGTTATCTACAGTCTGGGTCCCACCATAGAAGAGTTGGTAGCAATTAACTCACGTTCTATGTCAGTGCGTGGTCCATGTAACAGAATATTGGTCTCGATAAACCAAAGCTAATTTTTGATATTGCTGCATCTTTGTTATCCAGCAGCTACTGCAACCGCGATGAAATGAATCCAGCAGTTTGCGTAATCCATCCAGATCCCAGTAAACAAACGTGCCCTTAACTTAAATCTGATCAAACGGTTCCTACCTCGTCATCTAGCTCCCGTTTTCCTCGCGGTTATGAACACAGCCGGATGTTCTCTCTCGTCGCTGCATTATTTCACGAGATTTCTTTGGCAAACGCCCGATCTTGGCGACCCCTTACTCTCCCACTCTTGCGACCTATATAGAAAATGCCCAAATAGGGCTCCCGCAGTCTCTCGACGATCAGTTAGCTGACGCCGCCACCGTGCCGTCTTTGCTTGTATTTTGATCCCAAAAGCTTCGACAGCCTTCACGTTTTCTTCCTCCTCTACGAATTATAGGCCATGTGCTCCCGAACGCTCCACCCTCCTCGCCTTTCGTCTCCGGCAACCTCAAGCACGCCTCCGCCTCCCATGCTTCCTCACGAGCAATTGATCGCCTGGTGAGCTTCTACGCCAACCCTCCTTCCTTTTCAGACCACCGCTTCACCTCGTGTGTGTCCGGAACGATGTACCCTATAGGATGGGTTATCACCCTCATCGCCGTTCAGTGTCGTGATGCCCCTTTGGCCTTTTGGTCTTGGAAATGCATAAAAAATGTTCGCCTAACTGCGAAGAGGCTCTATCTGTGATGATCGGTGTTGTTCACCCTGATTTCATCGAGTTTCTGGCTGCTCCGGTGGTTTCCTTCGCAGCTGTGGTTCTTCTTTTCTCCTTGCGATTCTTGACTTAGCCTCACTGACTCGTAGTGATTCATCTGTGATTGTATCTAGTACTTCTTCTCTCACATTATTGTAATGTTTTGAGGCTTGGATCTTCACGTGCTTTCTTTCGGCTACCGCCACAGCTGGGAGTTGGTGTTCCTGTGCTCGCCATGGATGGTCTCGGCTTGGTACGAGGAGGCCATTGATGGTCTTGTCTCTGTGCGAACGTCCAAAAATGATTTAGAGCCCAGTTATGATCCCAGAAACTGGATCCGGTTTGTTTGTATCCCCCGAAGCCTCGCATCTCCCTAGACACAACTCACTTGGCCGGTTTGTCCCCCTCTTTGCCCATACTTCTATTTGATTTCTCTCCCGATTACCCCGAAGAAGCTATTCTCTTCCTGACCATATCATCACCGAAGGGATCGACGGGAATAACGTCTGAGCTTTGGACAGCTGCGGCGGAATCAAGCGATGCCGCAGCAGACAAGTAAGGCTCGCCGGAACAAACCTGCCTTGATAAGCCATACTCGCGCAACAAACATCTCCGGTGGCGGAAAAGCAGGAGCCGGCAGAACGGACCGGAGATCGTCCGACGAATACAACAAGAGAAAGAAAGATAGGTTTTTTGTACTGCTACGCAAGTTGTTTATCACCAAGCCAGTACCCCCCAGTAACTCTAATCCGGTGTTTTTTGGTAGTGCGATTTGCATTTGATAATTTCCAGTTCGTTTTCTAATGAGTTGTATGCCCTCTGGTACTTGTAACGTTTGATCACGACGTAATGGTTGGTTCTCCACTAAACAAACTCACACCTATTTGAGATGTAAGCAACACAACATTACAACTTTATAATCTCTTCATTAACAGAAACTAGAAATCACAAAGAAATACGTGATCGGAGCACTAACATAACCACATCCCAGATACGATATGGTTGTTATCAATTCTCATTTTGTAACCAAACATGATAATCGAGAAGTTATGTAACAGATGCATAAAATCATATTTTGTTACCACCAAATAATGATCCAAGTAGTTCACATCGACGGGAAGGTTTGGAACCTCGATGTCGGCTCTTCGCCACCTGGGGGCCAATCCTTGTCCGCGGCAAATAGAGAGTACAACTCTAATCTATTTGGTTGTCATACATTACAAATTTTTCTCCAACATAGTTAACGATTTGATAACAGTCTCTTGTGACAACCACTCTCCCCTCATCGTATGTTACACAATGAAAACACTTTGTTGTGTGTTACTGTCAACCACATTTGATTGTTATCCGAACAATAACACCAAAACACGCTATGGCTGTTATCCGAATAATAACATAGAGCGCGCAACCAAACATGCTTATCGAGAAGTTATGAAACAGTTGTACACAAAACTGATTTATTACCAACAAATTCAGAATCCAAGTACACCGTAATGTTCATCCATTTGGTCGTTACACATAAATATCTAATTCTCCTCCAACATCCAAAACCACATGATAACAATCTCCTTTGACAACATCCACAGTTTGTTACATAATGAAAAACAATTTGTTATGGGTTACTCTCCACATGTCTTGATTGTTATCTAAGTACTAATTACCCCCCTAGTCATTTGTTATACTGTGTGTTATACCAACCACTTAATAACCAACTATTATGATAACAACTTTGCATTCAGTCTGTTATGCGACGTGACACATTTGTTACAGTTAATAGTATATGTTGTGTTAGTCTTGCTGTAGTGGGTTGGCTAACAACCATTTTCCCATGTTAGTCTTAAATTGAGCACATAACAATTGAATACACATTTTTCACCCCAATCTATGGAATTTTTTGTGTTTGTTTCAATGTAGCAATAGCACACCCCCAATAATGTTTGGTTTACGGTTCAAAACTAACTACTGCTGTGTTTGTGGAACATAACACAACCTAATCCCGCTACTAATCATGCATTCACACATACCACTAGGATGTGTAACATATCTGGCTGACAACAAATCTATTCACACTAACATCCTTTACGGGAACCAAGTCAACCAATTCAATAATCCAGTTTATAGTGTTGCTATTCACACTGATCTGTATTCATAATTGCGTGTAGCCACAACAATCACATTACCCTCTACCAGTTCGTCTTTATGCTCATTTATGTTTACCCAGATCTTATATTCCATTTATGTTATAATGTTTCAACCAGGATGTAGAAGTTATTGATGTAGATCTGAATGAAATCCCCCGTCAGAGCTATTCTCATTGTACGGTTGTTATTGATGTCGATGAAGATGTATTGTTATCAGAACCAGCTCGGGCTTCTATGGATGAATCTCAGCATGACTTGTCACCAGAAACAACTAGTGGACATTCAGGAACATCAAACTCAGAATCACGAATACCATCTTCTATACATGTTCCAACTACTCCATCAGGAGTGGGAGTGCCTCTAGTTGGGATTGTATTCAGTTCAACCGACCAAGCAAGACAACTACAACATATACACAGATGCAGCTGGGTTTGGTATCAAAACTTCACATTCTTCCAAGGAACGAAACAATAAATCAGCTGCAAGGATCACATTCACATGTGTCAAGGGAGGACGACCACCAAACAAATGTAAGGATACATTATACAGATACAAACTGACTGCACGAACAGGATGCCCTAGCTATATTAAGTTGAAGTGCACTTTCACAGGAGAATATCAGATCTCCCATGTACAACTCAGCCACAATCACCCGATGCTGCAGCAAAGACCATGAGGCGAATACCGGTATCCATACAATGGCGAATTGACATGAACGATGCAGCTGGCATTGGGGTAGCAAAGACCATGAGTTCTTTAGTAACAGAAGCAAGAGGGTATGATGGTCTTACATTCACACAGAAGGACCTTAACAACCATCTCCTGAATTCTCAGAAGCTATGTTTAGGTGAAGGTGATGCAATTACGATACACACATACTTTGTACGGATGCAAAAGAGTGATCCAGAGTTCTTCTATGTGTTATATTTTAACGATGAAGGCATTCTCAGAAACGTTTTTTGGGCTGACACAAGATCTCAGATGGCGTAAAAATATTTTGGGGACGTTGTTACGTTCGATACAACATACCTGACCAATAGGTATGAGATGCCGTTTGCACCATTTGTTAGAGTTAACCATCATGGCCAGTCTACTCTGTGGGGGTGTGGGCTACTATATGAAGAAACAATGGAGAATTATGTGTGGCTATTTACAACATGGCTGCAATGCATGGGTAACCCATCACCTCTGTCTTTTGTTCCTTACATAATGATATCTATGATATTCTTTTTCTGTAGTACATGTTGCATCGAATTGTTACCCATTGGCTATTGACTGTGGGTTTCAGTTCACATCCTTTTTACATGCACATTGATTTTTGAAATTGTAATGTTTTCTTGAACAATGACATTCACTATTTTTATGGTTACTACAGTACATACTGGTTCTAATTAGTGGCATATATAATGTTTTTCCCTGCAATTCATTTTTTTTGTTTGTGGGGGGGGCAGATGTATCCTAAAAATTCATTAATAGTAGCATCGGATAAGAAACTAGAATTCAGTTAACATGAAACATCATCACAAATAACATGTACCACCACTTATATCTATGCTCAACTTGCACTATTTACTGAAGTACATCTACCTTTTATTCCTTACATAATGATATCCATGGTATTCTTTTTCGGTAGTACATGTTGCATCAAATTGTTACCCATTGGCTATTGACTGTGGGTTTCAGTTCACATCCTTTTTACCTGAACATTGATTTTTGAAATTGTAATGTTTTCTTGAACAATGACATTCACTATTTTTATGGTTACTGCAGTACATGTTGATTCTAATTAGTGGCTTATATAATGTTTTTCCCTACAATTCATTTTTTATGTTTGTTGCGGGCCAGATGTATCCAAAAAATTCATTAACAGCAACATCAGATAAGAAACTAGAATTCAGTTAACCCGAAAAATCATCACAAATAACATGTACCCCCAATTATATCTATGCTCAACTTGCACTATTTACTGAAGTACCATATCCTGATTTGTTCTAGGTAATTGGTTATTGTCTTATTTGCATTCCATTTTAGTATATCTTGTGTAGATCATTTGTATTTGAGAAACGTTCACATTATACCATGTACCAGTTAACGTATCTTCACATGAGCTGTGTTGAGATATTCACTTATTATAACACGATTCACACTGGATGACATTCAATACTCCCCCAACTCCTCAGTTGTGTTGCACTGTAATCCATTTTCTACACGAAACATGAGTGACAAAATTAGCTATCCATAGGAAATCTGCCAAAAGGTATTGTAACCGATCAAGTTCAATCAATAATTAACAAGATCTGAGAAGTTTTTCTTGATGTTAGGCACAGGCTATGTCTATGGCACATAATGAGGAAATTACCTGAAAATTTGGGAAAAGATTCCACTACTTCCAACCTTATCTATAATGCAGTATATGAGAGCCCATCAATAGAGGCATTTGAATAGAACTGTGTGGCTGCAATTTAGACTAGCAATGTAAATCAAGATGGTTGTCTTTCGAGAATGTATCAAATACGGCACATGTGGGTCCCTACGTATGTTGATGACTTCTTTTGGGCTGACATGACAACAACCCATCATAGTGAATCAATTAATTCATTTTTTGATCATTATGTTAACTCAAAGACATCTCTGAAACAGTTTGTTAACCAATACAAAGTTGAACAGGAGGCAAGGATCCAAACAAAGAGGAAATCTGATTATGATGATCTGGATAAACTTGTTCAGCTAAGGTCCGAGTTTCATATTGAAGTTGATGCATGATTGGTGTACACACAGGATATATTCAAGAAATTTCAAATCAAACTACAACGTATGATGTATTGTGACATACTGTTCCTGAACAAAATCGATTCGTTGTCTACATTTTCAGTCAAGGAACAACGCAGGGTTTGTTTACCAGATGATGAATATGTTTTACTTGAAAACAAGTTCATTGTCACACACAACTCTATCTAGAACAATTTGTTATGTAGTTGTCAATCATTTAAGTGAAAGGGGATAATGTGCAAGAACTCGTTGTGCGTCCTTACTCACAACTGCATGATAGATAACCTACCAATGCAGTATGTGCTCAACAGATGGATGAAGGACATTGTTTGGGATTATGGAAACAACTCAAACAACATTCATTTGTTCACAAAATCTACTGAAAGAGTCGATGTTGTCTTCAAAATTTGTCAATGTTTCATAGAGATGTCGCATGTTTCAGATAAGCAGTATGAGGTTGTTAAGAATGCACTAAACACAACAATTCAGACATGTAAAAAGGCCCAACTGATCGAATCCATTGTGAGCTCTAATTTTTTTCCGCCATCTTTATATTAGTGATTTATTCTTTCTTTTTTAATTAAGTACATGATGAATCAACAGTCTACGTACTCGCTATTGTATTTTAATTCGATGTAACCTCCTTTTCATGGGTGAATAATTTTTTGAGTGGCATAATCACATTCACTATTCTCTATTACTGTAGTACATGCTGAATCTAGTTAGTTAACTTTATATTGTTTTGTGTGCATTCCATGTTAGTATATTTGATGTGGATCTGTTGATGTACTCACTATTAAGTTACTTTATCAATTCTACAAGTATATGTATAATTTAATGAGTCATGTATAGTTATTCGCACATTACAACGAGGAGTAGTATACAGATATTATGATGAGTTATGCGGAGAATTTGACCATTTATATCATTGCTTCTTGATAAAAAATAGTACCTCATGAATCCAGTGTTAGCTCATTTAAGAAATATATTTCCCTTGTTCATGCACATCATTGTTTATAGGATTTTACCTGTGAACACATTTGTTTCACATTATTGGAATACTTGTATCAGTTGGGATCACTACACTTGTACCAATAATATTGACGTTTCAATGCAGGACCAAACAACAAAACCATCAGTTGTTCCTGCAATCAAGGATCCGATCACAGCCAGAAAGGTTGGAAGACCACCATCCTTGTGGAAAAAGGGATGGCAGGAAATGAACTCAACAAAAAACACCACAATAAGAAAGTGCAGTAAGAAAAAACGAACTCAAGAAGCCACAAAGGATGGACAAATCCTAGCAAGACAAATCCCAAAGCATCAACAGCAAGGGTGGACACCCCACAGTAACATGAATGATATCTGCAACCCTACAAATAGAGGTTTCACTACATATAATAGTATCCCTGTCGAACACATGCTTAGCCAAAGCTGCAACATCTCATCTCCCACAAAACCATGTCAATATATGTTGTCTGCAGTGGGAAGTAACCAAAGGAGTTTTTACACAAATGCTCAAGCAGCAAATCTCATCAACAACCACTACCAATCTGCAACATCTAGATCTAGCATCGGAGAAACTTACAACAGACCATCTCCTCTTGTTGCAGCATGGTTACGCTTCACTACCGACAAAGAATAGATTTATTTTCATACTAATATACATCTGTTGTCATCTTTTTTGGCAAAACACATGTACATCTTTGTAATGAAAATGCCTACACAAAAAATACATATGTACAAGCATGTCAACCTGTTAATATATTTTTGTATCTGGAGCCAGGTGTTTCACAAATTGTTGAGTGCATTATGCCACATCAGTAATGCTGCAATATACATGTTATAACACTCTGAATAAATTTAGTTCACTCTGAGTAACTGTTCTGTTATAGACAAAATAAATATTCATTCGAATGTTCACCACAAAACAGTTAAACAACTGAAAATGATTATTTAGATCCCCCAGATAGCCTACAACAACTGATGCAATGTTGACTGTGTTTTTTTGATATTACGATGTGTATGAATATATTATTACATTTTTAAACACACCTCCACATGAACAACCACATCCAACACTTATTCCTCTCTATTTTTTTCCCACATAAAGGTGCAATGTTCATATGAAGTTCATTTTCCACATATGACAATCTGTATACTAGGAATCAACTTTTGTTGTTATCAATGACAACTGACGTTGGTTAATAAGGACTCAACTTTTGTTGCCATCCATAACAACTGCTTTTGGATGACAACTTTCATAACCAATTCATTTTATACCACTTACAACCAATACCAACCGATTGATACGCCACGATACAACCACGCTTTGTCACATCTATAATATGCATGTAAACGTAACACATAGTTGTTGACTACACACATCATTCACGAGTTCAATTGTATCCATTCAATAGTATGAAAATAAATCTAATAAATGCAACTCGCCTTAATGTGTTATACTGTAACACATTCAAACCGATCAGCTACCGCCAACACACTACAACATTCCATCTGGTCTCCAAACCACATCGCTACCAATGCGCCTGTACAACCTTCTCCTCGGACCAAATTATAATGTGTTGTTCAACGTAACACATAGTTGTTGACTACACACATAATTCACAAGTTCAATTGTATCCAATTAATTCAACCACATCCACTCCTAACACGTGATTTCACCACAAAGGACTTAGTTCACAATGCCACGTCAGTATTAATCTTTACACAAGTATGTGATTAACAAAGTTGGCTTGTCCCAGACTAACAAGAATTACAACCACTTGTCCAGCACAACACAATTACACAAGAAAAATACAAACCACTCTTTTTCCATCCTACCAATACTGATCATTTGTGTTTTAATTACATAATATACTGTTAAATACTGCTCCGCTTTAACAAGAACATGCATTGGTTATTCCTTTTTTATTTTATTTTTCATTTAAGTTCAAACTTTAGCTAATGTTCATTGCTTCCCATATGCTCCTTGTTAACGTCCCCGCTATATAATAGGTTTTATAATCTATTGCCATCCACATGTTGATTCACACCTAACTGCTGGTTTATACTAGCTACAAACTTCGAAAGTTATATCGTAACAAGCCCAACCAATTCAAATAAGAAATACACAGCACCGGAGGTGTACTAATGTCACACTCCACCCCTGTCTTGGACTAACTGAAAGGTGACATAAGATCACCCACATCTGGACATACCGCCCTTCAACAAACATTTCTTTTCCCATCTTCAATGTGGTGTCCTCCGTGACATCTGCTTATTATTACACTAAACACATAACAGAAAATCCAACTAGGTGGATAACTTGCAATATCCATGTGCAGTTCCATTTATGGTCCATTGAATAAGTGGATAACCAGTGATACACATAGAGTATAAAACAAAATAACAATATCATTTAGAGGCGTACTTCATTTTCACACTCCATAAAATATAAGTGAGAAAAGAACAATGTTTTGTTAAATAAATATTGAATCTTCATAATAAACTGAATTAAGGTTAGGGCCAATGCCACATTTTAGGACATTAGCGTGTTTTTCACAAAATCAGCCCCCCCACACACACAGTCAGATGTTGCAGAACGTTCAGTAATCATTGCAACAAACCAAGAAGCCCTAACATACATATAACAACACAACAGGTACACGCATAGAATTGAATCAACAAAATCCAGTTTCATTCTCTCGGTTTAGATCGCCCCTTTCTTTTTATATCCTTCATCTGTAGTATAAGCATAGCATTGATCCCTCACAGGTGACGTACTGGTTCGGCGTAAGACTCTTCTATCTTCTGACCTTCACATATGCATTCCATCCACCGCATAACATACACCCCATAGTCGTTTGTTCCTGCAGGTTGCTGCACTGCCTTGTTATCGAACAAGATCTTCCAGCCTTCTTCAGATACACTACTTATCTTTCTCACAAGGCTTTTGATCATTGTTTCCTGTATTTGGAATCAATTATACAATATATTTAAACTGATATATTGCCCATAAACATGGTCTATAACAAGCCATGAACAACATATATTTACCAAGGTCACTACATCGCTGTCATATGGATGGCTCATCACTGGCCAGTTATATCTCCTCACTAGGCGTAGTCTGTTGTAGAGAAGTATCTTTTTGTATTCATGCGAAGTCACTAGCAAGTGCCAGTGCTCTGAGCTGATAATTGGAAGAAGTATTACATTTGCAGACTTGATGTCTTCCCTTTTCTAGTAACAATACTTTCTCATCAGTGGTGCATTCTTTGTCTTTATTGTGTGGGTCATCGTGGTGTTGAAAATGAACACCCTCCGCTCCCACTTGTTTCCATATTCCTTTCTCATGACTTCACTCCAGCCATCTATTATCTATTACATCCATGATGCGGAGCCAAGTCATTTATGGTGGTCAACAAATCGGTAGGTATACCATTTAATGAGACAACTATATGTAACAACCTTTATATAAAAAAAGTCACATTCATCCTACTACTTACAGTTCAGTACATGTCGTTTTTAATAAAAGAAAAGACATTAAACTTAAATTTAGCAAATAACTGCATACTATTAGTCCAAGCCTAGACGTTCCACCTATAGCAGATTGGGTATCATTTACAACTGGAACTAACAATTCGCACAAACATCATTAACCATATAATTCTATTTGGGTTGCAACAATACTACCCTTCAGTACGTCACACGTTAGAACACACTCTCACCACCCCAACACTCATTGTAGGAAACCATCACAAATCGTTCAAAGCAACACACAATTGCAACTGTATCATCACACTAGACGCACACATCTGTCACTGTACTACAATTGCAAGCAATCCTTTTAAGGTTTATTCATAGCAACAGATGATGTAAGGGCACAAAACTTTAACGACACCCTTAACGGATGCCATACCTGGTTCGTGATGTTACCACCCCTTTTCAGCATATCTCTGAAATCATGTCGCAGGATACAAGCATTCTTAGATCTGAAAATAACATCACCCGCACTCTTGTCCTTGCTGGTAAGCTACCAAAAAAACAAACACTCATCGATTATGCTTGGTAGAGATTAAAAGGTACAACCTCATTACATAAATTCGCTGATTTACATACCCTTTTCAGTAAAAAAATATCTATCTTGCTGTTAAATCTTATTTCCTCCTCATCCCAGTTTGCCATCTCATCGATCTCAATCTTTTTGGAAGGAGACATTAGCTTCATCTTACATTCTTGGTGTTTGCATTTGACTCGCCTGACTAATTAACTAGGGCTCTTCATAGTCGTTATCACCTTCTTGGTTGGCTTCGTTGGTTCCTCTACGCTACCCTCACATGTAACCGTATCGACCATGTCTTTTACAGGGTTCTGCCAGCAAACAACACAATATAAACATTTTCACAATGAATATACATCCACAATATAAGTCGTTGTAGCCTCACCTTTTCATTGGCCCTATCTCCATCAATGAAAATCCACTCTGGTTTTGCCACTGCCTTTGCCTTACCTCTTCTTGTTACAAACATAGAGATTAAAGTATGCGTGCTCACTTCACTAAGGATCTTTTCAATATGGTCATCAATGCCCGTCTCCTTCCACCAATCCTCAACCTACACAACATAAATAATTATTCATTTCGGTTTCATATGCACTAATCTTAACAGGGACCAATAAAGTTCACATATTCGATCCCACATATACCTTCTTCCCTCCACTACCGGCATGTCCATGCCCCACAATTGTCGTGCTTTCCTGAGGGAGTCGACTCATCATAGGGGCATTGCATGGGATTTGTGTGACGTAACTAGCTTTTTCATCAGCAATGTCCAACTCCTAATTATTTCATTGCAACATTTAAATGAGAAAAAACATCATTAACTTGTAAAACATTATTCTGAGATAGTACATACGGATGACCTACCTGTCCATGGCCGTTAGGATTTGCTACAAGCATTGTTGTTGTTTTCTTTCTAGGGGTTGATTAAACAAGTCTTGGCATTTCTATTCTCCTACAACTAGGAAGAACATGTTCACCCTATAGAAATTTAACCAGAATGCATTCAACTAATCATTTCATCATGGGTCACTACTATAATAGGTACAAATATGGCATATTCACGAGACAATCAAAAGTGCATAATATGTTGAGTGTTGAACCCATGAACCAAAACCCAAACAAACCATTGTACGATTTCCAGTCTCTGCAGGCATAACATACCAAATCTACAAGTGGAAAAAAACGATATGCATAACTAGGTCATATTGGAAAAGAAGTCCCGCAACAAAAAAATATGACAATAATGAGAGTATATGAAAGGGTTGTTTCATATTTTACTATTTTTGCTACGCTCGACCTACTCACAGTTGGCAGTGCATTGCCCCGCCCGCTACTACTTTGCACAGACCTAGGTGTTACGTAACCTCAATTGCCCTTCTACTGGAAGACCTTGTCACTGAGCACCTAGCAACAATTTTGACACCCTGCATGTAATATGTCCAAAAATCAGTGAATGATTCAACATAACCAAAAACGTTGACCAACATGTATTCTATTTCAATGTTGAAAATGAAACCCTGCCCCAACAATCCAACAAACCATATCACTCTCCCCCGCCCCATGCACGATAGGCATATCATAACATATCTGCAATTTGGGACAATTGTTTACAACAAAACTTTATTTATAAGCAAAAAACTAAATAGAGTACAATGTTACAGTTGTACACATGGGGCATTGCTTTTGTATTTACCGTCTTAGCGACACTCCCCTTACTCATTCCTGACAGGGTGTCGACCTACCCACTAGTAGGATGTACCTTGCCAGGTGTTTTGTAACAAATCTACAATAGTATCATTAATCATTACCTACTCTAATAGAATTCAAACACTACTGAAATGGATCGAGTCATATGACATGTACCTCAGTAGACTTTTTACTGGCAGACCTTGTTACTGAATGCCTACCAATAGCTTCGCTAACCTGCACACAATATATTGATTATGTAAACAAACAACACAGTCTCCAATATCAATGACATAACCTAATCGAAGATGTCAAACTTTATCCATAACAACAAAAGCAATCCATAACACTAAAAGCAATAACACTAGTATAGCAACCATACTACCATAAAAACCATACATACGATTCAGAAACCAATACCATACAAACTGGTGATTTCCTAGCACCATCATCATCTGGCATCCCCTTTTCAACATCCTCTCCATTTTTTGCACTCTCTGGTGTGTCGTATTGTATCTTTGTTACATAAAAAGAAGACAATACAATACCCCAATATCAAGACGTCTATAAAACATTTTTTTTCATCAGAACTGTAATATTGCCATAGATGCGTTCAACTCACTATCTTTGCTATACTCCACTTCCTCTTTATCTCTGATGTATTCTTACTAGTCCCTCCACTAGTAATAACCAATGCATTGTCCATTGCTAAAACACCCATTATAGAGAGACAGTGAAAAGTCACACAAAACATTAACTGACATCATCTACATGACATATAAAGGGCTCTTTTATCATTTTCCTACGCAAAGACATTTTTATAAATGATTACCACACCTTTTTTGTTGCCGACCTTGTCACAGACCGGCTTCCAATGGAGTCATCTACCTGCAAAACAATAGTACCATATCTTATGTACTACCAAAATTATAAAGGAACTACCACGGTTATCTAATACCCCATCAAATGTAATCAAACACTTCAACACATAAGATGAGAAGTACTATTTTATCAGATTGAACTTCCAATATTATAAAGAGCATAAAACCTTTGTGTTCTGTCACTTTGCTTGCTTGTAATCATCCACATATGTCGTTGCTGAAATCTTACGCAGGCACATCTACTTCCTTGTGTCACTAACAACCCCCTCACTTCGACAACCATCAATTGATACATCTTGATCTATAGGAGTATCATTCATCCTGCCCGATATGGCATGACCCTACGTTCAACAAGTGCGAAAAATCAAGTGGGAACACACATATAAAAACAATTATTCGATAAAGACATTATCACAATACAATGTGGTTGTTACAAACAAATTTCACATTGTAACAGAGGTGCAATTGCAATATGTGCAACTCATACAAAGTTCGTTAAGCAAGTTACCATTCTATGCCCACCAACCGCTCCTGATTTGGTTTATTTGGATGTGGCAAGAGTGGTTCCTATAGCAGAATAAGAAGCAATGACACATGCTCCGCTAACATCCTGCAATGCATACTATCATTTGTTTACTAAATTTACCAAAGATATAAGTCTGAAATGACGAACTAAATCAAGCTCACGTCAAGTTCCTTGAAGTGGGAAGTTGGATCAATTACAAAATTTTATTTCCCCTCCTCCCGCCACTCAGATCCTCACTTGAAGCAAGCAACCTTTTTGGTGTGGATCTTGTGATGCGAGTTTGTAGTACAACATAACTCATTACATCACACAAGGCACAATCTTCCTATCAATTTACACCAATAGATAAGAACACGCTACGGTACCTTGATAGGTGTTGACAAATCAATGACTAGAACATCAATGACAACATTTCCAACCTACGCATCTCCACAACTGTAAGTGATACTATTATCTTTATGAGAAACCATGCAGCGTTACCAAGCAATTGGTGCCCATACCTTGTTCTTGTTGTTCCCTTCCAATTTCGGTAGACTAATGCAGTAAGCCATTCCCTCATTTTCCTAAAGACCAATAATATTCGTCAGTAGTTATTGTTAATCAAAACATTCAATTGAAATTAATGAATGTGAATGTGATGCCAAACATTTGTTCCGACAAGTTCCATATAACAAGGCAACATATCGACTTACCACACAGATGTCGACTGAACTTTGAAACCTATTGTCCATGTCACATCTGACCCCACCATTCTGCTATTGCATAGCATCATTTGTAGCGGTCAACATCCAAATATGTGTACCAATATATTACTAATAAAGGTTGAATAAACATGTATTCCTACACATACCTTTGCAATACCTCCATCAGCTTCACATTCAGAAACCTCTTTGGTTGTTTCATCACCTTTCTGAACCAGTTCCTGCCATTACAATGATCCAAATTAGTTTATCACAACCAGCTACTAGGTTCTTGTAAAATACTGAAATCAGTCTTTCAGACCTCAATCCCCTCAAAACATTACATTATTTTCATAATCTGTTGCACCTGCATCCAAACATTTTTCTTTTTCATGATCCATCACGCCTTGTGTTCTATCCACAGAATAAATAACCTGCGTCGGAAACAATTAAATCCAACATAAATTTTATTTCAAACACAACATACACTCTCAAATGTATTCCTAGACCAACATATTACATTAATATTGAGTGCTTGTTATAACAAGATAACTAGACATCAGTTAGCGTATAACAAACATCACATTTGAATCTGTTTTGCCTCTTCCCCATGTCTGCCGTTGTCTGCACCTACTGACATGTCATTACCCATGCTGCCTCCAAGTGTTGTCTTAGATTCTTGCCTAGACTCAAACTCCATATGAAGAACCTCATTCTCACACACTTTTGCATGGTGTGCTTCCTTCATCAACCTGTACTTCCTACACAACTTTCTTAGTCATTTCTTTAGTGCTTCAACCTCAATCATGTTCTCGTTATTGCTTGTGTCTCCCTTATTCTTGAACTTCAGGTTCTTCAATTTCAAGTTTGAATTGACAATCTGCATATATATTGTATCACATTACACAACTAATCACAACAAACTATCACATATATACTAATTAACATCTACGTCCAACACTAAAACAACAAACCATGTAACATATACAGTAAAAATACATCAAAACAAATATAATGCATAGTTACCTCTCATTCAACTACAACAAATTGACGCTTTCTGCCACCTGACCTTGCCTTTTTCATCACACTCACTGGGGCTGCTATATAATCTTTCACTAAATTTTCCGATCCGATTGTTCTAACCGACATGTCATTCACAACCAACCAGACACTCATCTTGTTATTGTAGTCCCAACAGTTTGCTAAAGGGAAGGCATGAGGTTTGTATTTCTTACTCACACTAGTGACCAATCTGAACCATACCATCAAAAGGAACGAAAAGACCTTCAAGTAACCCATGTTCATGTTCCCCATCTCCTTCATTCTGACATGTAAGTACTCAAAGACAGACTCTGCCCAGTTGTACTTACCTAGCTCGGGCAGAACATCAACATATTCCCACAGGAACCTGTGGATTCCAAACCCATCATATAAGTATAGAAAGGTTGCCATAATGACAACAACCTAAATCCTCACAAATCCTCTACGGATTCATCATCTTCTTTGTAAGAAATCGAGGCCAGCACAACCAATGCCTTTGTTATCTTCACTTCCCCTTTAAAATATTTAATATACACAACACCATTACTAGTCTGACCTTGAACCACAACCTCACATGCATAACAAACCAAAATATTATTCTACACACTGATGTCTGTTATAGAATTTCGTATTCACTTGGTCCAACCAGAAACCAATACTAACCTTGTACTGGGAGACCTAGGATCTGACCTACCTATTTAGCATCAAACTTGACACATTTGGTACCAAGACTAAAACACTTAGCCTTAGGATCATACCTTTCTATCAGACACTTGATTAGAGACATGTCAAATGCTCTAGGACAATTCAATGACATGAAATGACCAAATGTTGTTGAGTTAAGCAGCTGCTTGTGCTGGTCATTCGCCATACCCAACACTATATTAAATTTATGGTATGAGTAGTGCGTTGTGAGGCTTGTGGTCTTCTTCCCTTTACAAACACTTACCTATTCATCTGCATACATGACTGTGTATGTGCATAAACCATCTTTTAATTAAGGGAACAATAAATAGTATGCTTCTAACATTTCTAGCAATGAGCTGTTTTGCAGTATTCATACAAAATGTAACACAACCATTACTGATATTCATTTCATAATTGTACGATACACTAAGACAGTAACACATGTTCAACAAATATATATCATTTTACCAAATAGACATGTTTCTATAACAATCATTTCTCTTTGTTTACTGACGATCCCAAATGTTTACCACATATCATCGCATTGTTGTCATGTTGCATGAGCATACATGTTTTGTAATTTAATAATGTCTAACAACATTGTATTGAAAATAAACATCACTTAACACATACAAATACATCTGTGCACTGTGATCTTAGCCTAAGTTTTTGAACACAACAATTGCCAAACGCAGGAGATAGGGATCACACATTCATATGCAGTTATAATAACATCATTTCACAATACGTCACAAGATCAAATCTATTAGCAGATATATACTTACCATCTTCCCCATGCGGTAGTAATTGTTGTTGGAAACCCTCTCCTTCGTAATAAAACGATGGATGCAATTTCAAAACTAAATGTTTCTTAGCATACAAGTACAACCACAACGCTTTGTAACACAAACAAACGGTTATCAACAATCAATTTATTTGTGTCGGTCCTAGTTGTCCCACTACTGCACATATCATTTTAGTATTCTCTCATTGCATGTATGTACCTATTTGGCTAACGCATGTATACCATCACTGCACTCTTCTCTTATTACATTTAACAAAATAAGGATACAAGCAATAACATCACACTTAAAAGTTAACGTAGTAAAAATAAACATCATATAACACGTAAAAATACATATGTTGTAGTCAGATACATATATATCATTTTATCAAATGGGTTATGTTTCTAGTAGATGTACACATGTATTATCTGTTGCCTAAATAACAAGCGCATGTATACCCCTTCATGAAAAACTACACCCGTTACAACTAACCAAACTCTTCATGGTCATTCTACCTTTTCACACTCCCCTTGTTCATCAGCACAAACCAACATTAAACCCTTCCTCACCATTCACATTTATATTGACAATTTTGGTATGTTAACTACATCTTGAATTAATCCTACAATACAGCACACAACCCACCTTATTAGCAGTGACAAGTTTCATATGTTGCTAGCAACTACCTATCGTTCGATAACAAATGTGTTATGTTGCTAGCAGATGTACACATCTTGAATCTGCCCTACTCTCACTTGAATTTACCTTGCTCTCGCTCTACGTGCACAAAGCCCAACATTTGTTATCGATAACAAATGTGTTATGTTGCTAGCAGATGTACACATGTATTATCTGTTGCCTAAATAATAACCACATGTATACCCCTTCATGACAAACTACACATGTTACAACTAACTAAACTCTTCATTGTCATTCTACCTTTCCCCACTCCCCTTTTTCAGCAGCACAAGCCAACATTAAACCCTTCCTCACCATTCACATTTATAGTAACAATTTTGGTATGTTAACTACATCTTGAATTAATCCTATAATACAGAACACATAATTTTGTCACAAAGGGGTATACATGTGCTTATTATTTAGGCAACAGATAATACATGTGTACATATTCTAGCAACATAATGCATTTGATAAAATGATATATACGGATCTGACTACAACATATGTATTTGTACATGTTTTATGATGTTTAGTTTCACTACGTTAACTTTTAAGTGTGATGTTATTGCTTGTATCTTTAATTTGTTAAATGTAGCAAGAGAAGAGTGTAGTGACGGTATACATGTGTTAGCCAAATAGGTACGTACATGCAATGAGAGAACACTGAAATGATATGTGCAACAGTGGGACAACGAGGACCGACAAAAATAAATTGATTGTTGATAACCATTTGTTTGTGTTACAAAGCGTCATGGTTGTACTTGTACGCAAAGAAACATTTAGTTTTGAAATCGCATCCATCATTTTATTGTGAAGGAGAGGGTTTCCAACAACAATTACTACTGCATGGGGAAGATGGTAAGTATATATCTGCTAACAGATTTGATCTTGTGATGTACTATGAAATGATGTTATTATAACTGTATATGAATGTGTGATCCTTATCTCCTGTGTTTGGTAATTTTCGTGTTAAAAAACTTAGGCTAAGATCACAGTGCACAAATGTATTTGTATGTGTTAAGTGATGTTTATTTTCAATACAATGTTGTTAGACCTGATTAAATTACAAAACATGTATGCTCATGCAACATGACAACAATGCGATGATATGTGGTAAACATTTGGGATTATCAGTAAACAAAGAGAAATGACTGTTATAGCAACACGTCTGTTTGGTAAAATGATATATATTTGTTGAACATGTGTTACCATCTTAGCGTATAGTACAATTATGAAATGAATATATGTAATGGTTGTGTTACATTTTGTATGAATACTGCAAAACAACTCATTTCTAGAAATGTTAGAAGCATACTATTTATTGTTCCCTTAATTAAAAGATGGTTTGTGCACATACGTAGCCATGTCTGAAGATGAATCGATAAGTGTTGGTAAAGGGAAGAAGACCACATGCCTCACAACATGCTGCTCATACCAGAAATTTAATATAGTGTTGGGTATGGCGAATGACCGGCACAAGTAGCTGCTTAACTCAACAACATTTGGTCGTTTCATGTCATTGAACTGTCCTAGAGCATTTGACATGTCTCTAAACAAGTGTCTGATAGAAACGTACCTAAGGCTAAGTGTTTTAGTCTTGGTACCAACCATGTCACGTTTGATGCTAAACAGGTAGGTCAGATCCTTGGTCTCCCAGTACAAGGTTAGTATTGGTTTCTGGTTAGACCAAGTGAATACAAAATTCTGTAACAGACATCAGTGTGTAGAACAATATTTTGGTTTGTTATGCAGGTGAGGTTGTGGTTCAAAGTCAGACTAGTAATGGTGTTGTGTATAGTAAATATTTCAAAGGGGAAGTGAAGATAACAAAGGCATTGGCTGTGCTGGCCTCGATTTCTTGCAAAGAAGATCATGAATCCGTAGACGATTTTGTGAGGATTTGGGTTGTTGTCATGATGGCAACTTTTCTATACCCGTATGCTGGGTTTGGAATCCACGTGTTCCTGTGGGAATATGTTGACATTTTTCCTGAGCTAGGTAAGTACAACTGGGCAGAGTCTGTCTTTGAGTACTTACATGTCAGAATGAAGGAGATGGAGAATAGGAACATGGGTTAATTGAAGGGTTGTTCATTCCTTTTGATGGTATGGTTCAGATTGGTCACTAGTGTGAGTAAGAAATACAAACCTCATGCCTTCCCTTTGGCAACCTGTTGGGACTACAACAAAAGGATGAGTGCCTGGTTGGTTGCGAATGACATGTCAGTTAGAACAATCAGATCGGAAAATTTAGTGAAAGATTATATAGCAGTCCTGATGTGTGTGATGAAAAAGATGAGGTCCAGTGGCAGAAAGTGTCAATCTGCTGTAGTTGAATGAGAGGTAACTACACATTATATTTGTTTTGATATATTTTTACTATATATGGTACATGGTTTGTTGTTTTAGTGTTGGACGTAGATGTTAATTGGTATATATGTGATGGTTTCTTGTGATTAGATGTGTAATGTGATACAATATATATGCAGCTTGTCAGTGCAAACTTGAAATTGAAGAACCTGAAGTTCAAGAATAAGGGAGACACAAGCAATAATGAGAACAAGAATGAGGTTGCATCACTGATGAAATGACTAAGAAGGTTGCATAGGAAGTACATGTTGATGAAGGAAGCACACCAAGCAAAAGTGTGCAAGAATGAGGTTCTTCGTATGGAGTTCGAGTCTCAGCAAGTATCTGAGACAACACTTGGAGGCAGCATGGGTAATGACGTGTCAACAGGTGCGAACAACGGCGGACACGAGGTAGAGGTAAAACATATTCAAATGTGATGTTTGTTATATGCTAACCGATGTCTAGTTATCTTGTTATAACAAGCACTCAATATTAATGTAATATGTTGGTCCAGGAATACATTTGAGAGTGTACATTGTGTTTGAAATAAAATTTATGTTGGAGTTAATTGTTTCCGATGCAGGTTATTTCTGTTGTGGATAGAACACAGGGCGTGATGGATAAGGACAAAGAAAAATGTTTGGATGTAGGTGCAACATATTATGAAAATAATGTAATGTTTTGAGGGGATTGGGGTCTGAAAGACTGATTTTAGTATTTTACAAGAACCTAGTAGGTTGTTGTGATAAACTAATTTTGATCGTTGTAATGGTAGGAACTGGTTCGGAAAGGTGATGAAACAACCAAAGAGGTTTCTGAATGTGAAGCTGATGGAGGTATTGCAAAGGTATGTGTAGGAATACATGTTTGTTCAACCTTTATTAGTAATATACTGGTACACATATTTGGATGTTGACCGCTAAAAAAGATGCTATGCAATAGCAGAATGGTGGGGTCAGATGTGACATGGACGATAGGTTTCAAAGTTCAGTCGACATCTGTGTGGTAAGTCGATTTGTTGCATTTTTATACAGAACTTGTCAGAACAAATGTCCGACGTCACATTCACATTCGTTAATTTTAATTGAATGGTTTGATTAACAATAACTACTGATGGATATTATTGGTATTCAGGAAAATGAGGGAACGGTTGACTACATTAGTTTACCAAAACTGGAAGGGAACAACAAGAACAAGGTATGTCCACCAATTTCTTGGTAACGTTGCACGGTTTCTCGTAAAGATAATAGTATCACTTACAGTTGTAGAGATGTGCAGGTTGGAAATGTTGTCATTGATGTTCCAGTCATTGATTTGTCAACACCTATCAAGGTATCGTAGCTTGTTCTCATCTATTGGTGTAAATTGATAGGAAGATTGTGCCTTGTGTGATGTAATGAGTTGTGTTGTACTGCAGACCCGCATCACAAGATCCACACCAAAAAGGTTGCTTGCTTCAAGTGAGGATCTGTGTGTGTGGGGGGGAATAGGATTGCAAATGATCCAAGTTCCCACTTCAAGGAACTTGACGTGAGCTTGATTTAGTTCGTCATTCCATACTTATATCTTTGGTAAATTTAGTAAACAAATGATAGTATGTATTGCAGGATGTCAGTAGAGCATGTGTCACTGCTTCTTGTTCTGCTATAGGCAACACTCTTGCCACATTCAAAGAAACCAAATCACGAGCGGATGGTGGGCATAGCACGATAACTTTTCTTAATGGACTTTGTATGATGCACACATATTGCAATTGCACCTCTGTTACAATGTGAAATTTGTTTGTAATAGCCACATTATATTATGATAATGTCTTTATCAAATAATTGTTTTATATGTGTGTTCCCGCTTGATGTTTTGCACTTGTTGAACGTAGGGTCATGCCATATCAGGCAAGATGAATGATAATCATGTAGATCAAGATGTATCAATTGATGGTTGTCGAAGTGAGGGGGTTGTTAGTGACACGAGTAAGCGGATGTGCCTGCGTAAGATTCTAGCATTGACAAATGTGGATGATGACAAGAAAGCAAAGCGACAGAACACAAAGGTTTTATGCTCTTTATAGTATTGGAAGTTTAATATGATAAAATAGTACTTCTTGTCTTATGTGTTGAAGTGTTTGATTATATTTGATGGGGTATTAGATAACCGTGGTAGTTCCTTTATAATTTTGGTAGTATATAAGATATGGTATTGTTGTTTTGCAGGTAGATGACTCTGTGGAAAGTCGATATGTGACAAGGTTGGAAACGAAAAAGGTGTGGTAATCATTTACAAAAATGTCTTTGCGTAGGAAAATGATAAAAGAGCCATTTATATGTCATATAGATGATGTCAGTTAATGTTTTGTGTGACTTTTTGTTGTCTCTCTATAAAGGGTGTTTTGGCAATGGACAACCCATTGGTTATTACTAGTGGAGGGACTAGTAAGAATACACCGGAGATAAAGTGGAAGTGGAGTATAGCAAAGACAGTGAGTTTAATGCATCTATGGAAATATTACAATTCTGATGAAAAAAATGTTTTATGGACGTCTTGATATTGGGGTATTGTATTGTCTTGTTTTATGTAACGAAGATACAGTACGACACACTAGAGAGTGAAAAAAATGGAGAGGATGTTGAAAAGGGGATGCCAGATGATGATGGTGCTAGGAAATTACCATTTTGTACGGTATTGGTTTCTGAATTGTATGTATGGTTGTTATGGTAGTATGGTCGTTACACTAGTGTTGTTGCTTTTGGTGTTATGGATTGCTTTTGTTGTTATGGATAAAGTTTAACATCTTCGATTAGGTTATGTCATTGAAACTAGAGACTGTGTTGTTTGTTTACATAATCAATATATTGTGTGCTGGTTAGCAAAGCTGTTGGTAGGTGTTCAGTAACAAGGTCTGCCAGTAAAAAGGCTACTGAGGTACATGTCATATGACTCAATCCATGTCAGTGGTGTTTGAATTCTATTAGAGTAGGTAATGATTAATGATACTATTGTAGGTTTGTTATGAAACACCTGGAAAGGTGCATCCTACTAGTGGGCAGGTCGACACCCTGTCAGGAATGAGTAAGGGGAGTGTAGCTAAGACGGTAAATAAAAAAGCAACATCCCATGTGTACAACTATAATGTTGTACTCTATTTAGTTGTTTGCTTATAAATAAAGTTTTTCTGTAAATGGTTGTCCCAAATTGCATATCTGTTATGATACACCTGCCGTGCATGGGGTGGGGAAGAGTGATACAGTTTGTTGGATTGTTGGGGTAGGGTTTCATTTTCAACATTGAAATAGAATACATGTGGGTCAACGTTTTTGGTTATGTTGAATCATACACTGATTTTTAGACATATTACATGTAGGTTGTCGAAATTGTTGCTAGGCGCTCAGTGACAAGGTCTTCCAGTAGAAGGGAAACTGAGGTTAGTACCATGTGTTTCACCGTAGTGCAGTAGTATTTGTAGTATATCATGCTATGCAAAATTATAATTGGCATGACAATAGTCTGGTTACGTAACACATGGTCCTGTGCAAAGTAGTAGTGGGCGTGGCAATGGACTACCAACCGTGAGTAGGTCGAGTGTAGCAAAAACAATAAAATATGAAACAACCCTTTCATATACTCTCATTATTGTTATCTTTTTCTATTGAGGGACTTCTTTTCCAATATGACCTAGTTATGCATATGGTTTTTTTTCCACTTGTAGATTTGGTATGTTATGCCTATAGAGACTGGAAATCATGCAATGGTTTGTTTGGGTTTTGGTTCATGGGTTCAACACTCAATAGATTACACACTTTTGATTGTCTCATGAATATGCCATATTCATACGTATTATAGTAGTGACCCATGATGAAATGAGTAGTTGAATGCATTTTGGTTAAATTTCTGTAGGGCGAACCTATTCTTCCTGGTTGTAGGAGAATAGCAATGCCAAGACTTGTTAAATAAACCCTTGGAAAGAAAACAACAACAATGCTTGTAGCAAATCCCAACAACCATGGGCGGGTAGGTCATCCGTATGTACTGTCTCAGAATAATGTTAGACAAGTTAATGATGTTTTTTTCTCATTTACATTTTCCAATGAAATAATTAGGAGTTGGACATTGCTGATGAAAAAGATGGTTACGTCACACCAATCCCATGTAAGGACCCTATGCTGATTTGACTCCCTCAGGAAAGCGTGATAATTGTGGGGCATGGACAAGCTGGTAGTGGAGGGAAGAAGGTATATGTGGGATCAAATATGTGAACTTTATTGGTCCCTGTTAAGATTAGTGTATATGAAACTATAATGAATAATTATTTATGTTGTGTAGGTTGAGGATTGGTGGAAGGAGATGGGAATTGATGACTACATTGAAAAGATCCTTAGTGAAGTGAGCACACAGACTTTCATCTCTATGTCTGTAACAAACAGAGGTAAGGCAAAGGCAGTGGCAAAACCAGAGTGGATTTTCATTGATGGAGATAGGGCCGATGAAAAGGTAAGGCTACAACGACTAATATTATGGTTGTATATTCATTGTGTGAATGTTTATATTGTGTTGTTTGATGGCAGAACCCTATAAAAGACATGGTGGTGTGTTCCCGCTAGTGGTGCTTTTACACCCCAAGAGGTCGGAGCGCACGGGATGTGGGATCTTATGCTTTCGAAAATTTGTAAGACCTACACTAACTACCTATGTCTACTAAGACACTACGCCCGCAAGCGCACGGGGTCGTGTCATAGTATAGGTGAGGCGGCAAGTACATGGTCGATCCGCGGAGATAGAGGGGGCACTAGAGTTAGATGATGTATGCTACGTTCCTATTGCGGAGATTAAGGTTTTTAGGGTTTAAAGGTTGTTGGTTGTTGATTAAGCTAAGTGAGCAAGTAGGAAAAGCAATATGAAACTAAGTTATCAAAAGGCTAAATTAGCAATCTAAGACAACAAGCTATCTAAACAAGAGCATGAACAAACTGCACTAAACTAAGCAAGAAACTAGCAATTGAGAGCCTAAGTTAACCACTAATCAAGATCAAAGACCTAAATTAACACTTAGCTAGCAAAACTAGGCAATCAACTAAGTTAACTAAAGCAATTGAACTACACTAGCATTAACAAGCAAACAGAGCAATTAAGGTTTTAAGCAATTAGATGAAGGAGGTGGGCCGTTTGGGAATGTGACCTTGACATTAATTGGGGGATGTCACCATAATAAGCAATTAGCATATTTCATTCTAGATTACCAAACCAAACAACAAGGTGGGTGCTATGAGGATGTACCCTATGCTACTAGTTGGAGAACTAGGGCTAGGTATAATTATCATAGGACTTACCAAGTCTAGGTCTCTAGGATAAGTGGTATTAGTCAATTGAGGACCAAGGGTAAGGATGGGAGTAGAGATGAGGATATTTGACCTCATGCCACTAGCCACCTTAGCCTTTAGGAAATCCTAGGAAATTGCACTAATCACACTTATACTAGTCACTTAGAACTCACATTTGCATGTAGGAAGGAGGTGATTATGTAGGAAGATAGGGGGCTAGCTAGGGATCCGAATTAAGGACCTAGGAGCCAATCCTATGATAGCTACATAGAAACCAAAACATCCTAGAGGCAAATGTTTTCAAACACCACAAGGCAAGCAATCAATGTAATTAAACAACAATCACATGCACACATAATGGGAAATGATATACAAGAAAAGGTAATCATCATAGAAGTGAAATATGTTCATTACAAATTATATTCCCCCAACATGGTATCAAAGTCACATTTTTGTCCAAAACAGTGCACCCGAGGGGGGCTTAGCTATACATGATCAAAACAGAAACAAAGGAGAAGGGAAAGAGAGTAGGAAACACCATGGATTCTTGATGAAGCTTGACTTCTTCACCTCCTTGCTTCCAGCCACGAGCCTCCTCCTCCAATGGTGCCCAAGAGCATGGAAATGGTGGAATGGATGGATAGAAACCTAGAGAAACTAGGTTTCTATGGTGGAAATGAGTGGAAAGTGGGTGGAAATGGGATTAAATGCAAGGAGAGTAGGTGGATGGGAGTAATGGAGGCAAGGAAGCAGCTGGGTTGTGGCTAGGGGGTGCTCTCTCGAGCCCTAGAAGCAACTAGTGCTTATATAGGAGCTAGGGCTAAGTGGGGGTAAAATAGGAAAAACAGTGGAAAGTTGTGTAGGGTAGGTGATCACCACGATCGCGGTGGGTGTGCCACAGCAGTGGTGAGGGTAGTGGGGCACATCCATGGGGGATGAATACGCTCATGGTGTGAAGGGAGTGGTGGTGGCCACGGCCGTGGTGGAGTGCCACGGTCGTGGTGGGTAACATGCACCACGGCCGTGTTGGGTAACACGACTATTTTGGAGGGGTTGGAGGTGACCGTGCAGAGGGGCCACGGGCATCTTGATCTTATTCGGCCACGGTCGTGGCATTCCAGGAAAATTCCCTGTTGGCATCTGACTTCTTGCAATTAATTCCCACGATCGTGGTAGGGTGCCACGGCCATGTTCTCTTCTCCTGACCACGACTGTGCTGATGGCCACGATCGTGGTGTTTGCACTGGCCACGGTCATGGCTGGGTGGCCACGGTCGTGGGTCTTGGTGGAATTTCCCTATTGCAACCTGATGGAACTTGGCAATAAAGCCACGGCTGTGGTGAGGCTTGACTTCTTGATTTCACTTCTAACTTTGTCATTTTCAGATGCCTTTGCTTGGGGATGATTCTTGGACACTAGAGGTAGGTTGAGGGAGACTTTGGGGCCTTCTTTGGGTCCCTCCTTGAGTGGGGGAACCCTATAACTCCCTCTCTCTCTCTCTCTTCCATCTAAGCATGGTCCAAGTACCTAAAAAACAGTGCAAAGAACATCCATAAGCATATTTGCAGTGATAATCATATTGGGGAGAATAACATGTAATTCTAATACATTTGAATGTAATAAAAGTACAAAATGACACAAGATACAACCCTAGAATAGGGTTGGATCACCACCCCAAACTTGAAACATACTTGTCCTCAAGTATGCTCCAACTCAATCTCTTTTCCATTTTCCACAATCAAAAGATATGACAAATGCATTATGATGGGTGACAAATGCTAAATGGGATCAATGGGGACTAGGTACATGCAAATCACTTCCCTCCTATTCTACTTTCACAAACCAATCATGAAGAGAGCACAAAGCACATGAACTTTGCATATAATGCATGGGTTGCACAAGTTATCAATATTTCATTCATAAGGTTCTGGGTAGACCGTTTCATGATGATGTCAATCGCCGATGACTAGGAGTGTTGTTTCATCTTCATGCATTCAAACTTATGCTTTTAGGTTATGCCAAATGACCCACATGGATGCGGAAAGGGATAAAGTGAGCTAGGTTTAATGTTTCCTAGCTCCATGGGTATGAAAGAAGAAGAAAGGGTTGCAGCAAGATTTGGAGTGCTTTTACACACTCTTCTTTTCTTTATTTGAATGCTCTTAAACAGGAGCATCCTTTTATTTTATTTTTGCTTCTCTTTTCTTTTTTTCTTTTCCCTTGGTGTAGGTAGGGCATATGGTGGATAGAGTGAAGTGGGGAGATAGAGATGTGGCCACCCCAAACTTTTAGAGGTGGCCACGGCTAATCTGTGCACTTTGGCATCTTTTTATGAGGCGGAGAGGTATGAAGATGATGAAAGAGTGGTCGGGTCAAAGAGGGGTCACTTGGCATAATCTTCCACATAAGGTCTCCTGCATGAAAACTAGTCTGACACTTCACCATAGATATCACATCACATGAATGAACCAAATGAAATCCATATATCAATCAAGTAACTCCACAAATATTAAACGTTCTATGCTTGCTCGGATCATAATTCAATCAAACCAACACATTCCCAAGGGAGGTGACGAGCATGTAAGAAGTCACTCGTTGATACCACATAGCACTTCATCATAGCATATCATCTTGTATTTGTCAAAGATAAGAAATTTCATTCAATATGGTAAAGATTGAGTCAAAAACGCTTTTTGGACAAGAAACGTCAAATCTGGGCAAAATTGGCCAAAAAGGTGCCAAATTGCACTAAATCACATTCAAACACAGTTTTAGGTAAAAAGCAAGTAAATCCTAGCTAAAACATGCAAAAATTTTGAAAAATTACTCAAAAATGTAGAAATCAACTACATGACATGCAAAGATGCAATGCAAAGAATAAAAACAATAAAACTAAACTAGATGGCAGAGATGATATCAAAATGACAAAATGAGAGAGATAGGGAGGTGCGTACCTCCCTACCCACCCCAAACTTTAGAATCATGTTGTCCTCAGAATGAAACTACAGCTTAGGGTAGATAGGGGAAGTGTCAAGGCTGTGGTGGCTGTTCCGGCATCTGAGGAGGATTTGGAGGAGGATCTGAGGCTAGAGCTGAGCTTGATGGAGGATGCTGGTAGTAGTGCCCCCAGTAGTCATCCTGGGGTGGAGGGTACGTCTGTGGATACCCAACTAAACCACCCCAAAAATCTGCACCCCATTCGGGATTTCTTTCTTCCTGGGCGTGGTGATATTGATACGAGTGGTTGATCTGATAGTGCATCTGTTGCTGATCATACCACATGTTCTGCTGGGCAAGCTGCATGTCACTTTGGGTCTTCTGAATATTCTCAAGGAGCGCCTACATTGTGGCCATGTCATAGGCATTCCCTGAGGGTGGCTGCAGCTGGGATGTCCCCTCATCCCTCCTTCTTGTTCTTCGGGGTTTTCATTGTTCTGCATCTTCTTGCACCTGCCCTTGTACATTATATTCGGCAACGTCTTCATGTACGACAGCGACTCCCCTAGCATATGTCTCCCTCGGGTGGTCTTGCTGCCATGCCATTCATTTTTCCCTCATCCTGTTGCCAGGTCCCAACAAGATATTAGGGGTTCCGCGTGATATGGAATCTCTAGTTCAAAATCATGCACACTTGTAGTTAAATAAATCATTCTTTTATCCTTCATTTTTATGGTGTGCGAGTGCGTCAGATAGTTGAGGTCAACAAGTTCTGCCTCAATCGCATCTTGTGCCCCCGAGAGATCGTATCCCTGTGCTAGTGCAATCGAAGTCACAAACCCACCCATGACAAAGGGTTTTGTGCTCTTGTAGGGTATGGACTTTAGATGGTCAATCAAAAGAACTCCAAGGTCAATGTACCTCTTGTAGTGCATACCGATCAAGACAATCGTATCCTTTTGGGAAATTCTACCTTGGTTGTCGTATCTGCCCACAATCGTGTTAGCCAGGACCTTCTGCACGTAGCGCGTTAGCAGGTTACTTATAGCAGCAGTTTTTGATCTACCTGCGTGATAGTCCTCATTGTCGTGAATCTCTTCCAATAATAGGCATAGTCCAAACTGGCCTCTCTCTCTAACAAGCCGTCATCCAATTTCACGGCTTCTTCAGGACTAAAGGTGAAGATAGCATTCAACTCAGTAGAAGTGAGGGTGTGCATGTTGCCCATCATGGAAACTCTGAGTGCATCACAACCCCTCACTTTAGTCTTCTCGAGAGTGGCAAAGAACTCTCTGGTCAACACGGAATATGTAGGTTGGTGTGAGAAAAGAATATTCCATAACCCAATCCTCTTCAAGCCCATTTCCACTGCTGCTTTGATTCCTAGATCCTCAATGGTCTTCTCACAACCATACCTAGAGGTGACGACTCGCCTTGTCATGCACTCGGGGTAGATGAGATTCACCTTCTTTTGCCTGTGTCCTCTACCATAGGACACTCCCACCGGCGCTTTGCCCAGGGTTCTTTCTCTATCTGCCTCCAAATGTGCCAGAACATCATCTCCTTCATGCTCCAGCTCCACCTCTTCCTCGCTGTTATCTTCTTCCTGCTCCATTCTATAGGATTGTGACCCCGAACTGGTATCGAGGTTATACCAATGTGCCGACAGTTCCTCTTCTTGCTGCAGTAGCCACGAGGGTCACGGCTGCACATCACGCCTCGTTGCCGCGCTAGATGTCGAGTGGCAGGGTGGTGTGGGCTTTGGCGGCATCATGGATGATGACAGTGCCGCTTTAGATTTGTGACTTCTTTTTGCAGCCACCGACTCAATTTCATCAACGAGGTTGTCCAAGTCGACACCCATGGACTCCTCCTCTTCTTCGTCCTCTCCCTCGTAGGTGGCATCCGTGATGTGGTGGCTATCAGACGAGCGAGAGTGTGATCCGCTCACCGATTGCGACCGACAGAGGGAATGGTGGGCGAAGGTGGTAGGTGAGGGGTGTGGGATGGAATGGACACATCGGAGGAGGCATTTTTAGAATGTCATTTCCCTCCGGTGAGGATGTTCGTCTCCTTGGTTATGGCTCTCCCAATCTTCTTCATGGTGGAGATGGAGGTGAAGGTGGTGATTTTCAGATTTTGGTGGAGAAGGTGGTGTGGATGTGGTTTTGTGGGTGGAATGGAAGGATAGTGATGTATGGATGGTGGGTATATGATTTGTGGTGGATTTGGGCGAGAATGGAAGGGTTTTCATGGAGGTTTTGTGTAGGAGAGTTGTTGGGCAGAATGGAGATGGATGAGGAGATGGAGATGTGATTGGGAGAGATTGGACGGTGGAAATGGTAGAGGAATGGCTGGGGATCGATTTGGAATGGATTGGGGATCAAACGGAGGTGGTTTTGGGTGTTGGAGGTGGTGAATGGGGGAGCACGCAGGTGGTTGTCGGTGCCACGGTTGTTTTCTAGAGGTGGAAGATGATAGAATGAGGAGGGGGTTCGGGTTTAGATGTTTAAAAGTATATTTTTTTTCTGAACTGGGTTCGGCCACGGTCATGGCCAGGGTTGGGTAGCACGGCCGTAGCAGGTGCCACAATCATGTTGTCGATGAAGAACTCCCCAGTTTGACCTCGCCACGGTCATGGCTGATCTTGCAAAAACCCTGTAACTTCGGCCAACTTGCAGCATAAATACCCACGGTCGTGGCCTGTTGACACGGTCGTGCCCGGCCTTCTTCAACACGGTCGTGGTGAGGGCCACGGTCGTGGGAAGTCTCCTTCACCACGGTCATGGCAGCTCACCACGGTCATGGCCGTTCTTCAAAACAACATGTAACTTTGGCCAAATTGGTGCAATAATTCCCACGGTCGTGGCCGTAGACCACGGTCGTGCTTGGCTACATGAGCCACGGTCGTGGTCGAGCTCCACGGCCGAGTTGTTGTTGTTCTTTCAGCTTTCAAACTTTAAAACTTGAATTCTCGATTTTATTTGTTCTTTTGCCACAAATCTGGTTGAATGACCATGATTAACTTCTAGATTCTCTCTCTCTAATGTCTATCACCTGCCATCATCAAAACTCAAACAAAAACTGTAAAGCACAAGTGTGCGTGTGTGTATTGGTGTAAAAGAAAAAACTAAAGTATTGAAAAGGAAAAGGTTCGAGAATCTCAAACCACGTGGGTTGCCTCCCACTAGCGCTAAATTTTACGCCTTCAGCCAGGCTTATTGGTTGTTGGACTTTTTCACTTTTTCAGAACCTTCAAGAGATCCTTGTAGTAGATCCCTTTCTCATCCTCATCTAAGCATTCTTCTTCATCGGATTCTTCCTCTACAAACATAACAATGTCAAAATCTTGATTGGCCTTGTCCGGGCCGACTTCAACAACAAATTTCAGCCTTTGCCCATTGACGGCAAATTCCTTAGCTCCTTCTTTTGCACATATAACCACTGCCCCATATGGGTACACCTTCTTGACAAGGTAAGGACCTTCCCATCTAGACCGAAGCTTTCTGGGAAAGAACTTCATTCCTGAATTGTATAGCCATACCCATTTGTCAGGCTCAAACTCTTTCTTTTTTATGATCTTGTCATGTAGAAACTTGGTTCTTTCCTTGTAGCTCTTTGACATTTCATATGCTTCATGCCGCATTTCTTCTAGCTCATGAAATTGAAACTTTCTTCTCAATCTGGCACTCTCTTCATCAAAGTCCATCTTCTTCAAGGCCCAAAGTGCCTTGTGCTGCATCTCAACCGGCAAATGGCAACTCTTACCATAGACAAGCTTGAACAGTGTAGTGCCAATCGGGGCTTTGTATAAAGTCCTATATGCCCATAAAGCTTCATTGAGGCGAAGTGACCAATCCTTGCGGTCCGGTTGCACCATCTTCTCCAAAATGAGCTTTATCTCCCGATTTGCCAACTCAACTTGACCACTCGTTTGAGGGTGGTAAGGAGTAGCTACATGATGGTTCACTCCATGTCTCTTTAGCAGCCCTTCAAAGGTGCAGTGGATGAAATGACTCCCTCCATCACTAATCATAGCCCTTGGAACACCAAAACGGCTAAAGATGTTGGATTTCATGAAGTCACACACCACCTTGTGATCATTTGTCCTCGTTTCCACAACCTCAATCCATTTTGACACATAGTCTATGACGACCAAGATGTAGACATACCCGAAAGAAGGAGGGAAAGGACCCATAAAGTCAATCCCCCAAACATCAAACACTTCTACCACCAGAATAGGTGATAAAGGCATCATGTCCCTCTTTGAGATAGTGCCCACTTTTTGGCACTTGAAACAACTCTTGCAAAATTCATGAGCATCTTTGAACAATGTTGGCCAGTAGAATCCACATTGAAGAATTTTGGCGGCAGTGTGTTTCCCTCAAAAATGACCTCCACACACTCCGGAATGGCACATAGATAAGACTTCTTGCTGCTCCATCTCCGGAATGCACCTCCTAATGAGTTGGTCCGGGCAATACTTGAAGAGGTAAGGGTCATCCCAAATGTAGTTCTTGACCATAGCAAACAATCTCTTGCTTTCCTCTCTTGTCCACATACTAGGTATCCTCCCACTGGCTAGGAAATTCGCTATGTGCTTGTACCATGGCTTTTGGACAAATGAGATTAAGAGGAGTTGTTCATGTGGCATTGTCTCTTTTATTGGACTTATCATATCAAAAGGTCCATCAAGGCGGGAGAGATGATCTACTGCACCATTTTCTACTCCTTTCTTATCCACAATTTCTATGTCAAATTCTTGGAGCAACAAAATCCATCGGATCAACCTTGATTTTGAGTCTTTCTTGGACAAAAGATACTTCAAAGCAGCATGGTCCGTGTAGATTGTCACTTTGTTTTGCAAGAGATACGACCAGCACTTATCAAGAGCAAAGATCACCACAAGCAACTCCTTCTCGGTAGTCATATAGTTTCTCTGAGCATCGTCTAAGGTTTTGCTTGCATAATAAATAGCATGAGGAATTCGGCCAACGCGTTGACCCAACAAAGCCCCCACCGCCATATCGGATGCATCAGTCATGATCTCAAATGGCAAAGAGAAATCCGGGGGTTGCATGATAGGAGCAGAAATAAGCCTTTCTTTCAAATGATTGAAGGCTTCAATACATTTGTCATCAAACTGAAACTCGAAATCTTTCTCAAGCAATCGACAGAGTGGTCTTGAGATTTTGCTAAAGTCCTTGATAAAGCGGTGGTAGAAACCTGCATGTCCCAAGAAAGATCGAACATGTCTTACAGTGGAAGGAAGGTTGAGTGTAGAAATAAGGCCCACTTTGGCCTTGTCAACTTCAATCCCATCTTTGGAGACTCAGTGTCCCAGAACTATACCTTCAGGTACCATGAAATGGCTCTTTTCCCAAGATAAAACTAAGCGAACTTTCACACATCTTTCCAGAACAGTAGCTAGATGTAGAAAGCACTCATTAAAGGTTTTCCCGAAAACTGAAAAATCATCCATGAAAACTTCAAGTGACGAATCAAGCATGTCAGCAAAGATTGAGGTTACACATCTCTGGAAAGTGGAAGGGGCATTGCACAATCCAAATGGCATTCTCCGGTAGGAAAATGTACCACTTAGACAAGTGAATGTCGTCTTTTCCTGATCCTCCGGATGCACAACAATCTGAAAATATCCTGAGTATCCGTCAAGAAAACAGTAGAAGCTCTGCCCAGCCAATCTCTCTAAAATCTGATCAAGAAATGGGAGTGGGTAGTGATCCTTCTTTGTCTTTTCATTGAGCTTCCGGTAATCAACATACATTCTCCATTTGGATTGCTCTCTCACCTGCATAAGCTCACCATCGACATTTTCTGTAACTGTAATCCCGCCCTTCTTGGGCACAACTTGGATGGGATTCACCCACGTACTGTTTGAAATGGGATAGATGATCCCTGCATCAAGCAACTTTACGACCTCTTGAGTTACAATGTCCTTCAACTTTGGATTTAGCCTTCTTTGCATTTGGCAGGTCGGTCTTGCATCTTCTTCTAAGTATATCCGATGCACATAAATGGAGGGGTCAATCCCTCTCAAGTCAGCAATAGACCGTCCAATGGCTTGGATGTTCTTCCTCAAGAATTCCATCAATGCATCTTCTTGCTCAGGAGAGAGAATGGAGGAAATGATAACTGGGAGGGTGTCATTTGAACCAAGGAAAGTGTACTTCAATCCTTCAGGAAGTGTCTTCAACTCAAGAACGGGGGGGTGCTTCAAGGGAGTTCTTCAATGGTGCAGAAATAGAAGGAAGGTCCTCACTTGCAGCCACTAAGGCTAGCTCACCCTCTTCACTTTCTTCATCATCATCATCAGGGAAATCAACAATTGGTTCAAGACCTCTACCTTGGGTGGCATTCTCAATCCACGCAGGTAGGCACTCTTCAACAATCTCTTCTAGGCACTCCACCAAATAACAATCTTCTTCAGTGGCCCCTATCACTTCAGCTGTAGTAGAAGACTTGAAGATGTTCAACCGGATCTTCATGTGCATGAATGTAACATACATGGTCCCAGTCCTCACATGTATCACGACATCAGCTGTGGCTAGGAAAGGTCTCCCCAAGATGATTGGCACCTTTCTAGCCTATTTTTCCATATCAAGAATGATAAAATCGGCTGGGAAAAAGGCAGAAGTATCCTCATCAAGATGGACCAGCACATCATCCACACGCCCTCTAGGCATCTTCATAGATCGGTCGGCCAACTGTAGAGTACAATGGGCTGGCCTCAACTCCCCCATTTGGAGCTCAACAAATAGATCATACGACATCAAGTTTACGCTAGACCCCAAGTCAAGAAGAGCCTGATCTATGTGATGTGCCCCAATGTAGCATGAGATGATGGGAGCACCAGGGTCTTTTCTTTTCTGGGGAATGGTGTGTTGGAGAATGGAGCTCACTTGCTCAGTGAGCTTGATCTTCTTAGGCGTCCTCCCTGTTGTCTTTCTTTTGAAGGTGCACAGTTCTTTAAGGAACTTTTCATAGGATGGAATTTGCTTGACTGCATCTATAAGAGGTACATTGATTTTCACTTTCTTGAAGATCTCTAAAATATCTTCCGCATGCTTCTTCTTTTTCTTTGCAGCAGAAGGCTCCTCAAGTGCATCAGGATATGGAGGGAGTTGGGACCCCAATCGGTCCAAATCAACAGTATCATCCACTCGTATCACTGGAATCACAGTATCACAGCTCGATATCACAATATCAATGCTCGGCGTCACGGTATCAACACTGCCTCTTATCATAGTATCAACAATCTGCATCTCAGTATCAACCTGCTCAGCCTCAGTGTCATCTCTGCCAACAACTGTACCATGGGGACTCTCCAAAGTCCTGCCACTCCTCAATGTAGTCATTGCCTTCACATGCTCATGGGTGGTAGGAGAGGGAGCTTGTGGAGGTGGTTGTGGCTGTTGGGGTGGTGGAGGTCTTTGGTGAGGGGAGTTAGGATTTTGAAGAATGAATTGGGGTTGCAGTTGTTGTTGTGGTGGGGGGTGGTATTGTGGAGGTGGTTGTTGGTAGGTGTGAGGTGGAGGTGGAGCATATTGATAATTGAGTGGTGCTTGAGGAGGCGGAGGAGCATAGGGGTTTGGTGGGGCTTGGTAAGATGGTGGAACATAAGCACTCGAAGTGTTCCCTAGAAAAGTCCCATCATTGTTCGGATTTGGCATTGGTTGAGATGGAAGTCTACCTTCTTCCCTTCTAGCCAAAGAGAGAGAAATCTGATCCAACCTCTGCTCCAGATGGTTAATAGATTGCCCATGTGCATTGACATCCTTTTTTACTTCATCTAGGATTCTTAGCCTTCCGAGTACCTCATCCTCAAACTTGGAGCTATAGCGTGGCTTTTGCTGCCCCTGTCCTTGTCCATCATCATTCTGTTGTTTCCAAGAGAAGTTTGGGTGGTTCCTCCACTCGGGAGTGTAGGAGTTGGACATTGGGCCCTGGTTGTTGCATCCACCAAAGGAATGTAAAGAGTTGACTTCCTCGTCTACAGTGTCAACAGCCATTGCAGGTTGGCTAGAAGAGCCACCCACTTGATTCTTCATCATCCGCATCATATCCGCCATCATCTTCATCATATCGGGGTCGGTGGCATTGCGTGCGGGAGCCACGGAGGAAGGTGGAGGAGTGTAGTTCCGGCCGCAATTCCCCCCTTTAGTGGAAGTTCAGTGGTGAGAATTCTCGGCGAGATGCTCAAACAGCGGCCATGATTCCTCGGGCAGCTTTGCCATGAACATACCCCCGTAAGAAGAATCTACGTTGTTTTGGCTTTGCTCCTCAAGCCCAGTGTAGAAGGCATGAACTAGCTGCCAAAGAGGAACCTCATGATGAGGGCAGTCATGAAGCAACTTTTGGAACCTCTCCCACGCCTCGTGGAAGGGCTCGTTCTCTTTCTGGGCGAATGACGTGATGCACCTTCTCATATAAGATAACTTGGCGATGGGGAAGAACTTCTTGAGAAACGCATTCTTCACCTCATTCCAGGTGACCAACTCTGGCCTCGAAACGTACCACTCCTTGGCTTTCTCCTTGAGGGAGAAAGGGAAGAGTGTCCTCCTGATTGAGTCATCGGTGGCGGCTGGCGTGCGGAAGGTAGAGCACGTTTCAAGGAACACGTCTATGTGGTGGTAGGGGTTCTCGTTCTCCATACTGAAGTATGTGAGGATAAGCCCCAGGAGTACCGACGGGATGGAGAACTGTTGACCTGGCATCTGGTCAACCAGAGTGGCGATGGGGGAGTTGTAGTTCCCCGGCGTGAAGTACTCGTGAAGCGGGCGATGTGGCGGTGGAGGTGGCTGAGCGTCGGCATCATGGTTGTTCTCGGCCTCTCGGTGTAGGTTGCGGCGAGCTTGATGCCTTCTTCTCCCAATCTCGGGGTCGTAAACCACCAAGTCAGTGCAAGTCGAACGTGTGCTACGCATGCACAACTGTCACCTGCATAAGTCACAAACAAACAACAAGGAGCCAAGTTAGCGAACCAATATGCAAGAGTAACACAAACAATAAAATAATAGCAATGGTGAGGGTAAAAGGAAAGGCTAAGCTATACTATCTAACTACGCCGAGCACCTCTATCCCCGACAACGGTGCCAGAAAGCTTGGTGCGTCCCCACTAGTGGTGCTTTTACACCCCACGAGGTCGGAGCGCACGGGATGTGAGATCTTATGCTTTCGAAAATTTGTAAGACCTACACTAACTACCTACGTCTACTAAGACACTACGCCCGCAAGCGCACGGGGTCGTGTTGTAGTATAGGTGAGGCGACAAGTACAGGGTTGATCCGCGGAGATAGAGGGGGCACTAGAGTTAGATGATGTATGCTACATTCCTATTGTGGAGATTAAGGTTTTTAGGGTTTAAAGGTTGGTTGGTTGTTGATTAAGCTAAGTGAGCAAGTAGGAAAAGCAATATGAAACTAAGTTATCAAAAGGCTAAATTAGCAATCTAAGACAACAAGCTATCTAAACAAGAGCAAGAACAAACTACACTAAACTAAGCAAGCAACTAGCAATTGAGAGCCTAAGTTAACCACTAATCAAGATCAAAGACCTAAATTAACACTTAGCTAGCAAAACTAGGCAATCAACTAAGTTAACTAAAGCAATTGAACTACACTCGCATTAACGAGCAAACAAAGCAATTAAGGTTTTAAGCAATTAGATGAAGGAGGTGTGCCGTTTGGGAATGTGACCTTGACATTAATTGGGGGATGTCACCATAATAAGCAATTAGCATATTTCATTCTAGATTACCAAACCAAACAACAAGGTGGGTGCTATGAGGATGTACCCTATGCTACTAGTTGGAGAACTAGGGCTAGGTATAATTCTCATAGGACTTACCAAGTCTAGGTCTCTAGGATAAGTGGTATTAGTCAATTGAGGACCAAGGGTAAGGATGGGAGTAGAGATGAGGATATTTGACCTCATGCCACTAGCCACCTCAGCCTTTAGGAAATCCTAGGAAATTGCACTAATCACACTTATACTAGTCACTAAGAAATCACATTTGCATGTAGGAAGGAGGTGATTATGTAGGAAGATAGGGGGCTAGCTAGGGATCCGAATTAAGGACCTAGGAGCCAATCCTATGATAGCTACATAGAAACCAAAACATCCTAGAGGCAAATGTTTTCAAACACCACAAGGCAAGCAATCAATGTAATTAAACAACAATCACATGCACAAGTAATGGGAAATGAGATACACGCAAAGGTAATCATCATAGAAGTGAAATATGTTCATTACAAATTATATTCCCCTAACATGGTATCAAAGTCACATTTTTGTCCCAAACAGCCCACCCGAGGGGGGCTTAGCTATACATGATCAAAACAGAAACAAAGGAGAAGGGAAAGAGAGTAGGAAATGCCATGGATGCTTGATGAAGCTTGACTTCTTCACCTCCTTGCTTCCAGCCACGAGCCTCCTCCTCCAATGGTGCCCAAGAGCATGGAAATGGTGGAATGGATGGATAGAAACCTAGAGAAACTAGGTTTCTATGGTGGAAATGAGTGGAAAGTGGGTGGAAATGGGATTAAATGCAATGAGAGTAGGTGGATGGGAGTAATGGAGGCAAGGGAGCAGCTAGGTTGCAGCTAAGGGGTGCTCTCTCGAGCCCTAGAAGCAACTACTGCTTATATAGGAGCTAGGGCTAAGTGGGGGTAAAATAGGAAAAATAGTGGAAAGTTGTGTAGGGTAGGTGATCACCACGGTCGTGGTGGGTGTGCCACGACCGTGGTGAGGGTAGTGGGGCACGGCCGTGGGGGGTGAATATGGTCATGGTGTGAAGGAAGTGGTGGTGGCCACGGCGGTGGCGGAGTGCCACGGTCGTGGTGGGTAACATGCACCACGGCCATGTTGGGTAACACGGACATTTTGGAGGAGTTGTAGGTGACCGTGGGAAGGGGCCACGGGCGTCTTGATCGTCTTCGTCCACGGTCGTGGTGACTTGGCCACGGTCGTGGCATTCCGAGCAAATTCCCTCTTGGCATCTGACTTCTTGCAATTAATTCCCACGACCGTGGCAGGGTGCCACGACCGTGTTCTCTTCTCCTGACCATGACCGTGCTGATGGCCACGGTTGTGGTGTCTGCACTGGCCACGGCCATGGGTCTCGGTGGAATTTCCCTATTGCAACCTATTGGAACTTGGCAATAAAGCCACGACCGTGGTGAGGCTTGACTTCTTGATTTCACTTCTAACTTTGTCATTTTCGGATGTCTTTGCTTGGGGATGATTCTTGGCCACTGGAGGTAGGTTGAGGGAGACTTTGGGGCCTTCTTTGGGTCCCTCCTTGAGTGGGGGAACCCCAGAACTCCCTCTCTCTCTCTCTCTTCCATCTAAGCATGGTCCAAGTACTTGAAAAATAGTGCAAAGAACATCCATAAGCATATTTGCAATGATAAACATATTGGGGAGAATAACATGTAATTCTAATACATTTGAATGTGATAAAAGTACAAAATGACACAAGATACATGTATTTCCATCAAAAGGCCTGAACTAGCTGCCAAAGAGGAACCTCATGATGAGGGCAGTCATGAAGCAAATTATGGAACCTCTCCTACGCCTCGTGGAAGGGCTCATTCTCTTTCTGGGTGAATGACGTGATGCACATTCTCATATAAGATAACTTGGTGATGGGGAAGAACTTCTTGAGAAACTTGTTCTTCACCTCATTCCAAGTGACCAACTCTGGCCTCGAAACGTACCACTCCTTGGCTTTCTCCTTGAGGGAGAAAGGGAAGAGTGTCCTCCTGATTGAGTCATCGGTGGCAGCTGGCATGTGGAAGGTAGAGCACGTTTCCAAGAATGCGTCTATGTGGTGGTAGGGGTTCTCGTTATCCATACCGAAGTATGTGGGGAGAAGCCCCAGGAGTGCCGGCGGGATGGAGAACTATTGACCTAGCATCTGGTCAACCAGAGTGGCGATGGGGGAGTTGTAGTTCCCCGACGTGAAGTACTCATGAAGCGGGTGATGTGGTGGTGGAGGTGGCTGAGCGTCAGCATCATGGTTGTTCTCGGCCATCTTGGCCTCTCAGTGTAGGTTGCGGTGAGCTTGACGCCTTCTTCTCCCAATCTCAGGGTCATAAACCACCAAGTCGGTGCAAGTCGAACGTGTGCTACGCATGCACAACTGTCACCTGTGCAAGTCACAAATAAACAACAAGGAGCCAAGTTAGCGAACCAATATGCAAGAGTAACACAAAGAATAAATAATAGCAACGGTGAGGGCAAAAGGAAAGGCTAAGCTACACTATCTAACTAGGTCGAGCGCCTCTATCCCCGACAATGATGCCAGAAAGCTTGGTGTGTCCCCGCTAGTGGTGCTTTTACACCCCACGAGGTCGGAGCACACGGGATGTGGGATCTTATGCTTTCAAAAATTTGTAAGACCTACACTAACTACCTACGTCTACTAAGACACTACGCCTGCAAGCCCACGGGGTCGTGTCGTAGTATAGGTGAGGCAGAAAGTATAGGGTCGATCCATGGAGATAGAGGGGGAACTAGAATTAGATGATGTATGCTACGTTACTATTGCGGAGATTAAGGTTTTTAGGGTTTAAAGGTTGGTTGGTTGTTGATTAAGCTAAGTGAGCAAGTAGGAAAAGCAATATGAAACTAAGTTATCAAAAGGCTAAATTAGCAATCTAAGACAACAAGCTATCTAAACAAGAGCAAGAACAAACTACACTAAACTAAGCAAGCAACTAGCAATTGAGAGCCTAAGTTAACCACTAATCAAGATCAAAGACCTAAATTAACACTTAGCTAGCAAAACTAGGCAATCAACTAAGTTAACTAAAGCAATTGAACTACACTAGCATTAACGAGCAAATAGAGAAATTAAGGTTTTAAGCAATTAGATGAAGGATGTGGGCCGTTTGGGAATGTGACCTTGACATTAATTGGGGGATGTCACCATAATAAGCAATTAGCATATTTCATTCTAGATTACCAAACCAAACAACAAGGTGGGTGCTATGAGGATGTACCCTATGCTACTAGTTGGAGAACTAGGGCTCGATGTAATTCTCATAGGACTTACCAAGTCTAGGTCTCTAGGATAAGTGGTATTAGTCAATTGAGGACCAAGGGTAAGGATGGGATTAGAGATGAGGATATTTAACCTCATGCCACTAGCCACCTCAACCTTTAGGAAATCCTAGGCAATTACACTAATCACACTTATACTAGTCACTTAGAACTCACATTTGCATGTAGGAAGGAGGTGATTATGTAGGAAGATAGGGGGCTATCTAGGGATCTGAATTAAAGACCTAGGAACCAATCCTATGATAGCTACATAGAAACCAAAACATCCTAGAGGCAAATGTTTTCAAACACCACAAGGCAAGCAAACAATGTAATTAAACAACAATCACATGCACAAGTAATGGGAAATGATATACAAGCAAAGGTAATCATCATAGAAGTGAAATATGTTCATTACAAATTATATTCCCCCAACATGGTATCAAAGTCACATTTTTGTCCCAAACAGCCCACCCGAGGGGGGCTTAGCTATACATGATCAAAACAGAAACAAAGGAGAAGGGAAAGAGAGTAGGAAACGCCATGGATGCTTGATGAAGCTTGACTTCTTCACCTCCTTGCTGCCAGCCATGAGCCTCCTCCTCCAATGGTGCCCAAGAACATGGAAATGGTGGAATGGATGGATAGAAACCTATAGGAACTAGGTTTCTATGGTGGAAATGAGTGGAAAGTGTGTGGAAATGGGATTAAATGCAAGGAGAGTAGGTGGATGGGAGTAATGAAGGCAAGGGAGAAGCTGGGTTGCGGATACGGGGTGCTCTCTTGAGCCCTAGAAGCAACTAGTGCTTATATAGGAGCTAGGGATAAGTGGGGGTAAAATAGGAAAAACAGTGGAAAGTTGTGTAGGGTAGGTGATCACCACAGTCGTGGTGGGTGTGCCACGACCGTGGTGAGGGTAGTGGGCACGACCGTGGGGGGTGAATACGGTCATGGTGTGAAGGAAGTGGTGGTGGCCACTGTTGGTATATGTATGCCCGTAGAGCCATCCCAAGCGATTGCATGGAGTCGGATATTAATTAATCAATTAATGTGATTATTTGGTTAATTAATGAATTTCGGAATATTCTAATTAATCCACGAGCGTTTTAGTTAACGCAACGTTTTTGTTTACCGATGGGTTTAGGAAACCCTATTTCCCTTCGTATCATGTTTAAAGGAGGATTGACGGTCGATATCTATATAAGATAGAGAGAGGATTTTCTATTTACGCTCATGCACGTAAACCCTAGCCGTCATCATCCTTAGGAGAGAAAGGAGAGAAATGCGCCGCTAGCACGCCGTCGCAGAGACACGACTCCTTCCCGCCGACTTGGGAAGCGCGATGTGGAGTTCTGTCCATCCGCATGGACGAAGTAGAGACGCAGACGCCTTGACGCCTGCATTCGGAGGATGTCGACGACCACCACCTGTACGCGCTACGAGCGGCGTACATCCTTTGCGGCGTACATCACTGCCGCAAAGGAGTTCCATCCGTGTAGGCCAGCAGCGTTGCACACCGTCATACAACGAGATATCGCCGGACTTGCTCTGCGATAAGGTATGTCCCGCAAACCTGTTTCTGAATACGTTGTTGTCGACGAGATCTTGTTTCGGGTTGCGTGGATTTTATTGCTTCCGCCGCACATGTTTTCTCCACAAAACCCAATAGTGGTATCAGAGCAGCGTCAATCTACGACGTATTTGGATTAGTTTCGATATGATCGAATTGATGTATACTGTTTTTATGTTGCATACGATGCGAATTAAACCTGCTAATGTGCAAATCTAAACCTAATTCCACATACGCCACAGGCTTCTATTTTTGACGTTTTGGACGGGGTCGACTATGGAAAATATTGATTTTCCTAAGTGCACGGAAGTGAAATTCCGTAGACCTTTCAGGGGCTCTGCCCCTGAGATCCTGCGAGGGGCGGCCTCCCCTCGATCCCCCGCACAGGGGCACTGCCCCTGTGTGCCCCGCATTGTCTGTGTGGGAGTCAAAAAAATTTATTTAATGGGGAATGTCCCGCATTAAAAGTACTGCAATTTTAATATGTATATACATATATGTAGATATACCTATGATAGCATACACGTCGCCTTTAAAATCTGTTTTATGTGGTGAGTGCATGCACGGTTATGGCCTAATATCCCCTTTTGTGAATGTTGTGAATGAATGTGGATGTCAATCTTGTGGATATGTTTGTTTGTGAGTTCTATGGATGTATAATGGTTACATATGGATCCTTTGTATAAAGTATTCGGCTTGCATGCCGAGCCTCATCTCTTATTTCAAAGTGTAATTAATTCTTTCCTTTTATATTTGTACTCACATGATGTAATAGAGATAGGATTAGTTTTAGTTTTTGTAAACTTGATGTAAGGAGGCCCTTTGAAGATCCAACTCCAAGGAGTGTCCATGGAGAAGCACCATGAAGATCTAATTCCAAGAAGCAACCTGAAGATCCAACTCCAAGGAGCGTCCATGGACAAGCAACAAGAAGATCCCATTCCAAGAAGCAACTTGAAGTTCCAACCTCACGAAGCATCCATGAAGTGTTCATTGTAATGTTGATCATTAGAGGCTTACAGGTTGAATCACAGGTGTTGCATGAGATGCATAAAACCATAGGTGGACCGTAATCCTTTGTTGCTCCAAAGGATTACAATAGTATGGCCATAACTGATGTATTTGTGTTTGTGATTGCATGTCTATCGTTTGTGGGTGTGGATATAGTAGTATATGATACGTACTATAAGTATGTGGCGTTTGGATATGTATATGTATTAATAAAACCCCTCAATTAATAATATTAAGTTTTAGTTGCCTTCCATAGAGCAACACACATGAAAAGCTTGATCGACTATGTGTGGGCACGCCTCCGCGTGGTACATTGTCTATCTCGTGGAAGTGTGATGGTGGGTGTGTGGGTCTACCTCCGCAGGGTGCACACTCATCATGTTGGCTTATGGGTTGGACTTAACTAGGGAACCTTGATAGGATCAAGTACCTAGAGGCACATAGATGCATCATGGCAAGGAGTTGTGCATGATCATCTATCCAAGAGTTGCATATGATGCAATTGGCAAAAGTTGCCTACCTTAGTATTTGGTCTTTGACGCCGGCGTTGGCTGGGCATTGATCCAATTATTTTGGGTCTTGGCTCACTAGAAGGTTGTGCGTTGCAATCTTCCGAGTTGATATTGAGGGCTATCAATTTGAATAAAATATTGGGAACATAATTAATTAAAGGCCTAATTAATCTCGTTTATAAAATCTTTACAAGTCAAAATGTTTTGGACTAAATGCAAATTTTTCTTTTGTAGCAATCAAATGGAAAACAACACTCACACTTTCTCGTTGCGATCGGTCCTTGAGAAGGACAAACTTACCGGAACCAACTTTCAAAACTGGTTTAGGACGCTGAGAATTGTTCTCACACATGAGCGTAAGATCTATGTCCTTGAAACACCAGAGCCAGAGGAGCCCGCCGTAAATGCGCCCAAGGCTGAAAAGGATGCTTATAAGAAGCACCTTGATGATGTCATGGATGTCAAGTGCCTGATGTTGTGCTCAATGAACTATGAGTTGTAAGAGAAGCATGAGAACATGAATGTCATGGAGATGGTAACACATCTCAAGAACATGTATCAACATCAAGCAAGACAGGAGAGATATGATGTCTGAAAGGCTTTGTTCAAAAGCAAGATGAAAGAGGGAGACTCAGTTGGCACCCATATACTCACCTTGATTGGGTACATGGAAAGCCTATCCAAGCTGGGATTTCCCTTAGGTCAAGAGTTGTCCACTGATGTGATTCTACAATCATTGCCTGAATCATATAATCATTTTGTCATGAACTACAACATGAACAATTTTGACAAGCCGTTGTCAGAATTGGTAGGCATGTTGAGGACAGCTGAAGCACAGATGAAGAAAGATAAGCCCAAGTCTGTGATGGTGATCAGCAAGGCAAAGGGAAAGTCAAAAGGTAAAAGCAAGGCTAAGAAAAGTTCTAAAGTCGGGCAGAAGCCAAAGTCATCCGCGCTTAAAGCTAAAGGTGGGATCTCCAAACAAGGCAGTTGTCACCATTGTCACCAGCCTGGACATTGGAAAAGAAACTGTCCTCTCTACCTGGAGGAACTGAGGAAGAAGAAGAAGGGGATAGAGATCTCCACTTCAGGTATATACGTTATTGATATAAACTTAAATACTTCTTCATCATGGGTACTGGATACCGGATGTGTATCTCACATATGTTCTAATATGTAGGATCTGATAAGAAGTAAGCCTTTACGAAAGGGCCAAGTCGAGCTGCGGGTTGCTAATGGAGCAAGAGTTGCTGCCACCGCAGTTGGAGTTATTAGTTTATCTTTGCCTGTGGGCCTTGTAATAGAATTAGAGAACTGCTATTATGTACCTGCCATTAATAGAAATATAATTTATGTATCTTGTATGGACAAGAGTGGATTTGAATTTCACATTAAGAATGGAATTATTTCTATATCTAAAGATGAGATCTTTTATGGCAATACCCCTATGTCTTATGGCATCTACTTGTTAGAACTTGAGACTAGCATATATAACGTAAATACTAAAAGGTTAAAACTTGACAACTCAAACAAAACATTCTTATGGCATTGTCGTCTTGGGCACATAAACGAGAAGCGCATATCTAGACTCCATAAGGATGGTTATCTAGACTCTTTTGATTTTGAATCATTAGAGACATGTGAGGCATGTTTATTAGGGAAGATGACCAAAACTCCTTTCACTGGACACAGTGAGAGAGCCAGTGATCTTCTAGGGCTCATACATACTGATGTATGTGGACCTTTTAGATCAAATGCTAGAGGAGGCTATCAATACTTCATTACCTTCACTGATGACCTCAGTAGGTATGGCTATGTATATCTTATGAAACACAAGTCAGAAACTCTTGAAATGTTCAAGACTTTCATGAATGAAGTAGAGAAGCAACTTGGTAAGAGTATTAAAGCACTTTGTTTAGACTGAGGTGGCGAATACTTAAGCCAAGAGTTTGAGAACCTTCTGAGAGACCGTGGTATTGTATCACAATGGACTCCACCTGGTACACCACAACATAATGGTGTGTCAGAAAGAAGGAATCGTACATTATTAAACATGGTACGATCAATGATGAGTTCAGCCGAACTTCCAATATCGTTCTGGGGATATGCTCTTGAAACTGCAGCGTTTACACTTAACCGTGTACCTTCCAAATCGGTTCAAAAGACACCATATGAGATATGGAATGGGAATCGTCCCAATTTGTCTATGTTAAAGATTTGGGGATGTGAAGCTTATGTTAGGAAACAATTTCCTGAATATCTTGGACCCAAATCGGAAAAATACTATTTTGTTGGATACCCCAAGGAAACTCGGGGATACTACTTCTACACACCAACTGACAACAAAGTGTTTGTTGCTAGGACTGTTGTATTTCTTGAAAAGGAATTTATTTCCAAAGGAATTAGTGGGAGGAATGTATAGCTCGAAGAATTTCGAGACCAACAAGAAAGTAGAGAACCTGAGGAGGTACATAAGGAACATGAAGACTAACAAGTTGTTGTGGAATTTCAAGTTCCAGATGTAACACAGGAACCTCGTAGGTCTAGTAGGACACGAATTGAGCCTGAGAGATTTGGATTTCTGGTGACTCAAGATAGTGACGAATTGGGCATAGAAGATGAGCCAACTTCCTATCTAGAAGCTACTAAGGGACCAGAATCTGAGAAATGGCTCGAAGCCATGAGATCTGAGATGGAATCCATGTACACCAACAAGGTATGGACCTTGGTGGATCCACTCGAAGGGGTAAGACACATAGGGTGCAAGTGGGTCTTTAAGAAGAAGACTGACATGGATGGAAATGTTCAAACCTATAAAGGTAGATTGGTTGCGAAAGGATTCCATCAAATTCAAGGTGTTGATTATGACGAGACCTTCTCACCAGTTGCCATGGTTAAATCCATCAGGATCATGCTTGCCATTGCATCTTATCATGACTATGAGATTAGGCAGATGGATGTTAAAACAACATTCCTTAATGGGAATTTACTCGAGGATGTGTACAGGACACAACCTGAGGGTTTTATCGATACAAATGAGGCCAATAAAGTCTGTAAGCTACAAAGGTCAATCTATGGATTGAAGCAAGCATCTCGGAGCTAGAATCTACATTTTGATGAAGTAGTCAAAAAGTTTGGCTTTAGTCAAAATGAAGATGAACCTTGTGTTTACAAAAGGGTTAGTGGGAGCACAGTTGTATTTCTCATATTGTATGTGGATGACATACTATTGATGGGAAATGACATCCCTACTCTTCAGACAGTAAAAGGCTGGCTAGGGAAGACTTTCTCTATGAAGGATTTAGGTGAAGCATCCTATATACTTGGGATCAAGATCTATAGAGATAGATCTAGAAGGCTTCTAGGCCTAAGCCAGAGCACATACATTGACAAGGTGCTAAAGAGGTTTAGCATGGAGGGTTCTAAGAGAGGTAACTTGCCCATGTCCCATGGGGTTACGATCTCTAAATCCCAATGTCTTAGTTCATGTGATGAATGGGCACGCATGAGTAAGATTCCATATGCATCAACAATTGGATCTATCATGTATGCAATGTTATGTACTCGTCCTGATGTGTCGTATGCTTTGAGCATGACGAGCCGATATCAGTCAGATCCAGGTGAATGTCACTGGATAGCCGTAAAGAACATTCTAAAGTACTTGAGAAGGACTAAGGATCAATTCTTGGTACATGGTGGTGAGGAAGATCTCGTGGTAAAGGGTTACACCGATGCTAGCTTCCAAACTGACAAAGATGACTACAGATCGCAATCTGGATTTGTGTTTTGCCTGAACAACGGAGTTGTGAGCTGGAAGAGTTCCAAGCAAGAGACGGTTGCATATTCTACAACAGAGGCCGAATATATTGCCGCATCTAATGCTGCGAAGGAAGCTGTGTGGATCAAGAAGTTCATTTTTGAACTTGGAGTGGTTCCAAGCGCTGGTGATGCAATTGAGTTGTTTTGCGATAACAATGGAGCAATTGCACAGGCTAAAGAACTAAGATCGCACCAACGTTCCAAACATATTCTACGACAGTTCCATCTCATACGAGAGATCGTACAACGAGGAGATGTGAAGATTTGCAGAGTACCTACACAAAGCAATGTGGTTGACCCGCTCACAAAATCACTTTCACAGCAGAAACATGACGGACATGTTCGATCACTTGGATTGAGATTCGTGAGTGATTGGGTATAAGTGCAAGTGGGAATCTGTTGGTATGTATGCCCATAGAGACTATCATTCGATGATTGTAATGGGATACTATGTAAACGATTTGTAATACTGCATTGATCATATAAATAAAGGCAAGTTTCCAATCTATATGTTTGTGTTTTATATTGTGAGATGACCATAAAACTTATAGATGTCTATAGAATGATATACTCAATGACATATGTCTTCGGGTTGATGACCTGAACAGTGAAATCATATGTATGCTAAGAGTATGTATTCTTGTTTTGTCCCTAATCGGTTGTTATTGTGGAAATATCCATAGACATCAGTAACACATAAGATTAGAATGTATGTTGGTTGATGGAAGAATCTCATTATCCATGATATGGAGATATATCAAACCAAATACATAGATACTTGTTAGAGAACAGTGTATCAGATAGACCCACCTTGAGAGTGACACATGGATACCATGATTGGTAGTTAGAGTCACATCTCATAATGATGGTGGTGATTGTGGTTCTTAGACCTGAAGTCACTACACTTATCACATGTCGTTCGGTGTACTTTGACATCATCCACTGTGGTCCTGAATAAGGATTGCCATAAAGATGGTGCTTGGGTGCACTGTGACACATGGGGATGACTGTGAGTGATGTAGATAGAATTTGTCCTTCCTACGGGAGTTTGATATTCTGGCCACTTGATAAGCGAGACTGAGAAATGCATGGCCATGCTGATGTGAGTCAATATGTGATATTGAGCTTACATATATCTCAAACAGTCTGCTCTAGTTCAAGGAACATGGATTGAACATTGAAAAGGATAACAATTCCATGACTCGAGTTCAATCCGGATATCAGGGACAAAGGAACTTTACAATCACTGTAACACCAGTCATGAATGATAGGTTAAGTTGTTCTCCAACTTCTCCAATTACTTGGGTAGCAATGAAGTCTTGCTAGATACCAATCATTGCTTGTGAAATCATAATATGATTATGAATATCACTGCCAACGTAATTTGGAGCCTACCGGGTCACACACATAGGATGTGTTGGAATAGGAGTATAATTGTGGATTTGATTGGAATTGCTCCGAATCACATTGATTACTAAAATTCTTATGTAATGGATTAGAATAATATTGGAGTGACTGGCTCTAAGTGTAAGTGGGAGTTTGTTGGTATATGTATGCCCGTAGAGCCATCCCAAGCGATTGCATGGAGTCGGATATTAATTAATCAATTAATGTGATTATTTGGTTAATTAATGAATTCCAGAATATTCTAATTAATCCACGAGCATTTTAATTAACGCAATGTTTATGTTTACCGATGGGTTTAGGAAACCCTATTTCCCTTCGTATCCTGTTTAAAGGAGGATTGACGGCCGATATCTATATAAGATAGAGAGAGGCTTTTCCGTTTACGCTCACGCACGTAAACCCTAGCCGTCATTGTCCTTAGGAGAGAAAGGAGAGAAACGTATCGCTAGCACGCCACCGCAGAGACACGACTCCTTCCCGCCGGCTTGGGAAGCGCGACGTGGAGTTCCGTCCATCTGCGTGGACGAAGTAGAGACGCAGACACCTTGACGCCTACGTTCGGAGGACGTCGACGACCACCACCTGTACGCGCTACGAGCGCCGTACATCACTGCCGCAAAGGAGCGCCGCCGGATCTTCCTGCGACGCGCCTGACGAACGGGAGAGAAGTTCCGTCCGTGTAGGCCAACAGTGTTGCACACTGTCGTGCAACGAGATATCGCCGGACTTTCTCCGTGATAAGGTATATCCCGCAAACCTGTTTCTGAATACGTTGTTGTCGACGAGATCCTATTTCGGGTTGCGTGGATTTTATTGCTTCAGCCGCACATGTTTTCTCCACAAAACCCAACAGCCACGGCCGTGGCGGAGTGCCACGGTCGTGGTGAGTAACATGCACCACGGCTGTGTTGGGTAACACGACCGTTTTGGAGGAGTTGGAGGTGACTGTGGGGAGGGGCCACGGGCGTCTTGATCGCCTTCGGCCACGGTCATGGTGTTTCGGGCAAATTCCCTATTGGCATATGACTTCTTGCAATTAATTCCCATGACCGTGGCAGGGTGCCACGGCCGTGTTCTCTTCTCCTGACCACGACCGTGTTGATGGCCACGGTCGTGGTGTCTGCACTGGCCACGGTCGTGGCTGGGTGGCCATGGTCGTGGGTCTCAGTGGAATTTCCCTGTTGAAACCTGTTGGAACTTGGCAATAAAGCCACGACCGTGGCATTGTGGCCATGGCCGTGGTGAGGCTTGACTTCTTGATTTTGCTTCTAACTTTGTCATTTTCGGATGTCTTTGCTTGGGGATGATTCTTGGCCACTAGAGGTAGGTTGAGGGAGACTTTGGGGCCTTCTTTGGGTCCCTCCTTGAGTGGGGGAACCTTAGAACTCCCTCTCTCTCTCTCTCTCTCTTCCATCTAAGCATGGTCCAAGTACTTGAAAAACAGTGCAAAGAACATCCATAAGCATATTTGCAATGATAATCATATTGGGGAGAATAACATGTAATTCTAATACATTTGAATGTGATGAAAGTACAAAATGAAACAAGATACAACCCTAGAATAGGGTTTGATCACATGGTCGATACAGTTACATGTGAGGGTAGCATAGAGGAACCAAAGAAGCCAACCAAGAAGGTGATAACGACTGCGAAGAGCCCTAGTTCATTAGACAGGCGAGTCAAAGGCGAACACTGAGAATGTAAGATGAAGCTAATGTCTCCTTCCAAAAAGAACAAGATCGATGAGATGGCAAACTAGGATGAGGAGGCAACACGATTTAATTGCAAGATAGATATTTTTTTACTGAAAAGGGTATGTAAATCAATGACTTTCTATAATGAGGTTGTACCTATTAATATCTACCAAGTATAATCGATGAGTGTTTGTTTTTTTGGTAGCTTACCAGCAAGGACAAGAGTGCGGGTGATGTTATTTTCATATTTGAGAATGCTTGTATCCTGCGACAGGATTTTAGAGATATGCCGAAAAGGGGTGTTAACATCACGAACCAGGTATGGCAGTCGTTAAGGGTGTCGTTAAAGTTTTGTGCCCTTACATCATCTGTTTCCATGAATAAACCTTAAAAGGATTGCTTGCAATTTTAGTACAACGACATATGTGTGAGTCTAGTGTGATGACACAGTTGCAGTTGTGTGTTGCTTTGAATGGTTTGTGATGGTTTCATGCAATGAGTGTGGGAGTGGTGACAGTGTGTTCTAACATGTGAGTATTGAAGGGTAGTATTGTTGCAACCCAAATTGAATTATATGGTTAATGATGTTTCTGCTAAGTGTTAGTTCCAGTTGTAAATGATACCCAATCTTCTATATGTGGAACGTCTAGGCTTGGACTAACAATATGCAATTTTTTGCTGAATTCAAGTTTAATGGCTTTGCTTTTATTAAACACGACTTGTACTGAACTGTAAGTAGTAGGACGAATGTGACTTTTGTTATATAAAGGTTGTTACATATAGTTGTCTCATTAAATGGTATACCAATTGATTTGTTGACCACCATAAATGGCTTGGCTCTGCATCATGACTGTAATAGATAATAGATGGCTGGAGTGAAGTCATGCGAAAGGAATATTGAAACAAGTGGGGGTGGAGGGTGTTCATTTTCAACACCGCGATGAACCACACAATAAAGACAAAGAATGCACCACTGATGCGGAAGTATTGTTACGAAAAAAGGGAAGACATCAAGTCTGCAAATGTAATACTTCTTCCAATTATCAGCTCAGAGCACTGGCACTTGCTAGTGGCTTCACACGAATACAAAAAGATACTTCACTACAACAACCTACGCCCAGTGAGGAGATATAACTGGCCAGCGATGATCCATCCATATGACAGCGATGCAGTGACCTTGGTAAATATATGTTGTTCATGGCTTGTTACAGACCATGTTACTGGGCAATATATCAGTTTAAATATAGTGTATAGCTGATTGCAAATACAAGAAACAACGATCATGTGGTTTTGGATGTTGGAGGAGAATTAGATATTTATGTGTAACAACCAAATGGATGGACATTACAATGTACTTGGATTCTGAATTTGTTGGTAACAAATCAGTTTTGTGTACAACTGTTTCATAACTTCTCGATAATCATGTTTGGTTGCATGCTCTATGTTATTGTTTGGATAATAGCCATAGCGTGTTTTGGATGTGGTTATGTTATTATTTATATAACAATCAAATGTGGTTGAGAGTAACACACAACAAAGTGTTTTCGTTGTGTAACATATTGTGGGGGGAGAGTGGTTGTCACAAGAGACTGTTATCAAGTGGTTAACTATGTTGGAGAAAACTTTGTAATGTCTGAGTAATGACCAAATGGATTAGCATTACAGTTTACTTGGATCATTATTTGGTGGTAACAAAATAGGTTTTTATGCATCTGTTACATAACTTCTCGATAATCATGTTTGGTTACAAAATGAGAATTGATAACAGTCATATCGTATCTGGGATGTGGTTATGTTAGTGCTTCGATCACATATTTCTTTGTGAATTCTAGTTTCTATTAATGAAGAGATTATAGAGTTGCAATGCTATGTTTCTTACATCTCAAATGGGTGTGAGTTTGTTTAGTGGAGAACCAACCATTGCTTCCCGATTAAATGTTACATGTACTACAGGGCATAAAACTCATTAGAAAACAAATTGGAAATTGTCAAATGCAAATCGCACTACAAAAAACGCCAGATTAGAGTTACTAGGGGTACTCGCCTAGCGATAAACAACTTGTGTAGTAGTACAAAATACCTACCTTTCTTCCTCCAGTTGTATTCGCCGGACGATCTCCAGTATGTTCCGCCGACTCCTTCTTTTCCACCATCGTAGATGTTTGTTGTGTCGAGTATGGCGTACCACAGCAAGTTTGTTCCGACAAGACTTGCTTGTCTGCCGCCGCATCACTTGATTCTTCCACTACTGCTGTTGTGTCTGTCCTTTGGGATGGTATCGTCATCAACCCAAAGCTTAGACGATATTCCCGTCGATCCCTTCGGTGATGATATGGTCAGGAAGAGAATAGCTTCTTCTCCATCGAAATGGAGGGGGGAATCAGGAGAGAAATCAAATTGGGGAAGCATCGTCGCCTAGCACGGAGAGGTGTGGGCAAAGAGCGGGACAAACCAGAAAGTTGGCAAGTGCGTTGTGTCTCGGGAGATGCGAGGCTTGCGTAATACGCTTCGGGGGATACAAACAAACTGGGTCCAGTTTCTGGGCTCATAATTGGGCTCTATATCATTTTCCTTTTCTTAAGGTACGATGCCACTGTGGTAGTTCCCCATTGGGATACGAGGACCTAGGCTATGTTCCAGTATCCGCTGAGTCAGAATATAACTCATGCACGATATTTTCATGATTTCTAAGTGGTCAGGTCTTCCAATATTCACAGTAAATCATAGGTAGCTTAGAAAAATACGCAAAAATATGTTTTGGAAAGATATTTTGGTGGACTTGTTTTCAAACACTGGTTTGTACATCCAATCCCTTCAATAATTCAAATACCAATATTAGGGTTAAATGACTATGAATTCATGTACATATAATGTTTTAGTCAAATTACAGGTGTTTCAAGACTCAATCAAGTTAGGGGACTTGACCTTAAGGTGTTTTTCTATAGGTAAGCGGGCCATGCATGTTTGGCACTAGTACCTTGGTTTAATGCATGTTTATTTATGATTATGCACATTGTGCAATTTCATGAATTATGAATGTATTTTCAAGAATGCATCAAGTATACTTATCATTGATTGATTGCTTGCTTAATTATAGTTTATGTTATGGCTCTAATTATAATTATGATTATAAAATTAAGATTTATGGAATCATATTCAAGAAGGGGAAACCCTATTATGTTTTAAGAGGGAGAAATCCCATCATGTTTAAGATTAAGATTAATAAAAGTCATTTTAAGTCAAGAGCTATGTTAATCATGAAAATTAAGGAATTGGTTAAGTTTTTATATGTGCCTCATTTATGGACCTGAAAAGGTCGTTACGGGCTTTCATAGCATTATAGTCTTCCTAGAAATCATGGGCTCCTATGGGGCATTAAGACGGGTGGCATATAACTACTATTCCAAATCATCATGTTAATGTTAATGTTAAGATTTATGAAATTGTATTAGTTCTTATATGCTCCGAGATCTTGAACCTCAAGGGGTCGTCAAGGGCTTTCCTAGCATCGAGGGCTTTCCTAGAAACCATGTTCTCCTAAGGGGGCATCATAGAGGGATGCATATACTAACTGTTCAATTCTTAATGTAATTTATGAATCATAAATGCTTAAGAAAATCAATGTTTAAGTTATGTCAAGTCAATTTTATCATGTCTAGTTATGTTTACTTTTATGTCATATAAAGTGCCAAATACTGCTTGCTGATGTGATGTTTGTTTTTGCATGGCTGGGGATGAGATGTCCATAGGACTTGGAGCAAGTGAAGGACAAAAAGGAAAAATCAAGACTAAGAGATCTTCAAGCTTTAACTAGTGGGGTGCCTTTTACCAAGTCGATTCAGACATTTAGATGTGAATCATGTTATGTTCAGTCATAGTATCAACTAGATTAGATTTTATAGATGAGCTTTATGTAGTCAAGAACTATATATGAATAAATTTCAAATCAATGCAAGTGTTTCATTTACTTTGATTGTATGATTAGCATATTGTGACACCCACATTGAGTAAAATGCTTCCACTCATGTGTTGTGAAAAGTGGGGTGTTACATAGATGGTGTAAGGATATGATCACCCAAATAATATTATTGTATTTAAATCTTTGATTCATAGGTGGTTTCTCATCATATATCTTGTATTATCTTACACATATAATCTATAGTAACAAAGGAAATGGCAGAAAAAATATCCGATCTCGTCAAAATTTACTATACTACAATAGCATTGGGAGGTTCCTAACCCTTCCCCATGCATAGCTTTACTACTAACCCGAATTTGATTTTTCTTTTGCCTCATCCACCCATTTTCTAATGTTTTTTATAGTTTTCCTTATTTTCCCTTATAAATGTTGTAGTGGCTCCTCCTTTTCCATAGCTCATCCATCAGTGTGCACCGTCTTGGTTTCATTTGAGAGAGATAATTTCTTCATGCCCAAGGAACCTTAAAAGTGTGACATTTTTTGTTACACCCCTATCTCACAATTACCACTAACTATGAGATTAGGGCATAAATTGGGGATTTAAAGTAATACAAAGATCACCCTTAAATTTTTATTCTCTTTCAAAACTCTTTGTTTTCTCACATTGAACCACATAAACCAACTTTACAAGGGAATCTAAACATTGATTTCTCTAATCTGATTTCAACAGTAAAAAATGCATGTATGAACATTCATTATTTTCCTCATACTTTTAAGCACATAAGACTTGTTGATTTGCACATATTTCTAAAAGAGGATTAATGTTATACATCATCATTTACAACTCTCTCTTATTTCTTTACAAGGACCTAGAGTGACAAGGACCGACTGAACTTAACTATACTCAGACTTAACTCTTGTGGCAGATCGACTCTGATAAAATGATATCTTCTTCAAGTCCATGTGATTTTCCTAAAAATTGTGAGTAGAGGGGTGAGCCTACTCGCTCAGTGAATGAGTACTTCAAAGAAACAGTCTAAAGCACTGATATTATTACATATATACTTTTGAGCAATTGATATCAATTATAACAGCAGAAAGCTTTAGAGAGTCTAATAATTGACAATCATAAATATGGAAGGATACTCTAAATATCTATAAGAATGAATCAATATATGAAATGCTTGATTGATCATAAAGAGAACTAATAATTCAGAAACATACAAAGAATAATTGAATAACTGTACATACTTGTTTGACCTCTCATTCATTTTATTATGCCCTGATCATATGCAATGTACTCTACATATGAAGACTCATAGTGCACTACGATTCCACCGTACAAGATTTAGCCGACACCCTGAAATAACCAAGTCTGATGACTCTCCTGGTCTACAGTAGGGAAACTGGCTCTCTGGTCTCGACACTCCTATTGTGCTGTAAACTGGACTCCTCCTCTAACCTGAGCGCACAGGCGAAGAGTCCATTCATGCCAATAGGACTTATGGTTGATGTTGGACACACTTTTCTGTACTCTAGTGCCACTAGGACTTCTGGTTGATGTTGGACACTACAAACTATAATTTAAGGAGACTTCCACTAGGGCTCCATCCCCCGTTCCACCTGATAGCGCGTTCTGACCCCCGTATACTGGACGCTGTCAAGGTTAGGTCATTTCACCCCTAAGGCATAGACCGCACATAGGGGTTCTACAGTGTCAGGGCCCTTAAATCTATAATTTTATTATTTATTAGAAAATCACAACATGAATATCATTCTAGACCTAACAAAGCAGTATACTAAAAAACATTGTAATATACTGAGTAATCAACATATTATACATGCAGGCAGACTAAAATTCTTAAATAAATAGATTACATGTCCACTTGGCACATACACACTAGAATCGCGAAATTTATCATCTTATTACACTGATAAGAGTTAATTACTTGACATATGTGTAATCATCATTAACACTTGCAACTTATCTGTAATTTCTCAAAGAACGTACATATCAACCCAAATCTTGAGTTGTGCATCTTATAACTCAATTAAGAGTTAATTACTTATCATGACAAGAATTATTAATAATAACTGAGAACATTGATATCACAATACTTGATTCATTGAACACCCTACCCTTAGGGTTTCATTTAATCACAACAAATGCTACAAAGAAAGGTGTAATACATCTATCACATACTTTTGAAATCTTTAAAACACATGATACTTGGTACTCAATCCCTTATCACATTACTGGGAATTTGCATCCCTTCACATCATTATCATGATTACTAGATATGGGTATTCAAACCCTTAGATCATCACATAGCATTGTTACCTCTGTAACAGGTAACCATTACCTCTAGGTCCTTAGACCAAGGTATTCATTTCACTGGTTGTACAAGTATTCTCATGTATCACAAGGACATCACACATCTTGTCACCTCTCACTATGGAAAAACTTATTCACATGGTTCCCATTAATATTTCATGCGACATAAACATTCACTGAATAAAGACTACTATCAACAAATCATATAAAATCAATATATGTATGAAACCTTGGAACTGAGCTAAATTTGGGTTTCCATGCCATTCACTGGGATATCATGCATCAATAATAACATTGAAAAAATAAATTCTATCATGTCAAGAAAATCCCTTCAAATGGATTTCACGATATCTATTCGCAAATATCCAACTTTACTCGCATCTAGGGTTTCACCCTATTTACTGAGATATCAAACAAACACTATTCACTTTGAACAAAATCCAAGATAGTATCTGACATATATGTAGTATGAATTTAGATAGACAATCATTCATAACCAATGGGGTCTAGATAAGCAAATTTCTCTATTTACTTATACAACAAATTTCAGTCATAGACAAATTCCCTATATTTCAGTTTACTCTTATAACCTCTGCGAATACTTAGGGAATTCTCATTAGGATGTATTGTATACATTTCTAATATGATTTTATCATCTAAAATTCATCCAAATAGAGGCAGAATCCATTTCATATGAATTTGCGACAACTTGGAACAAATAGACAATTCAGGGTTTGTAGTCGCATACTAGCAATTAAAGATTATGGGTGAATTAACCAATTTATGTGCAATATACTATTTAAAGGAAGTTCCCACTCACACTAAGGTGTGAAAATACCTTAAAAATGTATCTCATCCCTAAAAATCTTGATCTCATATCAAATCCCTATCAATTCACCCAATTCTTCTTCCTTTCAACTCGGAATCCCTAAAAATGAGTGATTATGAAGAAAGAGTGAGAAAAGGAGAAGTTTTTATACCATTTTGGATCAAATAATAGGAAGGACGGAATCTTTACATGTGTGAGAAAATTCACCATTAAATTCTATGCAAAGAAGCTAAACTTACATGATTTCATCATTCCTCAGACCACAAAACCCTAGGTCAGCATCTCCATCAATTTCTCCACTCAAACCCTAACTCTTCCTCTCTCTCTCTAGGATTTCATTTCTCTAGAATGAATTACGAATTATGATATCTGCTAGTGTGTTAGGTTGACCATATAGATCAATTGAGCTGCTTGGGTCAATTGCACATTGACCCCTCACTATACTTTCTCTTATTTCAGCTGAATTTTCTATCATAAAAATGTTTCTGTAAATTCATGTATTTCAGAGATAAAACCTCATCAAAAAATTATGAGAATTTATCATGTTGTGTATAATTGAGATAAAAAGCTTCAGTTAAAGGTTGAGATCATTACAAGCTTCCTTTAAATAATTAAAAATCTAATAGTTCACTACTATATAGAATTATGTAGAAATGTTAGTTACTATAATTCGTCTACTGATAAGGTCTAAACACATCCAAAAATTATTAAAATTTTACATTTTGTTTATGATTGAGTTTCAGATATCTAGTTAAAATTTCAGATCATTTTGAGTTACTAATAAATAACTAAAAATAAAACACTTGACTGCTAAAAAACACTCTGTCAACATTTTGCTCAAAGTATAGTTCGATCGAGAACCACATTCAAAGAATAATAAAATATTATGAAAATTTCCTCCAATATGCATGATTGAGTTATCCATATCATGTCCAAAATTCAATTAAATAAAAAATTTGTAAAAAATATGAAAAATCATTTACCACATTGTTATCTTGATCAAATTCCATATTCATGTATTATCAAAACCCTAATTTTTGCCGATTAGGGTTTACATTTCTCAAACCCTAATTCTTCATAATAAAATCATAGTTAGAGTTTCTTCTTAGGTTTGAAACATCACAATTGATCTACTACCATTAATCAAGTCTAAACGATGTTCAATCTAATCAAGCATGTAATCATTTAGGTAAACCCTAGTTTACCAATTAAGCACAAATGTGGTCATTACAATTCTCACCCCCTTAAAAAGTTTCATCCCCAAAACATAAATATGAAAATAAAGTATATTCAAATTTTATTTTATGCTTCTGAAATCTTACATGTCATTACATTATTGTATTTCATACTTGAATGCACTTTTCAACATTAAGTCCTTTATTTCTTTTATAATCACAACATGTATGAAATAGTTCCCAATGATATCCAACAAATTCTCTATGCCACAATCAATCATAGAGTATATAGAGAAGCAAACATTTCAATATTTTCATACTCTTGAGGTGTTACCTCAACATTGATAATCTGATCCAACTATCTCATTTCATACGGCTCAATATGTACTATTGTTATGTATTACCTCTAAGTCACAAAAGAGAGTCCACCATGTTTTTTTTGAATTTTTATTATTATTCTACTCAAATAGCAAAAAGTCTTGAGTTGGAAGACTAGATTCAACAGCAATTGTACAATACTACTCACGGCATCCCCATTGCATCATGGATGCATAAGGTGAAGCATTACCATCACATTCCATATTATTCTCAAGTATGAACCCACACATAATTCAAGGTGTAACCATCGGGTTATAGCATACTAGGGTTTCAACAATAGTAACAAAGTACTCCATGATTGTATTAGTCATTCAAGGTCTATTCATACCCAATTACCATCACTTAGTTATATTAAAGCTAGGTATAACAAGTTATACCTCATTAGGGTTAAATGTCAATACAATATGGTTATCATCCCTTCTATTCATATGAGTGAATAGGTAAGTCTACCTTATTCAGGGTAACCCTTCATTTGTTCCATCATTATTCAACCCGTATCACCATACCACAATTGTACAAAACTAAGATGGATTACTAGTACGAATGACTACAACTATCAGACACCTTTAATTAACATATTGCTTGCACATGTACACTAAAATCATACATAGAACTAATTTACATCCCTTAATATACCTTCAACAAAGTATACTTCTAAAAAAAAATAATTATATATTACTAAAAGTCAATGTTTTCTCTTATCTGTCTCCTCATTCACTGCTACTTACTTTTTGCTACTTATCCTTCTCATTTTAATCATGCAGATTTAAACATTCCTAAAATTGAAGCATACAAGGAACAAATAGATTATTCATCATTCTTGCTATCACTGTAAGAATTTGCTTTAGATTACACTTTGTTCATATTGCACTTCTCCTTTTGTTCAAAACACACTTGTTACATTTCAAATTTATTTCTTACCCTTTGCTCTGAATCATTTTCATATTGTTCATCAACCTTTCAGATTACCTAGGATTACTATCAGTGCTAGTTTACTTCTCATAGTGCAAATCACATGATCTTGTTTTATAGAGATGCTAGTATTCAATGTCAAATCACTAGTGACAACCCTTGAACTACTACAACTCTAAACATTCTAGGGTTTGGTCCTTATCAGTAGCATGACGTTGTTGTGTGTAACTTTGCTCCCTTAATTTGAAAGTCAAACTTTGGATCTCACAAGTTTTACTAAAGTCTTCCTTATCTTATCAATTGAATTTCCTTTCTCTTACTTGGCCATTCAGATATATTACATTATCAAATTACCCTGCTAGGGTTTCATCATCATATTGTATGTCATTATTACATTCACTAGATGCCTCTACCATGGTGGTTATGCATCAGATATGATTCATTTTCTTATCACTTCATTCCCACATTGCTTTCATTAAGGAAGATATGAAAGTGAAGATGATTTTGAGACTTAGAATTCTTATCTTCAAACATTCATTAATACATTTCACATATGTAGGTTTAATTAATTATAAACAAGGATACTTGACTAATTAGCACTTTTTTGAATCTCGCAACCTCTTTCTTTTATAATCTATATTACTCCACCATGTTTCAAACCTTTTCATTACTTTCCATAATCCCCTTACCATATATCGTTATTCCACATATCATCTTTAACTTTTAGTTTTCTCTTATGATCATATTGCTTCTTTAAGTGTATGATCATATATACCATGTTGCACATATTTCTTTTATCCTTCTACTAAGGTGAAGTTGAAATTCTAAATCAATAATCTCTCTACTAGTTTCAACTCATGTTTAATACATTACATATCCTTCATTTTAAATCAAACGGCTCATGCATGGGTGAAACATAGTTTCTCTTTCAATCAAGTTTTTTCCTTCCTGAATATAGTCTACCTTTGTATGACTTATTCATTTATTTAGCTACACTTTTGTTCTTCTTTTAGAAACTAGTTTGTTGTTCTATAAAGACTTAGAATCCAAAGGCACTAAGGATGAATGTATTAAACTTATTAATAAAGGTATACATTCCATGCTCTCAATTATATCATAACCCTCATTCCTTAATCAAGCTCATTATTTCCAACATTTCTATTTGTTTCAACTAAGTTTCTTATCCTAGTTTTATGATTTACATGCTCATCTAGTTCTCTTCACTTTAACTCTTCTGAAGACTCTTCACTTCTATGTACTTATTGTATACTTAGCTCTTTTCTTCTATTTTCCCTTTGTTTTAGAGTACATAAAACATTATACTCGGTTATATAATCCATTCCTCATCATTGATTCTTACTATCTTGGTCCCTTACATACTTTTCTCATATCTTTTCCATATTTCATATTTAGAGTTCATATAATACTAATAATTAAACTTAATCTGAACCTTATGTCGTGTTCCTTTATTCTCAATTAAGGGTTTCTCATATGAGACCCCAAAGTTGGATCTCATGTTATGTTACTAATAGGAGTCATTAGATCCCAGTAATACATCATGCCAGCCGGACCAGGCCGAACCTGTAGTCCTAAAGCCAAGAGCTACTCATGATTACTCAACTCCTATTCATCTCAAATGTGTGGAAGAAAACTTATCCACTTAGGAAAGCTCATTCAAAGATCATTTCTAGTCTACTTGATACAAAGAATGTAATCAATAAATGATACAACTGCATAGTGTACAACAAATCTTAAAGACCCATATATATATTTCAAAATACTAAATATTTGAATTCAAACATATAAGAGCTTTTCTATTCATCTCCAATAAAACAACAATATGAAATGAAAGCTATATCTCATTTTATATTTATGCTCTTAATTCATGTTACTTATCTTGTTTCTAACCCTAATATTTCTAGGGTTCCATTCTAGGCCATCCTTCCACTGTATACCTGGCCAGGGTATACATGAAAGAATAGACAGAGTAGATTGATACTGGTTGATCCAAGTACTCAGATACCGGGCTAGGATATCCAAATACTCAAATCCCCAGAGCTAACATCATAAGTTCTCCTATCTGCCACACTTATGACTCTAACCACTACAGTAAACATTCACATCAGTGGCCTTTCAGAAATGCCACTGAAAAAAAAGCCAGTAAACAGGTTCAGCGGCATTTGTTGACATTTAAAAAAATGCCTCTAGCACCAATGCCACTAGGAAGATAGCGGCTTAAGTTGTAAAAGCCACTAAACGTCTGTCTTTAGTGGCTTCAAATAAATGCCACATAAAGGCCATTAAACCATCATTTGGCATTTATAGAAAAGCCACTATCCATCATTTGGCTTTTATACAAATGCCACTATTTTGTATAATGTTGTTGTATAAAACGGTTTTGATTGAATGTAGTGACTTATGAAAAAAAGCCACTAATGACATACTAGTTCTGCATTACTAATTTTTTATGGATTTTAGTCAGTAATTTGTAGTTCATGATCAACTTTTCTAATTGAATGCCAATTGAAGCCGAACACATTCTAGAAGTATTGAACTTTTTTATTTATAATCAAATGACAATTACATGGGGAGGACATTTTACCTTGCCCCTTGTATTGAATACAACATCATCACATATGACTATATATGGTACATATTGTAGACATGAACACTAACTGGATAACAACTCATTTTGCACTTGGAGACCCCCCAAAGGAATACAAACTCATTTTCTTACAAAAACATACAACTCCATTCTAGCATTCCAAGTAGTTGTGAGCTTCTACAGGAGTAGACTAGCCACACTGCAATGAAGGGTCATCCTTCTTCTCAACTGTAGTGATAGCATTACGACCATATGGTCATCAGATTCCTCAGCAGGTTCTTCCTTCTTCTCTTCCACCTTGGCAGCAGAAGAAGCAGGTGCAGCTGCATAGCCTGAAGCAGCAATAGGGGCAACAACAACTGAAAACTTGCTAGGATCCTACAATGAAGTGAGCAAAATGTTGAGCACTTGCATGCAAATGTAAGATGAAAACACTAACAACACTAGCATGCTGTTAAGATAGTATTAGGGAAGATAGCACAATTGCCAAATTTATCAATAAGGTCATCTTCATTAAGGTGAAGGACCTCAGGGCTGAATACAGATTCACTGTCATAAACTGACAGCACAACCAATCCATATGAGAAGGGCCTGATGTTGAGCTTGGCAAGAAGGGCATCCTCAGAAGAACCCACCTTCTCACCTTTCCTAATAAGTTCAACAATGGTGATAATTTCAACTATACCATCACATTATGTCAGCTGAATAGAGTTTGCCATGCAACAAAGTTGTAGACATTCAGCTAAGCACACAACTAAGCACATGATAGAAAGGGTGCAAAGCTGGCAATCTTGACAATTATGTAAAAAGCAAAAGATGGCTATCAAACTCAATGTCATCCAGGGTTCTCATAAAACTATAGTCTATACATAATAAGTTGAAAGATTTTTAGTAAGGTAAGAAAGCATATAATGATTAATAAGAGCAGAACCTGGTGAAGGCCTTCATGTTGTTATAGATAGATCTCCCTTCGCCAACTGCAATAACTATTGTACTGAAGTTATCATTAGCAAGAACCATGTCTGAAGCCTCTTTGGTAACCTGGACTGACACATAAAAAGAGAAGAAACAATCATTATCGATAATAATTACTAAAAGACAAGAAGATAGATATACAAATTAACATATAGTGAATATACTTACCTCAATTCCAGCAATTCCCATGGCAATACCAATGTCTGCCATTTTCAAAGCAGATGCATCATTGACACCATCACCAATCATGGCAACCACCACATGTAATAAACAACTAATAGCAAAACATGCAAGTTGACTATGTAGATTAGCAGGAGGCTTCAGGTCTTCAAATCTATACTAACATGGCCACCAGGAATAGATTCACTATCCCCTTATAAGCAAGAAGAGTTTCCAGAACAAATTCACTATCCCCTTCGACTAAAAAAAGCAAAGTGAAGTAGTGAAATATACCTTATCCAGGAATCCTTAAAACAACCCAAAGCAAAATTGGAAACCAATGTTGGCTAGGCTGCAATACATCAAGAACATGTAAGCATGCACCATTTTGTTTGATTGCATGTAAGACCAGTTCCAGGGTGAGGAATCCCATGTTTGAGTCCTAACATCAGCTCTATTCTTCGTGATTAAAGGACAATCACAATAGCTGAGCTGAAGCCTTTCACAAGAGATGAGATGACAACCTTAGCTCTCGAGAGTGGCCTTTAATCTCCAAAAACATGCCTTTTTTAGTCCTAACAACAACTCTGTACTTGGTTATTTAAGGTCATTCTCTGTACATGATCTTAGCAGAGGATCCTTACCATAGTTATTATCTTTTAGGGCCTGCATCACAACCACATGTTACAGAAAGGGTATTATTGTAGATGTTGTTTTAACAATTAAGGGAACATGGAGGAACCGATATTACTCAGAGCACCCATTATTTCTTGAGGCTTCTTCCTTGACTTCTTAACCAAACCAAAGTATGTAAATGTTGAAAATGACTTGTTGTACCATGGAAATGTTGAAAATGACTTGTTGTACCTCTGTAGAGAAATTAGGACGCATAGAAGCATGCGACTAAAATATCTCAGTTACGTTTTAGACATATTAATAGCCTAAATATTGAGCAATCATAGAAGCTCAACCATAAACCATCTTGAGGCGAATCACCACAACAAAATATGTTGTGTAAATATCACACACAAGATTCCAAAAACATTGCTCATAGCTAAAAACCACTTTGGCTAGGTTGCAATACTACCTTAGATACTACTTTGGCTAGGCTGCAATACATCAAGAACATGTAAGGATGTACCATTTTGTTGGATTGCCTATAAGCCCAGTTCTAGGGTGAGGAATCCCATTTTTGAGTCCTAACAACAGCTCTATTCTTGGAGATTAAAGGCCATTCACAAGAGCTGAGCAGAAGCCTTTCACAAGAGATGAGCTGACAACCTTAGCTCTCGAGAATGGCCTCTGATCTCCAAAAATTGGCCTTTTACGCAGTGACATGTTGTTTGTTGTGGAAGGCACAAAATGCACAATTCTTCAGAGAAATATTAACTTAGTAAGCTATCATGCAACATGTGATGAAGTTATGAAAGAAAAATTTACAGAGAACTATTGACTTAGGAAGCAAAAAAAAGACATTCACATTCAGCAGGTCAAAACAAAATATGTTGTGTAAATGTCACACACAAGAAGGTAAGACACTACTCATAGCTAAAAGCAAAATAGGATTGTCATTTGGAAACATTATCTACGACAATGAACATGAAACAATAGTATATGGATTGTTATGTACTAATAAAAAAGTGGACCAAAGAAACACAACTATAGCTTTCATCTGTCTACACAGTATCCAAGAATGCAATTATCTATCTTTACACTTCATGACCTACAACAAATGGAAACGACTTTAGATACTAGTTCTGTTTTCAATTATGTCATATTATAAGCAATACTATATGCTCACTTTGGCAGTAAATGTGATTTCGGCCATGCTATGACATTTCCAATAACTTCATCCATATATTGATATTACTCAGAAGGTCTGACTAGAGGTTTGTTGGCCATCACCACAACCTCTACGTAAACACCAACACATGATGAGCCTAAAATTGCACCTCCCACCATTTACAAGGGGTCAACCTCAGATACTCGACCGATTGCAACTTTATCATCTGCATCTGCGATACTCAACACATACACTTCCTATAAAAAATTTATATAAACGTAGAATGATGTGCAATTTATACAAATACAAACATACTTGTCCCTTATAAATTGTTGAATGTCTCATTCTGATCTGCACAATTATTTTATCTTTGTCATAAGGCCATAAAAATTCAACATGGAAAATAATTGATACCACACATCTCATATAAAATGTATTCATACCTGGCCAGTGCGTACATGTTGTGCTAATTGACTGTTTCCTGCTCTAGACAAGGCTATTATCTGCTTTATTTTTGCATTTTGTTCTTGAATTTTAGCTGATCCAGTAAATGCTTCCATTGTGCTTCATCGGCTTCTCAGGATTTACAGTTCTTGCCCCAGATATCAGAAGGTGATGGTCCAAGTCCATAACCACGAACATATCCTGGTCTCTCTTCTCCCATAACCTGCCTATAAATTTTAGCTGAAGTAACATCAGGTTGGTTTCTTCGCAGCTTGTCACCTACCTCAGAAATGTTTTCCTACACACAACAGAACATAGGAGATGAATTTTATACCAAACATATAAATGTTTGCATGTAGTAAATGTAACATAATACTATAGGATAGGAATCCTTGTACCAAAATTTTGGCAGATTCAATATCAACTATGCTCCCATCTTTTTTACGATGAGTTTTCTCAAAAAACTCAATGGGATCAACTTCCCCGCCTGTTTCCTTCTCCAAATGTATCATTCAAACAAGGTTATTGCTAACATCATTTAAATGGATGTCTCCAAAGTGTCCAATTGGATCACAATATTGACTAACTTACATCATGTTTCAGACAAGAAAATGACTTGGTTCCTATTGTGTGGCTAACCTTTTGAAATTTTCTGCTTGTCTTGTTAGTTATACACTTCCTCTGTGAAAAAAAAATTATAGTATTGTCCATAGTAATTATCTGTGAGGTAAATTAAATATCAATTAATATATACAAAAAATTACCTTTCCTTTATTGCTCCTCCAGTAATCCACAAGAAATTTCCATTGAGACGTTTCCACACGGGGAACAACTTGTTCAAGTTGTTGTTCATATGGACTATCTTCTATGAAGTATAGTTTCTGTAACTCCCACTTGTGGTCCTTCCATTTCTTTCCCAGTCTCTTCATTGTCCACTCCTTTAATTCTATGTCCATCATGAATTTACTCTACTGACAATAAGGATATCAATTCGAAGCTTCATTTAACCATTTAAAAATAAATTTTAATATTGTACCCTCACAAAATTCCATATGGATTCTTTTTTATTTTCTGGAAATTGTCTCCAGTCCTAGTAGTTTAATGGACAAAGATTGGGATCTCTTGCAATGGTTGTCAAAAAACTTGATAAGTGACATTGGTTTTTACCCACTGGTTGTCCAAATTGATTTATCTCAATGGGAATTTGATCGTCAGGCTTTCTTTTCCAAACTTGCAAACATTGTGTTCAGCCACGTGTGCGATGTCTTTGACCTAAGCATTCATTTATATATCATTAGATGCAGCACTATAAATGCAATGATATGAATAAATCGAATACCTAGCACATCAATAGGTGTTGGCGTAGCATTCAACGACTCATCATGGTGATTAGAGACGTCATTTTGCTCCATGGTTTCTTGAAATGCATTGCTATTTTGGCTATTTCCAACTCTACTCTCTACTCTTCTTGATTGATTGGACACAGGAAAATTGACAGTAGGCACCGGGGGTCGATGTCTTTGACCTGAGAAATCATTCATAAAGGATACAACATAAATGGAAATTATATATCTTTAGATGCATCACTATGAATGCAATGATATGAATTAACTGATTACCTAGCCCATCAGAAGGTGTTGTTGTAGCATTCAACGACTCTTGATGGTGATCAGAGAGGTCATTTTGCTCCATGTGGCCATGAAATGGATGGCTGTTTTGGCTATTAGCAGCTCTACTATCTACTCTTCTAGAATGATTGGACACTAAAGCATTGCCATTAGGCACCCGTGGTCGATGTCTTTGACCTGAGCATTCATTCATAAAGGATACAACATAAATGGAAATTATATATCACTAAAGGCAGCACTATATATGCAATGAATTAACCGATTACCTAGCCCATCAGAAGGTGTTGTTGTAGCATTTAACAACTAATCATGGTGATCAGATAGGCCATTTTTCTCCATGTGATCATGAAATGCATGGCTATTTTGATAATTTGGCAGCTCTACTGTCTGCTCTTCTTGAATGATTGGACACTGAAGCATTGCCATTAGGCACCCATTGTCGATGTCTTTGACCTGATCATTCATTCATAAAGCATACAACATATATAAAAATTATATATCATTAAATGCATCACTATAAATGTGATCATATGATTACCTTGTCCATCACAAGGTGTTCTTGTAACAATAAAGCTAGCAACAGTGTTATTGGATTTCCTTGGTCTATCATTTTGAACATTAGGTGGAAGGGAAGCTAAATTTTTTTGGAGTGATTACTGGATGACAGGTTCAAAGCTTTCCAACAACCTTGTGGAGTAATGCTAGGTAAATGAGTCCTCGTATAAGATTCAATGATGTTGTTCTGTTCATTCCTTGTAGCTGTCTTCTTATGGAAGTTGTCACTTAACTGTTCTCTCATCCTGAGTATATCAAGTCACACAAAAATGAAGACACTTAAAACAAAATTGAACAACATAAAAGGTATTTACTACTCGTTCGATCATCCTCTGCCATACAACAATTATCCATTCTTAAAAATAGTAAAAAATATAACATTTATGAGTAAGTCTGTCATACAAACAACATAGTTATAATAAGGATAAAAGTAGAACATCACTTTGAGGCAATCCTCAAAGAAAAACATCACTCAAAACCACACCAGAGAAAAACATTTACAAGCCATCATCAAGATCACATTGGGTACCTTAAATTCACAGTACTTGATTGATTACTAATGTTCATTTAGAAATACAACACAAATTACATTTTTTTTATTATTTCCCAATTTAAAAGTTAAAAAAATTCATCAACAATTGTGACGGCCGTTATGACTGTGACATGTCCATTTTGTTGATGATGTTGTGTCGAGGATGGAGTCGCTGGAAGACGAATCCGAACTGATGGTCATGGGGTACAAGGCGGTACCAACGGGCAAGGATTGCACCTCAGGCATGCTGAATTCATCGAATGACGTCTCCTTAGTTACACTATAGCCTGGCTCGTGCATATACCGTCTCAGGTGAGAAGGCAAACTATTTTTGTAGTTATGTATATAAGCATGTATGGTATTGTCGCCAATCGGATGAAGCAAAACCTGGTCCATACGACCAATTCCCATTCTCCCAATCCACCCATGCCAACTGGTTGTGGATACCAGATTGCCGTCACCATCATACTGAACCTCAATTACATTTTTTGAGTTCCCAAACTTTAAGGTCATTTGACCAGCCATGTAGCGTCTTCCGTCCAGATGACGCCAATGTTTGGGAATGGTTAGTTGTGCAAGTGTACGCTCGTCTAGGGTGATGTCTAGCTTTTCTGCTTCAAGGAAAAGGAGCGGGGGGTAGACGCCCAGGCCATAGTGATTGTTGTGGGTGAACATAGACTACAAAATATTAGTACTAACAATTGTAAGTATATATAACGATATTATAAATTTTCAAAAAAAGTAGTATAAATTTGCAAAATATAGAGCAATATATTTTTTAAAGTGAAGCAAGTAGTCCATAAACATATTCCCTATGGTTTTATCAACATCGATAGGAATGAACCCATTAGAGAACATGCAACATCATTATCTAGTTTGATGAAACCTGGTCAGGGACCATACAAGTGTACAACTTGTATAAGATCTGAGTGTAGAAGACCTAGAACTTGGAGGTTCTAGTGTGCCAGCCAGCTGATGGTTCCTGGCCCAAGGCGAGAGGTTGCAATACATATATAGTAAAGATGTATAATTGGCTATAAACTTCTTGAGTAACAGAACATGCCATCAAAAGACAAAAATTGATTTAGGATATGGAACTGAAGTAACCATAATGCAATGTGTTTACATTAAAGCAGTACTGAGATAAGACGTACACTCCAAAAAAACACGAATAAACCATTATGTAAACATCACTACATAGAAGCCATGCAATTTTGTTCAATATAGAAATCAAGAGGGCAAACTAGACTTCCTATGGCAGAGAAAAAATTATTGTTGTTCCACAATGGAACCCCTGCATTTTGTACAATCAGAGCTTAGTGTTAATAGCAACTTGTCTGCATGCCCTTGGTATCTTGCTTCATTGTTGCTTAAAGACCTTAATTTTTAGGGATGGTGAAGGTTTTTGTCAATTGTTAGTGCAGAACAACATAGACCATTCAAGTTTACGGTAATCAAAAGAAAATTGAAGAAACCACACCCAAAAAAACATGTATACTATAAGTAATTATACAAAGGTCTTATTCTTCCTTAGACATTTCTAAATCCTAGAATATTACATAAGAAATGACCATCTCATAAACCTTATTCTATCCTTAGCCTCTTCCTACATACATAAAGATGAGTATCTCTCCCCTTCATTAGCCCAATGATGGGAACCCCTGTTCTAATCAGAGAGCGCCAACCCACCAAAGATGGTGGCCTAGGTAAGGATACATTACTTGCCTATTCGTTAATGGTTTACAAACAAAGATACAGGAGATGTGCAGACATCACATGAGCACCTAAGAGACCACTTTTTAAAAAGTGGATGCTTCATTTTCCTTACAATTTAATACAACAATACACACATTTTTATATGAATACACTAACATTTAGCAAACGTGTATATATAACCAAAACCAATGCGACACTGTAACATAAAACAACAGAATCATCATATTTCAAGACTGTAAAATAATCTAAGTTTAAATCTAACAAAGAAGGATGGTCGATGGCTTGATATAAATAATTAAGGAAGTGATTGCTGGATATAAAATAACGGAATCATCATATTTCAAGACTATCTTCATAAACCGATTATCATATATACCTTGATAGAATGGAAATTGCGAGAATGGATGGGAAAGACCATGTGTGTTTATTGTTTTGTGGGGTGTACTTACCAGTCGCGCGCCAAAGCAGTAGGGTGGCAAACTGCCACAGTCCTCGCCGGCAAGTTGGGAGACTGATCTCTTCCTCGACATCCCCTCCAACCCTTGGCAACATCGCCGACACCTTGGAGAAGAGCAGAGAGTATTCCATCAGGTAGAATCCACAGTCTGACAGATTAGGGCAAAAAGGCTAGCTAGGTCAACTTCACGGGTTCTGCGAATAGAGAAAATGTCGGGAGTAAATGTTTCTGCCCAACACGTGGAGAAGAGGAACCGTTTTGCATGCCGGGGAAGCCGCACGGGAACAGAATTTTTTTACTAATTATGGCCCGCTCATTTGATTTGGCAAATTTGAAATGCCACTAATTAATTATAAAAATGCCTTAATTGGTAAGCCTTTTCTATAAACTCCATAATACGTGCTTTACAGGCATTCAAATTACAAATGCCACTGCATTACATAGATAGTGGCGTTTTTTTGGAAAAGCCACTGGAATAAAAGCCACTAATGGGTATTTTTGTTGTAGTGAACTTACTAACTTAATGGTCCCTGAAAACTCAGCCTAAGCTCTGATACCAAGTTGTTACACCCCAATCTCACAATTACCACTAATCATGAGATTAGGGCATAAATTGAGGATTTAACGTAATACAAAGATCACCCTTAAATTTTTCTTCTCTTTCAAAACTCTTTGTTTTCTCACATTGAACCACATAAACCAACTTTACAAAGGAATCTAAATATTGATTTCTCGAATCTGATTTCTATAGTAAAAAATGCATGTATGAACATTCATTATTTTCCTCATACTTTTAAGCACATAAGACTTGCTGATTCACACATATTTCTAAAAGAGGAATAATGTTATACATCATCATTTACAACTCTCTATTATTTCTTTACAAGGACCTAGAGTGACAAGGACCGATTGAACTTAACTATACTCAGATTCAACTCTTGTGGCAGATCTACTTGATACAATGATATCTTCTTCAAGTCCATGTGATTTCTCTAAAAATTGTGAGTAGAGGGATGAGCCTACTCGCTTAGTGAATGAGTACTTCAAAGAAACAATCTAAAGCACTGATATAATTATAGATATACTTTTGAGAAATTGATATCAATTATAACATCAGAAAGCTTTAGAGAGTATAATAATTGACAATCATAAATATGGCAGGATACTCTAAATATCTATAAGAGTGAATCAATATATGAAATGCTTGATTGATCACAAAGAGAACTAATAATTCAGAAACATACAAAGAATAATTGAATTACTGTACACACTTGTTTGACCTCTCATTCATTTTATTATGCCCTGATCATATGCAATGCACTCTACATATGAAGACTCATAGTACACTATGTTCCCACCATACAAGACTTAGCTGACACCCCGAGATAGCTAAGTCTGACTACTTTCCTGATCTGCAATAGGGAAACTGGCTCTCTGGCCTCGTCACTCCTATTGTGTCATAAACTGGACTCCTCTAACCTGAGCACTCAGGTGGAGAGTCAAGCCGTGCCACCAGGACTTGTGGTTGATGTTGGACAAGCTTTTTTGTACTCTAGTGCCACCAGGACTTCTGGTTAATGTTGGATACTACAAACTATAATTTAAGGAGACTTCCACTAGGGCTTCGTCCCCCGTGCCACCTGATAGCATGTTCTGACCCCCGTATACTAGATGTTGCTAGGGTTAGGTCATTTCACCCCTAAGGCACAGACCTCACATAGGGGTTCTACGGTGTCAGGGCCCTTAAATCTATAATTTTATTATTTCCTAGAAAATCACAACATGAATATCATTCTAGACCAGACAAAGCAGTATACTAAAAAACATTGTAATATACGAAGTAATCAACATATTATACATGCAGGCAGACTAAAATTCTTAAATAAATAGATTACATATCCACTTGGCACATACACACTAGAATCGTGCAAATTATCATCATATTATATTGATAAGATTTAATTACTTGACATATGAGTAATCGTCAGTAGCACCTACAACTTATCTGTAATTTCTCAAAGAACATGCATATCAACCCAAATCTTGAGTTGTGCATCTCATAACTCAATTAAGAGTTAATTACTTATCATGACAAGAATTATTAATAATAACTGAGAACATTGATATCACAATACTTGATTCATTGAACACCCTACCCTTAGGGTTTCATTTAATCACAACAAATGCTACAAAGAAAGGTGTAATACATCTATCATGTACTTTTCAAATCTTTAAAACACATGATACCTGGGATCTCAATCCCTTATCACATTACTGGGAATTCTCATCCCTTCATATCATTATCATGATTACTGGATCTGGGTATTCAAACCCTTAGATCACCACATAGCATTGTTACCTCTATAACAAGTAACCATTACCTCTAGGTCCTTAGACCAAGGTATTCATTTCGCTGGTTGTTCAAGTATTCTCATGGCTCACAAGGCCATCACACATCTTGTCACCTCTCACTAGGCAACAACTTATTCACATGGTTCCCATAAAGATTTCATGCGACATAAACATTCACTAAATAAAGACTACTATCAACAAATCATATAAAATCAATATATGTATGAAACCTTGGAACTGAGCTGAATTTGGGTTTCCATTCCATTGACTGGGATATTATGCATCAATAATAACATTGAATAAATAAAGTCTATCATGTCAAGAAAATCCCTTCAAATGGATTTCATGATATCTATTCGCAAATATCCAACTTTCCTCGCATCTAGAGTTTCACCCTCTTTACTGAGATATCAAACAAACACTATTCACTTTGAACAAAATCCAAGATAGTATCTGACATATATGGACTATAAATTTAGATCGACAATCATTCATAACCAAGGGGATCTAGATAAGTAAATTTCTCTATTTACTTATACAACACATTTCAGTCATAGACAAATTCTTTATATTTCAGTTTACTCTTATGACCTATATGAATACTTAGGGAATTCTCATTAGGATGTATTGTATACATTTCTAATATGATTTTATCATCTGAAATTCATCCAAACAGAGGAACAATCCATTTCATATCAATTTGCAACAACTTAGAACAAATAGACAATTCAGGGTTTGTAGTCGCATACTAGCAATTAAAGATTATGGATGAATTAACCAATTTTCATGCAATATACTGTTTAAAGGAAGTTCCCACTCACCCTAAGGTGTGAAAACACCTTAAATATGTAGCTCATTCGGTCATCCCTGAAATTCACCCAATTCTTCTTCCTTTCAACTCGGAAACCCTAAAAATGAGGGATTGTGAAGAAAGACTGAGAAAAGGGAAAGTTTTGATACTATTTTGGATCAAATCATAGGAGGGATGGAATCTTGACATGTGAGATAAGATTCACCATTAAAGTCTATGCAAAGAAGCTAAACTTACATGATTTCATCATTCCTCGGACCGCAAAACCCTAGGTCAGCATCTCCATCAATTTCTCCTCTCAAACCCTAACTCTCCCTCTCTCTCTAGGATTTCGTTTCTCTAGAATGAATTACGAATAATGAGAGATGCTAGTGTGTTAGGTTTACCATATAGAGTAGTTGAGCTTCTTGGGTCAATTGCACATTGACCCCTCACTATACTTTCTCTTATTTCAACTGAATTTTCTATCATAAAAAGTCTTCTATAAATTCATGCATTTCAGAGATCAAACCTCCTCCAAAAATTATGAGAATATATCATGCTATGTATAATTGGGTTATAAAGCTTAAGTTAAAATTTGAGATCATTCCAAGCTTCCATTAAATAACTAAAAATTGAATAGTGCACTACTATCTAGAATTCTACAGAAATGTCAGTTACTATAATCCGTCTACTGATAAGGTCTAAATGCATCCAAAATTTATGAAAATTTTACATTTTGTTTAATATTGAGTTTAAGATTTCCGGTTAAAATTTTAGATCTTTTGGAGTTACCAATAAATAACTACAAATAAAACACTATACTACTGAAAAGCACTATGTTAGCATTTTGGCCGAAGTATAGTTCGACCGAGAACCACATTCAAAGAACACTCAAGTATTCTAAAAGTTTCCTCTAATATGCATGATTGATTTATCCATATCATGTCCAAAATTCAATTAAATACAAAATTTTTAGAAAATATGAAAAATCATTTATCACACTGCTATCCTGATCAAATTCCATATTCATGTACTATCAAACCCTAATTTTTGCCGATTAGGGTTTACATTTCTCAAAACCTAATTCTTCAAAATAAAATCATAGTTAGAGTTTCTTCTTATGTTTGAAACATCACAATTGATCTACTATCATTAATCAAGTCTAAACGATGTTCAATCTAATCAAGCATGTAATCATTCAGGTAAACCCTAGTTTACCAATTAATCACAAATGTGGTCATTACATTTTTCATGGATTTAGGTATGCCTTTAATATTCAAATTACCAATCATCATTACTCAAAAGATACCTTAGGTACAATCAGAAGGAAGGTAGGTAGGAAACAAGTTTTTCCACCGCCCCTTAATGGATAGGAAAACCATTATTCATATTTGCTAACTGCATTCGTAGGTGCTAGAAGTCTAGAGCCCAATGGCTGACATAAAAATGATGATACTTTTAGGAGAGATGTCTATAGAGGTTAACACCTCACTCTAGTGCAAGGGTACCCTTTTGATATCCAAACACCTATATATATCCCTTCATACCTCTAAACTCAATAGAGAAAAGAAAGAATATATCCATCTCCACCCATTATGACATCAAATCAATATATATAGAGGCTAACACCTCCCCCTAGTGCAAGGGTACCCTTGTGAGATCCAAACATCTATATATACCCTTTCCTACCTATAAACCCAATAGAGAAAAGAAAGAATATATCCATTTCCACCCACTATGACATCAAAGCAAGGTAGTTTACTTCTAAAGACCATGTAGATCTCTCTCTCTCTCTCTCTCCCCCTTTTCAACTCCCTAGCGGTGTAAATATATGGGCACTACAGGTTAATGGTCCTTGATATTATGTTGTTATCTGTAATTTCTCTTTCGTGGGTTGTTATCTTATAATTCTTGCATCCTATATCTCCTCCCTCCTTTCCAACTCTCTAGTGGTGTGAGGGTATGAGCACTAGGGTTGCTGATCACCTAGACAATATTGTTATGTCTAAATCTTTGATTTACATGTTGTTTCTCATCATATCTCTTGTATCATCTTAACACATATAAGCTCTAGTAATAAATAAAAAGACAAAAATACTTTTTACCTCGTTAATATTAATGAAATCATAAAGGCATCAGGGGGTTTCTAAAATCTTGTCCATACTTAACTTACTCCTTGCATGATCTCCAATTTCTCTTTTGCCTTTTCCAACCACATTTTGATATTTTTTCCTAGTTTTCCTCATTTTCCCTAATAAATATGGTGGTGGCTACTCCATTTCCCTAACTCATCTATCGATGTGCTTCCATTTTGATTTCATGAGAGAGACATAATCTCTTTGCACGTAGGGAACCTTCATAGAGTGATATTTGTGATGGGTTTCGGTTTACCTCTGATAGTCAAATTATCAATGATTAATAGACATACAATACCATAGTGGATATCAATATTACAAGAGTTTAGAATGAGAATTGATGGTAGGTGGGCAGCAAGCTGGACCACCATCCCTTTTATGGATGACAAAACCAATTCTTTAGAACACTGCATGATTATTATTCACCTCTCTTGTGAAGTTGTTGTTTTACCCCTTGTTCATATTTAGGGTCTATAGTATGTGATTTAGGGTTTAGCCGTGAAAGTAGAGGTGTGTTACTACTCGTCAATTGTTCCTTCAACCACCACGGTCTACTAACTCGGTTGTCCACGTGGACCCAACTAAGTCAGTCATTCTAGTGGCTTGGCCACTAGGCTGGTTGGCTGTGCTTGGAATGCCTCCACTGATCGCTCCCAACTTTCCGTCTGGTATTAACTCTTTTCTTTTCTTCTTGCCGATTGTGGGCCAGAACACATACCGTGGAGGAGGAAATAATAATGCTAGAATGCACATAATATTAGAAACAATCGATCCTACGACTCCTTCCGTGTCGTTACCTGAATTTAAACACGTGAGACCCGAGGGGGACAACAGTACCGCGTGACGATGGTTTGTGCAGGTTTTGGCCACGTTATGTTTGCGGTGTTGTACTGTACAACTGCAACGCGAAATAAGAATAACATATAAAATTATCTTTTTAACAAACCCAGCAACACACCGTTTGTTTCTAGCTCCAAACAGGACAGATGTGACAATATGATTTCAATGTAGTTCATTGACTTTCACAAGTAAAGATCTTCACCTAACTTCTTACCGTACAAGAACAATTTTTGCATAATTTTTTCTCTGCCATCTAAAAAGAACTAGCGGCGCAGCTTATTGTCGACTTATCTTCTATTTCGATGTAAAAAAAATCAAATTTAGTAATTTAATAGAAAAATTAGATAATATTTAACCTACGTTTAAGATCTTCACCCGAAGACACATGCTATAGTTTAGATATTTTTGAAAAAAGAACCTCTGTTTTTTCATGTCCGTGCTTTTCACAGCCAGATTTGTCAAGTTCTCATGGCCATTCGTGGTATTCTTTAGGATGAGGCGACCTATCGTGCAGAATCAACGTGATGTATGACAACAACAGCGGTTTGTAAAACTTTACAGCTTATATCATACATGGACGGTGGAAAATCAGTCTCTCCATGGAGCCGACCCCACGTACCAGATCTGATATGCCAATGTCTGTTTGTAGACTTGCAGCTCAAGACCATGGAGGGTCTTTGCTTGTTCTTTTTGCCTGACCGCTCATGTCTCATTCTTCATTTTGTTACATACGTTTATATATGGTGGGAAAAACAAAACGTCTCCGTCGGATGTAAAAGTTGGTAGGCAAATATGGGGCATCCTTTCTGAAGTAGAGGGTGTTAGATAACTGATTACGGTAGTTGTTAGCTACTGTAGCTGCTGTAACTATTAATTAGTTACTGTAGCAGCTCGTTACTGTAGCTAGACTATTGTGGTAATTACTTATTTAGCATGGGTTAAGCCCAATGTAGTGCAGCAAGTACATGTGAGAATGTAGTGTTGTTTCTAGTGCAAATGGCAAAGAAGTTTTATCCCATATTGCTCACACTTAGAACTTTTGTGGTCCTCATATGTAGGATCACATGGGGCACTAGTGTCCAAAGGAGTCCTAGGAAGGAGGTATGCTCACCTCCTTGGTGGGTGGGATTGTCACATCACAACGCACGCACGCGCGCGCCACGCCACGCCTGGCATCGCCTGGCTTGGACCGAGTGTTGCGTCTAACTGGGAATAGGATTAGGGACGTGCGTAACTATTTATATGACTCCGGTCATTAGGGTTAAACACACCGAAAATAGTTTTCTGCCGCCGTGTGTTTTGTGAGCCCTAATCCCGAGTGCGAGAGTCGTCGTCCCCGGAGTTGCTTTGCGGAGTTGTCCTCCTGTACAAAGCGAGACTCGTCCTTTCCTTCAGACGCAGTTGTCAGGCGGTGGTACCTGCGGTGGCTGTGCTGCACTGGTAGCAGTGCGACGTGCGCGAGCAAGACGTGCAACTTCTAGGTTCGTGCCAGATCGAGACTGGGAGAACGGTGCCTATCCGCGAGGATTGTCGGGCACTGGTTTCTTTAAGTAACACGTTCGTTTCTCAACGATCGATCTGGTTTGCGAATCTAACTCTTATTTTTTGTTCTCCTGCATTGCTTGTTCTTCGAATCTTATTTTGGATCTGCCTGAACTGTTAATTATATTGCACCTGTCGCTGTTGTATGAACGACAATAACCTATATTAACAACAGTCTTAAAGAAACCATTTTCTGTCGTTAATTAACATGGCCGGTCAGGGTAGTTCGGGATGTAAGATTGATACAACCAATATGCCTGAAAAGTTTACTGGTACGAACTTTGCCCGTTGGCAGAGTCGTATGGAAATTTGGCTAAATATTGCGGGTTATGATCAGTATTTAATTAAAACAGAACCTGTGTCTGATGAAACAATTCCTGATAATGCAAACATTATTGCTAACTGGAAGAAGGGTGATAAAACGTGCCGCGGGTTGATTCTGTTTGGTTTAAATAACAAACTGTATGATTCTTACTCAAATCCGCCAGTCACTACGTCCAAGGTTTTATGAGAATTGTTAATTAAGAATTTTAGCACTGAAAATCAGGGTGTTGAAAAATAATGTGTGTCTAAATTTCTTAAGTTTTAGATGGTTGAGGGTAAGTCAGTTTCTGATCAAACACACGATCTACAACTCCTAGTTCATGAACTCTCAGATGCCAAGATGGTGTTGCCTGAGAAATTTGTTGTTATGTCTATCATAGAAAAATTCCCTAAGTCTTGGGAATCGTTTGGTATGTCTCTGAAGCATCGCAAAGGGACACACACCATGGATGAATTAATGATGGATATTAATATACAAGAAGAACACTTAAAGGAGAAAGGCGTCAAGGTGCCTACTGATGCTAATCCAACTGTTAATCTTACTTCTACGAAAAATACCAAAGATAAGAAATCTAAGAATGCACATAAACCCAAAGCAAAGATCCAAAAGAAACCGAAGAACAAACCTTGTTGGACTTGTGGACAGGTTGGCCACTGGAACAAGGATTGTCCTACTAAGAAGGCAAAGAAAGCTACCGCATCTGCAACTGAGGAGGCTGTGGTCAACATGATGACTGCATCCTTGAACCTCAATGATGGGTACGTGTCTATTAAACCTGAAATTCTTTCTATATTTGAACCACTTTATTGGATAATTGACACTGGGGCTAATGTACATGTGTGTGCTGATAAATCCCTGTTTGTGTCGTATCAGGCCTCTCGAGGTCGGTCCGTGACTTTGGGCGATTCCAGCTCTGCAGAAGTCAAAGGCGAAGGACGGGTGGACTTGAAGTTCCCTTCGGGGAAGGTTTTGACTCTTAACAGGGTCAGACATGTTCCAACCATTCGACGCAATATCCTTAGTGGCGTCATATTAGTTAGAGAAGGTTATAGAGTAGACTGTAAATGTAATAAGGCTATTATTACACGCCTTCATGATTCTTTGTTTTTTGGCAAGGGGTACTTATGTGATGTGGAGAACTTGTTTAAATTTGAATGATTATAGTTCTATTTGCATGAATCTTGTTTCATTCGATGTATGGCATTCACGTTTGGGACATGTTAATGTTGCCTCAATGAAGCATATGATGAATCTAGATTTGATCCCTAAATCTAAAATTAGCAACAATAAATGTGAAATCTGTGTACAAGCTAAATTGCCTAGGAAGCCTTTTCATTCTGTGAATAGGAATTCGGAAATTTTGGATTTAGTTCATACAGATATCTGTGAATTTAATGGTGTTGCTACGAGGGATCAAAAGCGTTATTTTATAACTTTTATTGACGATGCGAGTAGATACTGTTATGTCTTTTTACTTAGAAGTAAAGATGAGGCATTGGATACATTTCAAATTTATAAGAAAGAAGCTGAAACTCAAACTGGTAAAGTACTTAAGCGATTAAGGTCTGATAGGGGAGGAGAGTATACCTCGAACTTATTTTTGGAATTTTGCCAATTGCATGGTATAGTTCATGAGGTAACTGCTCCTTATTCACCACAATCAAATGGGATAGCTGAACGTAAAAACTGAACCTTAATAGATATGGTAAATACCTTACTCCAAACATCTGGATTACCCAACTTTATGTGGGGGGAAGCTTTGAATACGGCTTGCCCTATTCTGAATAGAGTTCCCCATAAACATTCAGAAAGTAGTCCGTTTGAGTTATGGAGAGGAAGGAAACCGAGTCTTAAATAACTTCGAGTGTGGGGGTGCCTTGCTAAGGTACTTGTCCCTAAACACAAAAGGAAGAAATTAGGACCGAAAACGGTTGATGCCATATTCTTAGGTTATGTAGAGACAAGCTATGCTTTTAGATTCTTGATTGTAAAATCAGATATCTCTGGCATTGAGGTCAATACAATTGTGGAATTACGTGATGCAACATTCTTTGAGGATGTGTTTCCTATGAAAATTGGTGTGCCCAATGAAGTTTCTCAAGAAAATTCATTTACCACAGGTTCCATTCCCGAGCACGTGGAAAGGATGACAAATGTGGGGGGCGACTCAGAACAAGCTATTTTTGAATCTAATGATTCTGAAGAAATAGTTGAACCAAGGAGAATTAAACGGCCTAGGACATCAAAGGACTTTGGAAGTGAGTTTCTCACTTACAATGTTGAGGATGATCCTGTTACTTTCAAACAAGCTATGGAATCTCCAGAAGCTAAGTTTTGGAAAGAAGCCGTTAATGATGAAATCCAATCAATTCTCTCGAATGGAACTTGGGAATTGGTAGATTTACCTCCTGGTTGTTCTGCAGTTGGTTGTAAATGGATTTTTAAGAAGAAACTTAATGCAGACGGGACAATCAATAAGTATAAGGCTAGGTTAGTTTCTAAGGGTTACACACAAAGGGAAGGAATAGACTATTTTGATACCTATTCACCTGTTTCCCGGATGACCACAATCCGAGTGCTACTAGCATTGGCTTCCATTTATAATCTCTATATCCATCAGATGGATGTGAAGACTGCATTCTTACACGGTGATCTTCAAGAAGAGATATATATGGAACAACCTGAGGGATTTGTGGGTCGTGGGAATGAGTCCAAAGTGTGTAAACTTGTTAAGTCATTATATGGCTTAAAACAAGCCCCTAAGCAATGGCATGAGAAGTTTGATTCTGTGATATCATCGTTTGGCTTTATTTCTAATGAATTTGATAAGTGTCTCTACTGCAAGGTTGTCGATAATGGATTCATTTTGTTATGCTTATACGTCGATGATATCCTGCTTTTTGGTTCCGATATGAAAGTTGTAAAAGAGGCAAAGTTATTCTTGTGTAGCAAGTTTGAGATGAAGGATATGGGTGTCGCTGATGTGATTTTAGGGCTTAAAATCATAAGGTCTACTGATGGTATAACTCTCTCTCAGTCTCACTATGTTGAGAAGATACTGGAAAGGTTTGAGTACACATCACGTAAACTTGTTAAGACTCCATATGATTCATCCAAACCATTGTTCAAGAATGAGACTGGGGTTCCAGTGTCTCAATTACGATACTCTCAGATTATCGGAAGTTTGATGTATCTTATGAACTGTACACGTCCATACATTGTGTTTGCCGTGAACAAGTTAAGTAGATACACCAGTTGTCCCGACAAGACCCATTGGGAAGCTCTTGACAGAGTTCTGAGGTATATCAAGGGAACACGTTCCCTTGGGCTGAATTATGGTAAACATCCTTCCGTAGTCGAAGGATATAGTGATGCAAGCTGGATTGCCGTGAATTCTGGGAGTAATGGTGTCTCAGGATATGTATTCTTGTTGGGAGGAGGAGCTGTTTCCTGGAGGTCTAAGAAACAGACCATATTGTCTCGGTCCACTTTTGAGGCAGAGTTGTGTGCTTTAGATGAAACTGGATTGGAAGCTGAATGGCTACATGGACTTATGTCTAGTTTACCTATGGTAATGAAGCCGCTTCCTGCAATTTCAGTTCACTGTGACAGCACTACAACTATTTCTAAGATAAAGAGTTCCAAGTACAATCAAAAACAGCATAGACACATCCAAGTCAGATTGAAATCTGTAAGGGAGTTAGTGTCTAATGGGGTCTTGGCTGTGGACTACGTCGGTACCAAAGATAATACAGTTGATCCTTTCACTAAAGGGCTTACTTTGGCTTTAGTGGAAAAATCCAGGTTGGGAATGGGACTGAAACCCCTATAGATTTGCAGGCAGTAGCAACCCAACCCAAAAGAGTGGAGATCCCACAAATTGGGTTCAATGTGGTAATAACAAGCTGTCGGGTAAATCGGATGACACTATGTATTCTTTTTTGATGCTTCTTGCATCTGTGTGTCTATTCCCTGGGAAACATGTTAGTGTCATGACTGCAAGTTAGTAAGAGAGTAGTCTCTTAATGGTGTCAAGTCTTAGGACAGGATGTTAGCAGTACATCCTTGGAGACTCCAGCTAAGTGATTGATGTTGTGTAGGCCGCAACAGGAGAATTGGGTTGTTCTCTGTTATCAATCATGATATAAAATTTTTGTATGCATGGCCTTAATGCATTGTTTTCTTTTCTACCATGTCTTTATTGTGTTGTTACCAACCTATACTCTTGTACCCAAGGTTCAGGTTCAAGACTTTTATTCACCTAGTTCCTATGAGGGTCACAGTTGGATAACTCAGGTAGATTCAAACCGAAAGGTATCTGCTGAAAGCACAGTATGGAGGAATGAATGGTAGAGCACACTACACATTGGACTTTGTGGGGGATTGTTAGATAACTGATTACGGTAGTTGTTAGCTACTGTAGCTGCTGTAACTATTAATTAGTTACTGTAGCAGCTCGTTACTGTAGCTAGACTATTGTGGTAATCACTTATTTAGCATGGGTTAAGCCTAATGTAGTGCAGCAAGTACATGTGAGAATGTAGTGTTGTTTCTAGTGCAAATGGCAAAGAAGTTTTATCCCATATTGCTCACACCTAGAACTTTTGTGGTCCTCATATGTAGGATCACATGGGGGACTAGTGTCCAAAGGAGTCCTAGGAAGGAGGTATGCTCACCTCCTGAGTGGGTGGGATTGCCACATCACAACGCACGCATGCGCGCGCGCGCCACGCCACGCCTGGCCTGGCTTGGCCGGGCCGGGCTCGGGCTTGGGCTTGTGGATTGTGGATTGTGGATTGTGGATTGTGGAGAATGTCTTCCGTCTTCTTTTTGCACTAGGATACAACTACGTAATTAATTACTCGTGTAATTAATTGTTGCTTTCTTATTCGGATTTCTTAAATCCTAACTAGAAAGTGTTTCTCTTTTACAGATTATTCCGTATTGTGTACGAGAGCAACCGAGTGTTGCGTCTAACTGGGAATAGGATTAGGGACGTGCGTAACTATTTATATGACTCCGGTCATTAGGGTTAAACACACCAAAAAAAGTTTTCTGCCGCCGTGTGTTTTGTGAGCCCTAATCCCGAGTGCGAGAGTCGTCGTCCCCGGAGTTGCTTTGCGGAGTTTTCCTCCTGTGCAAAGTGAGACTCGTCCTTTCCTTCAGACGCAGCTGTCAGGTGGTGGTACCTGCGGTGGCTGTGCTGCACTGGTAGCAGTGCGACGTGCGCGAGCAAGACGTGCAACTTCCAGGTTCGTGCCGGATCGAGACTGGGAGAACGGTGCCTATCCGCGAGGATTGCCGGGTACTGGTTTCTTTAAGTAACACGTTCGTTTCTCAACGATCGATCTGGTTTGCGAATCTAACTCTTATTTTTTGTTCTCCTGCATTGCTTGTTCTTCGAATCTTATTTTGGATCTTCCTGAACTATTAATTATATTGCACCTGTCGCTGTTGCATGAACGACAATAACCTATATTAATAACAGAGGGGTGGACCAGACACTTTACTTCAGACCACAGACTGTCTGTTTGCTTATAAACCCATCTTGTGATTCGTCTCCGATTCTTCACCCCAAAAAGTGCGAGACATGATGGTTGGTCTTCTCAACCAATCAATGGAGGAAGAAGATAGCGTAGCCCCATGATTCGTTCATTGCAGGCGCCGGTCTCCGTACCTCACCACATAAAAGAACATGAGCACTGATATAAAACACACTTTTCCACCCATTATTTCCACCCATACTGCAAGTCAATACAATACGGTATAATATACAAGTAATTTTAATTAGTCATGAAAATCATTATTTGCAATCAAGATAAATGGACTTTTTTCCCGATACATGGACCTTTTTTTTATTAGCACTGTGATGGGCCATATTCTAATCAAGACGTAGGAATTCAATTTCTCTTTATAAGTTCTTCTTGTTTTAATTTAGACCCACTTCACCTTGTTTTAATTGTGTTTGACTCAATAGCATTGCTCCTTAGAAGCACATCAGTCGGTCTGTTTTGCACATGTCCATACTATCTCAGACAATTTTCGCATAGTTTGTCCGCAATACCCGTCTCCCTCACTTTGTTGCTAATGTAGTCATTTTTCAAGTGATCTTTTCTTATAATTCCCACACATCCATCTCATCATATGCATTTTGACCACATTCATTTTGTTGAGATCTTATTTCCTCATAGCCCAACATTCACTCTCACATATCATTGTTGGTTGTATGACTATTCTATAAAACTTACTTTTTAATCTGAGGGGGATCTTCCAATCACACAAACTCCAGTTACACTCCTCTATTTTGACCATCATGTAGTGATCATGTGACAAACATCAGCTTGAACATCCACATATGTTTTAATAATGGATACCAAGTAACAAACTTTATCACATTTTGGTACATCAACTCTGTCTAACTTGGTCCCACCATTCACACTTCTAGATAGGCTGAAATTACAATGCATATTCTCAGTTTTTCTCCTACTAATCATCAATTCATTTGACTCCATTGCATTTTTCTAAGGTTCAACCATATCATTCATTCAATCTTTAGTTTCATCAATCAAGACAATATAATAAACAAATAACATGCACTAAGGAATATCAACTAAGACATGCTTTATTAACTATCCACAACAAGAACGAATAAATGTGCTTAGTGGTGATCCTTGGTGTACCCCAACTATGATAGAGAATGTTGGTGTATCCCATCTAGTAGTCTTCATACTTGTAGTCGAGCTAAAATACATGTCTTTATTCAAGTTAATGTATTGAATTGATACACCTTTTTACCAAAAACCATACACAACACTTCCATGGGTACTCAATCATAAGTCTTTTCCAAATCGGTAAAAAGATCGTATGAAGATCTCTTTTGCCTCTATGTACTTCTCCATAACCATCCTTATAAAAAATATGTCATCTATTGTTGATCACCCTGGCAAGAACCCCTATTGGTTGTCTGATATCTGCATTATAGATCTTAGCATTTGCTCAATAATCCTCTACCAAAGCTTCATAATTCTTCAACTTGATACCTCTGTAGTTTGTGCATCTCTGAACATCTCCTTTGTTCTTATATATGAGGACTACATTATTGTTTCTCTATTTATTTGCATATTCTTGGTTTTCACAATCTTGTTAAATAAGTTTGTGAATCGCATATCTCCTTCATCCCCATACTCTTCCATACATCACTGGGAATATCGCCTGTTCCACATGCCTTTTTCATATTCCATCTTTTTTTAAAGCGTTCTTGATCTCAAAAAGTGAAATTTGTCGCATGTAAATGATATCTTTTGTATGCATGTCACATGAGTCTCTAACATTATTCAAAATGTCTCTATTGAGAAACTTATGAAAGTATTTTATCTATTAGTTTTTGAAAATAACATCCTTCACTATCACTCTACCATATCAATTCTTGATGCATTTTATTTGACTCAAGTCTCTTTCTTTCCTTTCTCTTATAGGAGCCAATTTTATATGGATTGTTTTCCCCTTCTCTTATGTCCTACTTTTCATAAATCTCTTCAAAGTTTCTAGAACAAAATTTTTATCTTCTTTCTTTACTTATATCTCTGAAAAAATGTATCATCTCGAGATTTGAGCAAACTCCTATAAATCTCCCTTTTAAGTTTAATAGTCGTATGTACTTCATTGTTCCACCACCAAGTCTCTTTCTGTGGAGGTCCAAGTCTTTGGATTCCCTCAAAATATCTTTAGTAAATCATGATGTGCAATGTAAATTTTAATTTAATTTATACCAATATAATGGTTAAGCAATGCTAAATATATTTAAACTTTGTTATCATTTTTCTCAATAAGTTTTATAAGTACTTTTACAAAAATGATACATATATAGTATATGTTATATGTATCCAAAGATAGATACATATATTATACCTATATAGAAGTATATATATAATATACTTATCTAGTACTTATATATTAAACATTTATGTATTAAATGGTTGCATGGCTAAAGTCCAAAGTAGGTGTAGCTCGTAGATAGATGTAGGAGAAAAGATAATTTTTGTTTTTGGCACAAATAGAAGATAATTAGTATACATTTCCCACCTCTAAGATAGAGCATTATATTTGATATAGGAGAGCATGCGACCTTATTGGCCCAAATATTTAGGATAGGGTATATTTACACTAGTACATTTTTGACCTCTAGTGTTAGTTTTCTTAACGTCGATTTTACATAAAACTAACTACATGTCTACAGTGTCGATTGGTAAATTTTAAAAAGCACTACTGGTCAGGTCATGCCGAATAAGAAAAAATACAGGTACCACTTTTACTATAATGTCATTTTTGTTGTAAAAAACCGACGTCCATGATAGCCTGTAAAATTCAAAATTTCAGTGAAAAATTAATATAGGCCTGACGTGTTGGTTCTAAAAAACTGACAACAAATCTCTTCCCATAAAAAAAAATTCCTTCAAAAACACTCTCTCGTCAGTTGCACTCCATAAAAACTGAAGTCGTAGGTCACACCCACCCTAAAATAAAATTACCGCCAAAAATCCTATGGTGTAGTTTTTTCAAAAAAAAAAAATAATGACAAAGGATTTCCTCCACGTGCCCTATGAAAAATACTTCTCCCCAAATTGGATTATATCATTATTTTTTACTATAAATCGGAAACACAATTTATTGAGGTTCGTGTTTTTTTATAGGAATAAGTACATATGGTGTTAATTTTCTATGGAAAATTGACGACAATGAATGAACCTGATGTCAGTTTAACTAAAAAACTGAAGACACATATCTTAGTGAGGTCATCATTTTTAATAGGGATAAGTACATATGGTGTCGATTTATTGCTCGACAACCGACGACAGAGAGAACTCTAGTGTCGATTTCCTTTTAAAATTGATGAACCAATTCTAAGAGAGATTGGCATTTTTTATAGGGATAAGTACATATAGTGTCGACTTTTTAGTGGTAACCGATGACAAATAATGAAATGTGGTGTCATTTTTGCTTTACCAACTGAAAACTAAGTACTTAGTCATTACTTTCTATAAGAAACCGATGACTAAGATCCACTTAATAACATGCAAAAATTTCTTGTCCCCATTCTCTATTTCATCGGCCTAGAAGCCCTCTTTTCTCTATTGGTCGCACTCTTCTCTACTTCTATTTTCGATTGTCACCTCTGGTGTTGACCACCGTCATTATCGTTGTGCTAACTATTATCATCTTTGTCGCCTGCGCTGACCATTGCCCTAGCTGCTCACCACCTTTATTGTGCAGATGTGTTGCTTCTCTGCTGCTGCTGCTGTGTTGCCTGGACCGTTGTCGCCATCAGTTGTACTGACCACCACTGTTGCCGCTCGATGCCATCGTTGTGCTCTTGTGTTGATTCTGTTATTTCTCTTCTACTACTGTTTTGATCCCCTTGCTACTCCACGAGCACTGCTACTGCTGTTGCTTCTTCTCTACTACTCATCACTCCACAACCACCTTGTTCTAGTGAGGTAGTTTCCTTTTTTATTTGTTATGAAAATGCATGCTAATTAGAATTTAAATGTATTACTACGAGAATGCATGAATCATTTCTTGTTTGGTTTGTGTTTGAATATTTTATAGGTTGTATAAATAGAATATAACTATCTTAATGTATATTATTTACACCTATGATATGAATGATGACACTTAGATCATAGGTATATAAATGACAACATTATTTATTAGCCTAGAAACTCATATGAGATTTACTTATTAGGAGTAAATCTTGGATAGTCACTAGTTTGGAATTGTTCTTGAACACTTAATCTTACTTAGCATGTTAGTAAATAATTTGTATTCAATTTTCAAGATGTTTCGTCAACACTTCCTCATTTGTTCTTTAAGTATAGATGTAGGTGGTTATTTGCCCATTTACGTTGGTGTACTTGGAGAACTTTGGGGAAAATGCTGCTGAAATATTTTTGAAAATTCAATACATATTGTGCACTTACTAGTGATATTAGTTGCTAAAGAATGAAATAGGTGGTACTCATTAATTAATAAACCCTAAACCCTGATATGTAAATCCTAAACCCTAAACCCTACATGATAAATGCTAATATCTAAATTCTAATCTCTAAATCCTCATATCTAAATACTTGATTCAATGCTCATTTTCTCTCTGATTATAGAATGGATTGATAATGGATGTCCATTTCTCATTGTTGCACTTCGGAGTTTATTATTGGTCTTTATCAGCTTATAAGATTTGTAGAGGAACATAGGAAACAACCTAGAGATGGGTTCTATTGTCCACGTCGGAATTGTAGTAACAATTTGAAAGTCATCACTGTTGATGAAATTAAAAGTCATGTCATGTTCCACAGGATTGTATAGGGTTATACAAAATAGTAATGGTGTGGAGAGATTTCTACTACGAGATCAGTAAATGTCGATAACAATATATGTGTTAAAGAAGAAACTATCGAAGATGATGTAGATGTAAACAAATCGGTTCTGACAGGCATGGTTGATGAGATTGCTAGATAGTTGTGGGGGGGAATCTTACTGATCCACCTTCCTTATTTATAAACATTATGCACAATGCAGCGAGACCATATACTTAGGTTGTACTAAGTTTACTAAGTTGAGCGATGTGTTGAGATTGTATACTCTAAAAGCTACCAATAGATGGAGAGGCATAAGCATCACATCTCTATTGTCTTTGTTGAAAGAAATTGTTCCTGAAGGCAATGAACTTCCAATCTCAACATACAAATTAAAGAAAATGTTGTGCCCAATGGGAGTGGAGGCTAAGAAGATACATGGATGTCTGAATGACTGTGGACTTTATTGATTTGAAAGATTGTCCAAAATGTTGGGTGTCAAGGCACAAAATGACGACTTCACGTAAGCTCAAAACTGGCTCTCCTAGTAAGGTGATGTGGTATCTACTTAGAATACCATAGTTTGAACGCTTGTTTTCCAATACCATGGATGCACATAATTTATCTTGACGTGTAGAGGCAAAGAGAAAAAATACAAGATCCTTATTGATATCTGTAATATCCCTGACCTAGGTTATGCCCTAACCCTGGAAGTTTTTATTTAAGCAAGTTAATTAGATATTTAATTTTATCTTGTGGAAAGTAATTAAGGCTCAATAGGAACTTATGTTTCAATTTTGGTCCTGTTTGAATAATGTTGAAGCAATGTTTTCTTATTTTGGACTAAAGTGAAAATTACCCAAGTTGAAGGGTTAAATTGAAAATGTCACATAATAAAACGTTACTCAAAGTGTTTTAGCATCATGAGAATGAAAACGATGTAGAGGTATGGCTTGTGGAAGCTGAGCGCCAAGAAAGAGCTTATTAAGCAATGTTTGTGCATTAAAACCTAGTTTTGGTGTAATGTGTAATTTACCCAAAACCTAGGGTTCAATAAGAAAAATACCACTTCTAGAGATTCCCTAATGTTTCTTGGAATCATGTAGAGTAAATAAAATGAGAGGGGCTTCTCATTTGTATCTCTTTGGAGGAGAGAGAATCTTGATATTAAAATAATCAAGATTTAAGCATAACTGGAACCTTACTTCAATTTAATGCAAAAATAAATATATTAATTGAAGAGCCCTTCAACCAAAAGGTGAGGTATTATTTTGCAAAAGAATGGACGACCATTTTCCTTGCAAAGGCACGAAAATATCTCAAGCAAGTGGATAACCCACTCACATTATTAAAAGAAAAAGAAATATCCACAAACTTATGGATATTATTATTAAATGGATTAAGGTGATTAATTTGCTTTTCTTTATTTCATGGATAATTAAGAGGAATAAGAGGCAAGGAAGATAGCCTCGTATGCAATTAAGAGGAGGGGTCAAGTGGCAAGGAAATGGAAGAATTATCCCCTACTTTCTCTCTCTTAAATGAATTTTTAATAAAAATGCATATAAGCTCATTTATCCATAGCTTGAAAGGGGAATTTCGAATCTACTTTCACTCTTTGCTTGTAAAACGACCAAGGAAGCTTAGGAGCAACAGTAGGACGACCCCCAACCTATAGGTAAGCTCCATGATCTCTTTTCATCTTAATTCCATGGAGGAAATCGAAAATCAATGATTGATTTCTTCTTTTCTCCACTCAATCTTCAACCCTAGCCATTCGTCTTACTCAAAGACTTGATGACGAGATTGGGATAGTTGAAGGAGTTTCTTTCACCATTCAAAATGTGGAACTTGAATCTTTCAAGCTTCTTTGGAGGCGGGTTTTATAACTTAAACCCTTAATATTATTATTGCATTCAATTCTTCATCATTTGTTGATCATTTTGTTCTTATTGAAATTTATTTGATCAAATCAATGGAACCATTATGAGAATTACAACAAATTATGAAGGATCGCAGCTTGATGATGATGACATCATCTTAAGCACACACCTTAATAATATCTTGTGCAAACGGTTTGATCTTTGGTGGTCAAACGGTCTCAAGACCGTTTGATGTCAAGAGGACTCAAGACCTTTTGAGGTTAGGTGATGTCATATGTTGGATGATGATCTAATGGTCTCAATTTAATATAATCTCAATGGTTCCAATAATGGATGACCCATCTATTGCAAACCCTAATCGGGTTGAGTGTTGAATCCTTAAGTGAATTGAACCAATTTAAGGGTTGATTGACCCAAACCGTCTCAAAATCATTTGGAGGTCAACCAAACGGTTTCAAAACCATTTGGAGGTCTATGGTTGAGTATAATTGGATGGTTGAAGATCCAATGGTTACCAACTGATGTATCTTTAATAGTTCAAATTGATGACCAATTCAATGGAGTAAACCCTAATCGTTTTGGTTGAAACAAATCCTAATTGCTACTTTCAGTTTCTAAGTGTTTAGACCAAATGGTCTTGAGACTGTTTGAGTCCAAATTTTCTTGAAACCATTTGGGATCAAACGGTCTCAAACCGTTTGGAGGTCATTTCGGTTTTAAGATCAAAACAACCAATCGGTTTCAACATCCAATCAGTTTCAACATCCAATCGGTTTCAATATCCAATCAAATTCAAAATTTGTTGTCCATTCGGTTTCAGAGATAATTTGTTCAAACGGTCTCTAGGGTTGAATGCCCAAATGGTTTCAAAACCATTTGGAGGGCAAACGATCTCAACCCTAAATGCCCAAATGGTTTCAAAACCGTTTGGAGGGCAATCGATTACAAAACTGTTTGAGGTTTAGAAGGTCAAAACCGATTGAAGGTTCAATATATATATATATATAGAATTGATTGGAGACTTAAGGTGATGAAAGACCAGTTGATCCTATGATTGATACTGATAATTATCAAAGATAAGTACAATGGTTAAATTCCTAAAGTACCTAGATGATCAGTACCTTTAGAATGGTTAACCCTAAAAGCTTATGAAAGCAATGTCTCTATACACTATGTCAATCATAGTTGTATATATTTGATTGAAAGGTTGATGTAACCTAATCAAGTGGAGAGGATGATAGAAAGGAATTCATACATGAGTATTAATCATGAAGAATATGTGATTAGGGTAAGATCCTTAGTAAAGAGATCATGAAACCCTAATCGAATGGGTTAATAAGCTATAATCCTAAAATTAGGGAAATCCTGAGTGAAACCCTACTCTAGTGTAATGATGTAACCCTAATTAAGGGTGATGATATAAGAAACCCTAATTATGGGTAATGGAAGATGAAACCCTAAATTGCGATAAATAGTAAACCCTAATTATGGGTAATTGAATGGAAACCTTAATTAGGATGAATAGCAAACCCTAATTGTGGATAATTGTATTTAAACCCTAATTGAGGGTGATGCCATGTGAAACCCTATGCAATGGTATGATGATGAGCCCTAATACAGGGTGAAGGTATGTGAAACTCTAATATTGAGTTATAATACATGAAGCCCTAATCTCGGGCAATATGATGATAAACCATAACCCTAATTACTGGGTAATGGTATGAGAGAACCCTAATGATAAAATAGTGGGTAATGCCTTATAAAGGTGAAATATCTCAAATGGTTGATCATGGGAAACCTTATAGTAAGCAATGTCTTAATCTGAAATGAGTCCATAACATTGAAGATAGTTGGACCATTCTTGTGTGTGACCTATGCACTTCATGGTAAAAGTGATAGGTTAGTGGATGAAAGTATTAAGATGGGAAATACCTTAATCCAAGATAAGTTGATAACTCAAGTAAGTTGGAAGCGATAAGGGAAGTGATACATCAAGATATGATAGATATAATTTTTAGCATTCCAGGGTTGATATACCTTGATGCATCTCAAATCCAATATACTTGGACAAGAAACACATGAAGTGTGTTATGTAAATTGTTACAATGAAATGTAATGAGTTTGATATACTTTGATAAGTATAGGCTAATATACCTTGAGAATGGGGTTACGCCAAACTAATGAGTATGATGTAATCATACCATTATAAGGATGATAAATGAACTCATACCTTGTATTGATAATCATTTAATGATAAATGTTAAGAGTAATAAACATTATTGACTACTCGAGATGTTAATGGATGCTCCTAGAGGTGTGGAGCAATATATTAAGGTTGATTTGATAAATATGAAATCTTAATTAAAGTGAGATGGGAAAACCTAACCCTAAATTGAGTAATGGGACATGAGAAACCCTAATGTGACGTGAATAGTAAGCCCTAACCCTATTGAGGGAATAGTGGTGTTACTATTGTATTATATGAGGTAATATGTTATTGTTGCCTGGTGAGAGGTGACCAGATGTTTAATGGCCTTGTGAGACATATGGTTAGATGTTTCCTAGTAAGAGGTGACAAGATGCTTTATGGGCCTTATGATCCATGAGAACAATTGTGGCATAGTGAGAGGTACCAAGATGATTATAAAAGTTTATTGTAAGAAATCATAATGTTTTAATAAACTTAATAAAAGGAACAATTGTATTCAATAAAGAATGTGAAAATCTATGAAGGCTAACCTCAGGGTTCAAAGCCTAGAGAAGGATGTGATGATCAATTATGAGTTAAAGGAATTTATATCCCATGATCTATGTAATCAAGTTTGGTTAAAGTCCAATACCTCGCAGATGTATAATGCCTGTAATCAGGGTGGGTTAAAGTCCAATGCCTGGCTGTGTAATCAGGATTTGATTAAAGTCCAATGCCTGGTTGTGTAATCAGGATTTGGTTAAAGTCCAATGCCTGGATGTGTAATCAAGATTGGTTAAAGTCCAATGCCTGGCTGTGTAATTAAGATTGGTTAGAGTCCAATGCCTGTCTATGTAATCAAGATTGGTTAAAGTCCAATGTATGGCTGTGTAATTAGGATTGGTTAGAGTCAAATGCCTGGCTATGTAATCAGGATTGGTTAAAGTCCAATGCCTAGCTGTGTAATCAGGATTGGTTAGAGTCTAATGCCTAGCTGTGTAATCAGGATTGGTTAAAGTCCAATGCCTGGCTGTGTAATAAGGATAGGTTAGAGTCTAATGCCTGGTTGTGTAATCAGGGTTGGTTAAAGTCTAATGTCTGGATGTGTAATCAGGATTGGTTAGAGTCTAATGCCTAGCTGTGAAATCAGGGTTTGTTAAAGTCTATTGCCTGGTGGTGTAATCAGGTTTGGAAGAGTCCAATACCTGGCAGAGACACAGTGCCTGTTATGATGACACATGATTGGTAATAACCCAATGCCTGTAATGATGACACAAGATTGGTAATAACCCAATGCCTGTATTAATGATATATGAGTACATGGTAGATATAATCCCATATCTGTTTAGCAGATTGGCTAAGGCCAACAGATTGAAACAAGAATGTCTCATGGGTGACATATCAAGATAAAGAGTGTCACAAGAGAAGTTTGACATGATGGTATAATTTGATGAATAAATGATATACATGTTCTTCCTATTCCTTATTAAGAGAATAGATGATCTATTGTTCTATCATAAATAGTTGCAATGCTTTAAAAGATGAGAATGCTTTAAACTGCTTATCCTCTGCCCAGTTTTATATCTTTAAACTGCAATAATAATGTTTTTGGCGGAGAGTTATATCTCTCACTGGGGAAACTACAATTGTCTCACCCCCGTGGGAACCAACATTTTTAGGTGGACAAGCACAGAGGAGACTGAGAATATCTTGCAGAGGAAGAATACCACCAGCAACAGTGACAGCAGTGACAACTCAGGTTGAGTGTAATGTCTGTCGTGTCTTGTAGGTAGAAGTCATATGTGTCGTCTCTATACTCTCAGGTCCTCGGAGTTAGTAACTAGTATTTTTAATAAATTAATATGAGATTTTGGCTTGATGCCTTGAGGTTCTTATGTTGTCTGTGTTTAGTTGTTAACAGAGCATATGATGCTTGTAATCCTGAAGAAGGAATGGTACAGAATATGTACTCATGAACCAGGATGTAAATGAAATACATTGGTTCTTGATAAAAGAGTTTTCTTGTGTATGGATCTCTTTGCAAAAGGTTTAAATTTTTAGTGATTTTCAGTAATCCACTGTTGATGAACGCTTCTGCAAATGTAATTTATCGATGTTTGGGATTTTTCATTACAATTTAGTAGTATCAGAGCTCTAGGTTCGCTGAGTCTACAAAGACATAGGACTAAGGTATCGAGTCTGTTCTAAGTGTACCTCAGTGTATCTTATAGTGCCTTCTGCTTATGCAGAAGAAGATATATAACTCCAAGATGTCTGGAGAACACGAGGGACACGTTGCTGAGAGCAATGTTGTTGCACCAGTAGAAGGTGCCAGGGATCAAGCAAGAGAAGAAACAGTGCCTGAGAATCCCCCTGTTGATGAGGTCATGATGAGAAACCATATTTTTCTACTCTTTTTGGGCAATTCATGACTGCAGTGATGCATATAATAGACTGGATTTCGGTACCACCACCCAGGGCACCAGCTCCCAATGAGGGATTTGGGTCTGGTAAGACTTTTGAACGACTATGTCGTGTTAGAGCCATAGAAAATGCTGGGACATCTGACCCAGCAGATGCAGATTTATGGCTCACTAAGTTAGAAAAAGCTTTTAAGATCCTTAGTATCCCAGAGGCTGACAAAGTTAAACATCTTGTATACCTTTTGAAGGGTAGTGTTGGACATTGGTGGGCTATATAAGAAATAAAAAAGAATGACAAAGAGGTTAATTGGGAGGAATTTTGTCGAGAATTCATCAATAAGTATTTTCCAAGGAAATACTTAGATGAAAAGATCTCGCAGTTTGAGAAAATTTGATAGGGATCCATGTCAATAAATGAATATGAGGTCAAGTTTATGGAACTTTTGCGATTTTGTCCTCAAATGGTTGCTACTGAGGAAAAAAAGATTCGACATTTTGAGAAGGGACGGAATGTTGAAATGTCTATTCCGGCATCTGCCCCAGAAAGTAGAGAGAGGTTTGCCACATTTGTGGAGTCAATTAGAAGGATAGAAGGGTCTATGACAAAGAAACATGAGACAGACCTTAAAAGGAAGTCTAAACAGTCACAGGAACAAGGAATTAGTGGTACTAAACAATCAAAGATTTTAGTTGCCGACTCAACCACAATGTAGTGCATGATAAATGTATATTTATCCCTTTCATTTATATATTTTTGATATTTTTTTAGGATTATTTTTTTAATTATTCTCTTAGTTTCATAATTAATTGTGTTATTTTATATTTTTCTCTTTAATTGGAGTTTTAATTCTATTTTCTTGGGTTTTGTAGGAAAATTATATAATTTGCAGCAGTCCTAAAATTCATATATACCCTCCACCAAAAGTGACATAAATCTTGCATTCGAACTCCAAATTGAGTGTACAAGTATTCATTGAAAAGGGAATTTAATTTCCTAAAATAAAATCCTATTATTTGGACCGCGTTTATGCTTTTCATGGGAGAGAAATATATTCGAAATCACTGCTGCGAGAATCTACATTAAAGGAAGTTACATGGTCAAGATAATTAAAGACAACCAACTTTCAATTTGACCAGATCCAGAAAATTCTAAAATTGGTCTCCGTCTCTTTTTTCCCCCTCTTTTGAGGGCATCCTACCCCTCCCCCTCCTATAAAAGGAGGGACTCTTCACTTGTAAAGGTATTCCATTCTTCATTCCATTTCATCCAATTTTTAGTTGTAGACTACACCTTGTATAATGTTGGATCTCATTTTAGTTTGCATTTTTTCTAATCTTGTTATGTCTGAGTAAATTTCTCTAGAGCATGTGAGTAGCCCCTTAGCCCAGTTCTATTCAATATAATCAGTTGTATTCCTCCATCGAACAAATGTCTTCTCTCTGTTTCTTTATGGTTATTTGGATGATCCGATATATTCTTATGGAGTTATATGATCGTGGATATCTGTAAGAACGAAACAATATTTCCTTAATTGCGATTATCATCTTTTCTTCTATTTAAACTTATTCTTGTTATAATCCTTGGTGACGCGACCACCTGAGCCTTGGGTTTGAATGTCAGTTTGAATTCACATGCTTTTTGATATGACCATGGATAATGGCATGTTGGACGGTTGGGCAATGATCTGTGAACGCCGAGACCAACGAGTTCACAAGAAGTCCGACCCTTGTGAGTTTGTTCGTAAGGACATGTAACCACAAGATCCCGATTTGATCCTTGGAGTTTATAATTTGATTAGTTGAATAGGAATGTAGTTTTGGTGGTGATCTTTCAGACCCCAGATCTCTATTTCTTGATTAGTTAAACTTTATTTCAGCACTTTTATTTTTGTTCTTAGTATTAACAACTCTCTCAAATCAGGATTTAATTCTTGTACTTGCGATCAGATTTGGATTTTGACTTTTCTTTTCTGTCGTCCCTTGGATCGATACCTATCTATACTAAGTTGACTTGTTGTTCGCAACAAGTTGACTACCGGGTTAGAAGGTTAAACTCTAGGACATTTCCTAGTGATTGTTGTGTGTACAACGACGTGCATCAATTTGGCACCATTGCCAGGGATGACACAGTTATTTTTCAGATCTAGTTGCCTATATATCTTGTATAATCCTTGTTCATATTCTCTAACTTTCATAACTTTAGTCTTTTTTATAATTTCTTTTAGATTTTTGTAATTTTTTTTTTACCTTCTGAGCACAATTCCGGAAGTGTATCTTCTCTTTCTGCTGAGTTGCCATTCCAGCAGTACTACTTTCTAGTTACTTTTTTTGTAATTTTAGTTTATTTCATAATTTGTTTTAGATTTATAATTTTAAGTTCTCTTTGTAATTTTTGACTAACCTTTTATCTCACAATCTTTCTTCTCTCCTTCGTTGATTGACATATCTTTCAGGAACTTTTATTTTCAAATAGAGTGGGCATCCCAATATCCCCCACAATGTTATTATTGTGGTTTTTACCACCATGCATCTCTTGCCTGTTTGACTGTACCCCATGCTTATAATAGCACCCCTTTTAATTGCGAGCCCTTTCATCCTGGTGGGTACAATGTGAATCCACATTTTTTTGAGAACCATTATGGGGAACCTTGCTATCCATATTTTAACGGGGGATATGATCAACAAAAGTTTGTGGGGTGTAACCAACAAAACCTTGGAGGTTATGAGCATGTTTATGAAACCCAATGTAATCTTCAACAAGAAGAGAGACTTAGGGCCCTAGAGAAGATAGCAATAGAAGGAGAAACAAAACTAAAAGCCAGCCAAGCCTTCTTAACCACCCTGCTAGAAGCCCAAACCCAAAATATAGATTGTTCAAATATGTTTCCTCATGATTTGGTGACACCTTATAATATTGAATCTTCCTACCAAGATGGATGCAATGGAAATTACAATCCACCATCTTCTGGAGATTATTATGAGGAGCAATGCCACCCAAAACAATATGGGGAGTACTATGGCCAAGGACACTATGGGGAGTTTGGTGAGGATGACCAAAATTTTGGGGTGTATAAATCCTATGGTGAAATGCAAATTAATCTTGAACTGGAAGAGAGACTTAAGGCCCTAGAAAAGATGGTAGCAGAAGGACAAGCAAAACTTGAATCCAGACAAGCCATGTTAGCTACCTTACTAGAGGATCAATCACAAACTCCCCCTATAGAGATTAAGAAACCCAAGATGGTTCTTCCTGAAGATGATGATGATGATCCTTATTTTTTGTCATATATGTCGGATCCTGAAGAAATAGAACAAACCATGGAGCCATATTTTGTGTGTGATGAGGACGTTGGTATCCCTATCTTTCCTTTAGAAACTCTATTACTTGAATATGACATGTCAAAGCAGGAGAGTCATTTTGAAGATCCAACAACTCCTCCCATCCTCAACATAAATCTGAATGATACCATAGACCAATACCCTTTTTTTGAGTCTATTTTGGATAATGAACATCTAATCCCCTTTATGATTCTTCCCAAGCCGTCACAGCCAATTTCCATCTCATACATGGCGGATCTAGAAGGGGAGATAGCACCGTTGGAAGAAGCCCACACACCCCCTTCTATTGTTTACGAGGAAGACATCATCATCCCTCCTAAATACTTGGGGAACCCTTGTACAAAAGTATTAGAGACATATGTTATATCAACAATGAAACTTACCAAACTCAATGTTGATGGCATTAATTTTAAGGAGAAACAAAACACTTTTGTAAATGATATTAAATTTTTTGTATTAGCATCAATTCTCCCATATACAGGTCATCATGATGGTGGAAAACCTGAACCAGATCCTCCACCTGACTCAATTCATCATGCTCTGCTGGCATTACTGGTCGGGTACCCGCCAACCTCCCCCAATCCACATCCGTCTTCAACACTTCCCTTGATATCAAATGAAGATATATGGATTTTATTGGAGGGAATGCGAGGTGAAAGAAAATATGAACACCCCACTGATCTTCCATGACTGAACTATCATCGGGTACACTATGAAGCTTCGCAGATAAAGGTCCCAGCCCTCATACACATCCCCTTCAACTAGACATTTTTTGAGCTACCTGGGCCACCTGGAAATCCTCGTTCTTCTCTTCCCTCCATCTCGGGTTTTGATTTTGCTCGGGACGAGCAAAAATCTAAGTCTGGGGTGGAGGTGGGTGGTATGTTTCTATTCCACACCCTTATCTTTTTTATTCTTGCATTGTTTCTACCTTTTTTTCTCGCATATAGTTGCTTTGTTCATGGCCATTATCTAGTCGGCCATGTTTTTATTTCTTTTGTTGCAAAATGGCCTTTATCTAGTCGGCTAATATGAATAGATGTTTATCATTGTACCCCTTTGATTTTAGTAAATCTTTTGCAAAAAATTGTTACAAATTGCTATGTCTGAAACCACCATGTCACCTAGGATCCCAAAATAGTATCACTCCTTGGAAAAGTTGGCAAGCCGTATGGAATCAATCAAAACCAAACACAAATTTCTCTATTTTTAAAGATTAATTAACTTGATATAAATCTTATATAATGTGATTGACATGAATGTTCTTTCTGATGTAATGACACTTTCAAAAAAAGGAGAAAATAAATATGTGAAGTTATAGGCACAAGGACACCTTTTGTTTCCCCCTTATTTTCTCTCTAAAAAAAGAGAAGTAAAGATTCACCAACAGACAAAAAATAAGTCCAGGGTGGCATGCTTCCCATAAAAAAAATTCCATACCCCACAAAGGGGTGTACCATCAAAAGATGCCAAAAGTGCATATGAAAAAAATTGTGACCAATGTAGCCACAACTCCACAAATCTAAATCTCAAGTCGAATAGAGGAGGAATATAAAAAAAATTCATCACTTCCTTCTTTGTTTTCACACCCCCTAATTTCATCTTGTTCTTGTGAAACAACTCACAAAAAAAAATTATAAAAATGAGAGTGTCATAGCAAAAGTAAGATGAAGCATATTTTTCTATAGAATCTTGATTTAGAACCAAGATATGATATTTGTTTTTAATAGGGAATATAGAATTTTGTGTTTTGTGGTTTTAGGGGATTGGGTTGCTTGGCCAAATTTGGAGGTAAGGAATAAAGTTATGTTACAAGGGTGAGGATAGACATGTTGTTAGTATAAATTGGAATAATTTGTGATTTTATTTGTTTGAGGACAAACAAAGATTCAAGTCTGGGGTATTTTGATAAATGTATATTTATCCCTTTTATTTATATATTTTTGATATTTTTTAGGATTATTTTTTATTTATTCTCTTAGTTTCATAATTAATTGTGTTATTTTAGATTTTTCTCTTTAATTGGAGTTTTAATTCTATTTTCTTGGGTTTTGTAGGAAAATTACACAATTTGCAGCAGTCTTGAAATTCATATATACCCTCCATCAAAGGTGACATAACTCTTGCATTCGAACTCCAAATTGAGTGTGCAAGTATTCATTGGAAAGGGAATTTAATTTCCTAAAATAAAATCCTATTATTTCGACCGCTTTTGTGATTTTCATGGGAGATAAATATGTTTGAAATCGCTGCTGCGAGAATCTGCATCAAAGGGAGTTACATGATCAAGATAATTAAAGACAACCAACTTTCGATTTGACCAGATCCAGAAAATTCAAAAATCGGTCTCCCTCTCTTTTCCCCCCTTTTGAGGGCAGCCTACCCCCTCCCCCTCCTATAAAAGGAGGGACTCTTCACTTGTAAAAGTATTCCATTCTTCATTCCATTTCATCCAATTTTTAGTTGTAGACTACATCTTGTATAATGTTGGATCCTATTTTAGTTTGCATTTCTTCTAATTTTGTTATGTCTGAGTAAATTTCTCTAGAGCATGGGAGTAGCCCCTTATCCCGGTTCTATTCAATATAATCAGTTATATTCCTTCATCGAACAAATGTCTTCTCTCTGTTTCTTTGTAGTTATTTGGATGATTTGATATATTCTTATGGAGTGATATGGCCGTGGATCTCTGTAAGAATGAAACAATAGTCCCTTAATTGCAATTATCATATTTTCATCTATTTAATATTATTCTTGTTATAATCCTTGGTGATGAGACCACCTGAGCCTTGGGTTTGAACACCAGTTTAAATTCACATGCTTTTTGATATGACCGTGGATAATGGCATGTTGGACGGTTGGGCAATGATCTGTGAACGTCGGGACCAACGGGTTCACGAGAAGTCCGACCCTTGTGAGTTTGTTCGTAAGGACATATAACCACAAGGTCATGATTTGATCCTTGGAGTTTATAATTTGATTAGTTGAATAGGAACGTGGTTTTGGTGGTGATCTTCCAGGCCCCAGATCTCTATTTCTTGATTAGTTAAACTTTATTTCAACACTTTTGTTTTTGTTCTTATTATTAACAACTCTCTCAAATCGAGATTTTATTCTTGTACTTGTGATCAGATTTGGATTTTGACTTTTCTTTTCCGCCGTCCCTTGGATCGATACCTATCTATACTAAGTTGACTTGTTGTTCGCAACAAGTTGACTACCGGGTTAGAAGGTTAAATTCTAGGACTTTTCCTAGTGATTGTTGCATGTACAACGATGAACATCAGTGCACCCAAGCAACAGTCACCTAAAAGGCTCTAAGCTTGCTATAGATGTGGACAGAGAGGACATCTGAGGTGGCAATGTCCAAATAGAAAGTGATGAGGTGACCCAACAGACAAGACACTAGATAACTTGTGAGAGGTAGACATGTCAAGATAAAACTTTCTATTTTGAAATATCCTCTACTCTCTACTATAAGAAAGGTAGTGTTGTTTAGTTCATCTGTATAATCCTTTGAGGATATGAGGAATAGATAAGTAGGATGAAAACTTGTGTTCAGTTTAATATTATTTTATATATTTTGAAATTTCTGTTTCTTCATTAAGGAAGGGAAGAGATGAAAAAGGAACTCAGAGAAAATCTGGGATATTAAGTATATCAAATTCAAAGAGATGAAAACATAAAATAAAATAAATGCATACTACCTAATTTCAGTTCTTGAATACCCTGTCCAGGTATTCATTTATTGAAGGCAAGGTAAGTATGAAATACCTAGATTATTATATTTCTGATTACTCTGATCAAGTAATCATTATGAAACAATCCAAAGAAGCCTAATCAAGAAGGAGATGTGGCATGGATATTTCTACCACATTCTAATTGATATATGGAGGAAATTGATTTAATTATAAATCAACTTATAAACAAAAAGAAGATGTTTAGTATAATGTATACCCTAGTACTCAGACCTAGAGGTAACAATTATCTGATAAGAGATAACAATGTTCAGTGATGAACTGAAGGTTTGAATACCCATATCTAGTATTCATGGTGATAATGATGTTGAGAGATAATGATATGTAATCATCTTTATAATTCCTATGCTAATAGCAAGGAACCTAGGATGAAACAAGAGTAAATGACTCATGAATAGTTGAAAATTTATACAATGACCAAATGAAGATGAGGATGTGATGTGTTATCAACACATGTGTGAGATACCAAGGAAAGGGATTCTAGTATCTGAGAAATATCAGGCTATTTTATGATGGTTACCTGGAATGGTTAACTGTGGAATCAGTCCAGTTACCTAATGTAGTATGGACATCATATATTAGGGGTTTATGCTTTGCATAAACATAACATTGATGAGAATGAACTATTTGAAGGAATAATTGTAAAATTATTGTAAGAAAAGTTTATCAAATTAAACTAACAAATAACCTATATTTAAATAAGAAAAGTGTTACCTGACACATAATTAACTCCACAGTCAATAATGAAAGGGCAGTGGAGTATGTGTCCTGTGTGTTTAATTCTATGAGAATTTTGTGTGGAAGAACTTTGTATTGATCAAATTTTGATGGTGTCTCCATAACAATGAGACGTTATGTGGAGACTTGATGATATAACGAATGAATCATATATGTCTCCTTTTATCTGGGATTTCGGGGATGAAATCCTTGTTAGGGGTTTATAATTGTAATATCCCTGACTTGGGTTATGCCCTAACCTTGGAAGTTTTTGTTTAAGCAAGTTAATTAGATCCTTGATTTTATCTTGTGGAAAGTAATTAAGGCTCAAGATGAACTTATGTTTCAATTTTGGTCTTGTTTGAATAATGTTGAAGCAATGTTTGCTTATTTTGGTCTAAAGTGCAAATTACCTAAGTTGAGGGGTTAAATTGCAAATGTTACATGATAAAATGTTCCTCAAAGTGTTTGAGCATCATGAGAATGAAAATGATGCAGAGGTATGGCTTGTGGAAGCTGAGCACCAAGAAAGAGCTTATTAAGCAATGTTTGTGCATTAAAACCTAGTTTTGGTGTAATGTGTAATTTACCCAAAAACTAGGGTTCAATATGAAAAATACCACTTCTAGAGAGTCCCTAATGTTTCTTGGCATCATGTAGAGTAAATAAAACGATAGGGGCTTCTCATTTGTATCTCTTTGGAGGAGAGAGAATCTTGATATTAAAATAAGCAAGATTTAAGCATAAATGGAACCTTACTCCAATTAAATGCAAAAATAAATATATTAATTGAAGAGCCCTTCAACCAAAAGGTGAGGGATGATTTTGCAAAATAATGGACGAAAATGTTCCTTCAAAAGGCACGAAAATATCTCAAGCAAGTGGATAACCCACTCACATTATTAAAAGAAAAAAGAAATATCCACTAACTTATGGATATTATTATTAAATGGATTAAGGTGCTTAATTTGCTTTTCTTTATTTCATGGATAATTGAGAGGAATACGAGGAAAGGAAGATAGCCTCATTTGCAAGGGAGAGGAGGGGGCAAGTGGCAAGGAAATGGAAGAATTATCCCCTACTTTCTCTCTCTTAAATGAATTTTTTTAATAAAAATGCATATAAGCTCATTTATCCATAGCTTGAAAGGGGAATTTCGAATCCACTTTTACTCTTTTCTTGAAAAATTACAAAGTAAGCTTAGGAGAAACAGGAGGATGACCCCCAACCTTTAGGTAAGCTCCATGATCTCTTTTCACCTTAATTCCAAGGTGGAAATCAAAAATCAATGCTTGATTTCTTCTTTTCTCGACTCAATCTTCAACCCTAGCCATTCATCTTACTCAAAGACTTGAGGACGAGCTTGGGATAGTTGAAGGAGTTGCTTTCACCATTGAAAACGTGGAGCTTGAATCTTTGAAGCTTCTTTGGAGGCAGGTTTTATAACTTAAACCCTTAATATTATTATTGCATTCAATTCTTCATCAATTATTGATCATTTTGTTCTTATTGAAATTTATTTGATCAAATCAATGGAACCATTATGAGAATTACAAAAACTTATGAAGGATCATAGCTTGATTATGATGAAATCATCTTAAGCACACACCTTAGTAATATCTTGTGCAAACGGTTTGATCTTTGGTGGTCAAACGGTCTCAAGACCGTTTGACACGAAACGGTCTCAAGACCGTTTGAGGGCAAACTCTCTCAAGACCGTTTGATGTCAAGAGGACTCAAGACCATTTGAGGTTAGGTGATGTCATATGTTTGATGATGATCTAATGGTCTCAATTTAATCTAATCTCAATGGTTCCAATAATGGATGATCCATCTATTGCAAACCCTAATCGGGTTGAGTGTTGAATCCTTAAGTGAATTGAACCAATTTAAGGGTTGATTGACCCAAACGGTCTCAAAACTATTTGGAGGTCAACCAAATAGTTTCAAAACCATTTGGAGGTCTATGGTTGAGTATAATTGGATGGTTGAAGATCCAATGGTTACCAACTGATGTATCTTCAATAGTTCAAATTAATGACCAATTCAATGGAGTAAACCCTAATCGTTTTGGTTGAAACAAATCCTAATTGATCCTTTCGGTTTCTAAGTGGTTTGGACCAAATGGTCTTGAGACCATTTGAGTCCAAACGGTCTTGAAACCATTTGGGATCAAACGGTCTCAAACCATTTGGAGATCCTTTCGGTTTCAAGATCAAAACATCCAATCGGTTTCAACATCCAATCGGTTTCAATATCTAATCAAATTCAAAATTTGTTGTCCATTCGGTTTCAGAGATAATTTGTTCAAATGGTCTCTAGGGTTGAATGCCCAAATAGTTTCAAAACCGTTTGGTGGGCAAACAATCTCAAACCTAAATGCCCAAACAGTTTCAAAACCGTTTGGAGGGCAATCGACTACAAAATTGTTTGAGGTTTAGAAGGTCAAAACTGATTGAAGGTTCAATATATATATATATATATATATATATATATAATTGATTGGATACTTAAGGTGATGAAAGACCAGTTGATCCTATGATTGATAATGATAATTATCAAAGATAAGTACAATGGTTAAATTCCTAAAGTACCTAGATGATCAGTACCTTTAGAATGGTTAACCCTAAAAGCTTATGAAAGCAATGTCTATATACGCTATGTCAATCATAGTTGTATATATTTGATTGAAAGGTTGATGTAACCTAATCAAGTGGAGAGGATGATAGAAAGGAATTCATACATGAGTATTAATCATGAAGAATATGTGATTAGGGTATGATCCTTAGTAAAGAGATCATGAAACCCTAATCGAGTGGGTTAATAAGCCATAATCCTAAAATTAGGGCAATCCCGAGTGAAACCCTAATCTTGGGTAATGATGTAACCCTAATTAAAGGTGATGATATAAGAAACCCTAATTATGGGTAATGGAAGATGAAACCCTAAATTGGGATAAATAGTAAACCCTAATTATGGGTAATTGAATGGAAACCCTAATTAGGATGAATAGCAAACCCTAATTGTGGATAATTGAATTTAAACCCTAATTGAGGGTGATGCCATGTGAAACCCTAATTGAAGGTGATGCCATGTAAAAACATATGCAATGGCATGATGAGGAGCCCTAATACAGGGTGAAGGTATGCGAAACTCTAATTTTGAGTTATAATACATGAAGCCCTAATCTTGGGCAATATGATGATAAACCATAACCCTAATTACTGGGCAATAGTATGAGAGAACCCTAATGATAAAATAGTGTGTAATGCCTTATAAAGGTGAAAAATCTCAAATGGTTGATCATGGGCAACCTTATAGTAAGCAATGCCTTAATCTGAAATGAGTCCATAACATTGAAGATAGTTGGACCATTCTTGTGTGTGACCTATGCACTTCATGGTAAAAGTGATAGGTTTGTGGATGAAAGTATTAATATGGGAAATATTTTAATCCAAGATAAGTTGATAACTCAAGTAAGTTGGAAGCGATAAGGGAAGTGATACATCAAGATATGATAGATATCATTTTTAGCATTCTAGGGTTGATATACCTTGATGCATCTCAAATCCAATATACTTGGACAAGAAACACATGAAGTGTGTTATGTAAATTGTTACAATGAAATGTAATGAGTTTGATATACTTTGATAGGTATAGGCTAATATACCTTAATAATGGGGTTAAGCCAAACTAATGAGTATGATGTAATCATACCATGATAAGGATGAGAAATGAACTCATACCTTGTATTGATAATCATTTAATGATAAATGTTAAGAGTAATAAACATGATGGACTACTCGAGATGTTAATGGATGCTCCTAGAGGTGTGGAGAAATATATTAAGGTTGATTTGATAAATATGAAATCCTAATTAATGTGAGATGGGAAACCCTAACCCTAAATTGAGTAATGGGACATGAGAAACCCTAATGTGACTTGAATAGTAAGCCCTAATCCTATTGAGGGAATAGTGGTGTTACTATTGTATTACATGAGGTAATATGTTATTGTTGCCTAGTGAGAGGTGATAAGATGTTTAATGGCCTTGTGAGCCATATGGTTAGATGTTGACTAGTGAGAGGTGACAAGATGCGTTATGGGCCTTATGAGCCATGAGAACAATTGTGGCATAGTGAGAGGTACCAAGATGATTATAAAAGTTTATTGTAAGAAATCATAATGTTTTAATAAACTTAATAAAAGGAGCAATTGTATTCAATAAATAATGTGAAAAGCTATGAAGGCTAACCTCAGGGTTCAGAGCCTAGAGAAGGATGTGATGATCAATGATGAGTTAAAGGAATTTATATCCCATGATCTGTGTAATCAGGTTTGGTTAAATTCCAATACCTGACAGAGGTATAATGCCTATAATCAGGGTTGGTTAAAGTCCAATACCTGGCTGTGTAATCAGGATTTGGTTAAAGTCCAATGTCTGGCTATGTAATCATGATTTGGTTAAAGTCCAATGCTTGGCTGTGTAATCATGATTGGCTAAAGTCCAATGCATGGCTGTGTAATCAGGATTGGTTAGAGTCCAATGTCTGGCTGTGTAATCAGGATTGGTTAAAGTCCAATGCATGGATGTGTAATCAGGATTGGTTAGAGTCCAATGCCTGGCTGTGTAATCAAGATTGGTTAGAGTCCAATGCCTGGCTGTGTAATCAGGGTTGGTTAGAGTCCAATGCCTGGCTGTGTAATTAGGATTGGTTAAAGTCCAATGTCTGGCTGTGTAATTAGGATTGGTTAGAGTCCAATGCCTGGCTGTGTAATCAGGGTTGGTTAAAGTCTAATGCCTAGCTATGTAATCAGGATTGGTTAGAGTCCAATGCCTAGCTGTGTAATCAAGGTTGGTTAAAGTCCAATGCCTGGCTATGAAATCAGGATTGGTAGTGTCCAATGACTGGCAGTGTAATCAGGTTTGGAAGAGTCCAATACCTGGCAGAGACTCAATGCCTGTAATGATGAAACAGGATTGGTAATAACCCAATGCCTGTAATGATGACAGAGGATTGGTAATAACCCAATGCATGTATTAATGATATATGAGTACATGGTAGATATAATCCCATATTTGTTTAGCAGATTGGCTAAGGCCAACAGATTGAAACAAGAATGTCTCATGGGTGACATATCAAGATAAAGAGTGTCACAAGAGAAGGTTGACATGATGGTATAATATGATGGATAAATGATATACATGTTCTTCCTATTCCTTATTAAGAGAATAGATGATCTATTGTTCTATCATAAATAGTTGCAATGCCTTAAAAGATGAGAATGCTTTAAACTGCTTATCCCCTGCCCAGTTTTATATCTTTAAACTACAATAATAATGTTTTGGTAGAGAGTTATATCTCTCGCTGGGGCAATTACAATTGTCTCTCCCCCGTGGGAACCAACATTTTTAGGTGGACAAGCACGGAGGAGACTGAGAATATCTTGTAGAGGAAGAACACCAGCAGCAGCAGTGACAGCAGTGACAACTCAGGTTGAGTGTACTATCTATCGTGTCTTGTAGATAGAAGTCCTATGTGTCATCTCTGTACTCTTAGGTCCTCAGAGTTAGTAATTAGTGTTTTTAATAAATTAATGTGAGATTTTGGCTTGATGCCTTGAGGTTCTTATGCTGTCTGTGTTTAGTTGTTAACAGAGAAGATGATGCTTGTAATCCTAAAGAAGGAATGGTATCAAATATGTACTCATGAACCAGGATGTAAATGAAATACATTGGTTCTTGATAAAAGAGTTTTCTTGTGTATGGATCTCTTTGCAAAAGGTTTAAATTTTTAGTGATTTTCAGTAATCCACTGTTGATGAATGCTTCCGCAAATGTAATTATTCGATGTTTGGGATTTGTCATTACAATATCGGCCCCAAAAAACCTGACAATGATATTATTGTTTTTCTTGAACCTCTAAATTAATGACTTAAAGTAACTCTGGGTAGAAGGTGTGATGACGTATTATTTTTTGTGTAGAGAGACATTTTGCTTGCATGTTATGTTGTTTTGCATTATTAATGACTTTCCAGCATATGGGAATTTGTCTGGATATATGTAAAAGGATCCAAATGATGCACTATATGTAAGGAGAACACTAATTCAATATAGCTATAACACACATGGAGGCAAGACTATATATCTCGATCATCAAAGGTTTCTTCCAAAAGTGCATCCTTACTAAAGGTTATGCAAATCATTCAATCTATCAACTAAGGAACGAAGGTGCCTCTAAAGCTATGTCAGTGCAAGTTTTTTATGAAAGAGTAAAAGACTTCATCAAAACATTTGGTTAAGATCACAATGTACTATTCCCACATAAAGTGAAAAACTTTTATTGAAGAAGAGGTGAATATTTTGGGATCTTCCTTATTGGAGTTCTTTGAAAGTTAGGCAATTTATTGATGCCATGCATGTTGAAAAAAATGTCTGTATAGCATCATTGGTACTTTGCTGAATATACCATGTAAGACTAATGATGGAATCAAATCCAGAATGGACCTATGTGAAAGGAGTATAAGGAAATAATTAATAATAGATTAGTATTAAATGAAAAACATATTTACCTCTTGTATTTTACATGTGTCTACATTGGAGAAAATAAAAAATTTTAGTACTTGCTCAATGTTGAGGTACCAGAGGGTTACTCTTCCAATATATAAAGATTGGTATGAATGAAGGATCTGAAGTTGATATCTTAAGTATCATGATTGGCAAACTCTAATGCAACAAATATTTCACCTGGCTATTTGATCTATACTTCCGAAGCATGTTATGTTTGTAATCGCCAAGATTTGTTTCTTCTTCAACACTCTGTGAAGCAAAGTTATTGATCCTGAGAATTGTGATAAGTTGCAAAGAGAAGTGGTCATTGCCTTGTGTCATCTTGAGATGTATTTTCCACCTTTATTCTTTGATATCATGGTACATCTTGTTGTTTATCTGACTATGGAAGTGAAAATGTTGGGTCCAATTTTCTTACATTAGATGTATCCTTTTGAATGTTACATGGGTGTTTTTGAAGACGATGTTAGAAACAATATCGGCCTAAGGGGGTATTATTGAGGGATTTGAAGCTAGGGAGGTTATGGACTTTTGCAATGACATTATGAGTTGTACTAAAGCACCTATCAATGAAAACAATATTGATCCCTATTACAACAAAGGGAATTTTGGAGCATGAATGAAAGTAATTAGTCATGAGCTATGTGAACAAGCTCACTTGTATGTTTTACACAACATTAAGAATGTGGCTATTTATATTAACCAACATGTCCATTTTATCAAGACAATATATCCATGAGCTAATTCAATTTGGCTTGTTAGAGAGCATAATATGACATTTATTAGGTGGTTTGAAGATAAAGGCTTCCAACTATCTCAAATACCAAATAATATTGCTGAAAATATCAAATGGCTCTTCTTTAAACCAAAAATGAATGTTTTGTCTTACAAAGTGTTTGGCATAAATGAACTTTTATATTACACAAAATGTCAAGTCGATAAGAGTGTTATCCAAAATAATGGGGCCACCCTTCAAGCGTCTTCATTGTATTTTGCTAGTGCAAAGAATAAGATTCACATGAAACTAAAATGTCTTATTATGGTGTCAAAGAAGAGATATCGGAGTTTGACTACACATATTTCAAAGTTTCCATCTTTAGGTGTAATTGGGTTCATAGCATCAAACATGTTTTAATGGATGAATTGGGTTTCACATTAGTGAATTTTGAAAAGACTAGCAAGAAGGGTGAACTATTTATAATGACATCAAAAGAGAATCAAGTATTCTACATCAATAATCCTATTGATGAAAAATGATATGTCATTTTTTATGAGAAAAGGTAGTTCATTGCAGTTCATATAGATGAAGAATAGTATTGTGACATATATGATGACTCTAGTCCATTCTTAGTTGGCTTGCCAAAACCAATTTTTTAAGATAACACTGACCTATATATGCATAGAAATCACGTAGAATAATATTAATTAATCAAAGATTCAACAAATATTAGAGGATTGCATTTTATTTTTTAAATGCTAGATTTGAATTTTATATTCTTTAATGTGGTTATATGTGTTTCATTTTCTATATGTACATTTTACATTCTTTATCACTTATATTTCATGTTTTGACTATTTTTAATACATTTTTATTACATAGATGTGTATTTTACATTCTCCATCTTAGTTATTATATATATGTGCATTTTACATTATCGATTACTTATATGTGTTTCTTGACAATTTTAGGATGAGTATCTTAAGGACGTGCACCCTGAGGATGTGCACCCTAAGGATCTTACAGGCTTTTCATATGAACAGTGTGATCATGCACGTAAAAGAACCATCACCTTCATGAACAAGTTAGTAGTGCTAAGGGGTACACGATCAAAAGTGTCTTTTGACTTTGATGATGTAGGAAATCCTATTGGGAAGGATCACAGTAGTTTCACACAATATCTAGGGGTTATGGCTCACAGAAAAATGGAGATAGTTGTAGAATCTTGGAATAAAGTTTATCCTTCCAAAAAAACTACATATGGAAGGACTAATGTGTTAGATATCCAGATTTTTAAAGATATTCACAATTGTATTTTTTTTATTTTTCTTTAAATATATGAATTCTTACCAGGCATCTCTGACCTTGATGAAAAATTGCATTGTAAAAGGTGATGCAACATAGTGGGAGGGTATTAAGAAATAATAGGACTATTCTGACAAGAGAATACATTGGAGTGATAAGAAGAAGTCTGCCATTGAGAAATGGGCCTATCCTTACCCGAAGATATGGAAAGAATTTTCTTCTTCAAGAAAAACAAATGAATTCAAGATATTAAGACTGCTTTATGTATACATTCTTGTAGTTAATCTGATGATTTCAATGTATTACGTGATGTATTATATATTTTAAAATACATTCTTATGAATTCAATATGTTACATATATAGTTTGTATTAACTAGGCTTTACACGATGCTAAAAAATAAAGGCGTGCAAAGAATGTGCATGACCAAAAGCTGGGTTCAGGTAGCTACATGATGTGTTGCAAAAGAGATTGGAAGCATCTTCTTTTGAGCAGCATACTCCTGGGTTTGTTGATTCTTCTACTACTGTTGAAACTCCATGAAAAGTGGGTACCTACGAGAACAAACTGATATGGATAAATAACCAACCCCGCAACATCTAAGGTGTCTTCATAAATAGTAGAATTTAACACTCAGAGTGCATGTTCATTTTTACCTTGATTGTTATGTGTTACTGACCAATTACTATAGATGATGAGTAGGATCTCTATGAGAAAAGAAAAGAAGGCAAGCTTATCCCTGAGGGCAAAAGGGATGGGTTGAAGGTTTCTATGGGAACTCGAGAGCATCCTGGAAATGTTAGGTCTGTGGGATTGGTGTTCATATAAAATCCCTTTTTGGATCATTAGATAAGCTCAATCATGTCAAAAAAGGAGGATTGTCACCAGAGCAAGAATAAGACATTATTGCAAAGGGAATAGAGGATGTAGTGAGATAGTATCAGGCTTCTAAGTTTCAACCTCCTATGACAATACTTGTGCTACCCCACTCTTCATATGAGGTGAACCCTCCTACGACAGAGGTGGTTGGGAATAATACCATTGAACCTCGCGCTAGTAGGAACAATCTTTTTTTTTATATATAATAGCCTTTATGGTGATTTTATAATATTTTAGTGTTTAGTTATATATAATACTACATACCAATTTGTAAGGGTTGAGGTCATTCTGTATTTTACTAGAACACTATGTCGTTGCACTAGGTGACACTTACCCACCCCTTCTAGGTGACATGATTCATGGTGTTCCAATACCCACTGAAGCAGTTTGTGTGTCTATTATGTTTGTCTATGATACCTAGAAATAGACACCAGTGCTACATGCCACTCTTAGCTTAAGACATTAGGTGATGTAGAAGGAAACGTGGTTGCGTGGTCCAAAGAGGGAGTTATGTGTATTGATGTATGCTGAATTTTTATTTTGTTTGTATTTGTGATTTTTTTACTTGTGTATATAATTGGAAACTGATATGAGAATATATATATTTATATATTTATATATATATATACATATATATATGTGTGTGTGTGATCAGAGTAGGGCCTCAGATTTGAAGCAGCAGAAGTAGAAAAGTGTTGATGGAAATCTCAAAAATAGTAGTAGCCCAGATGCTCCTGAATCAGAAGATCGACCAAGTCGTTGTATATATATATATATATATATATATATATATATATATATATATATATATATATATATATATATATATATATATATATATATATATATACATATATATACATATATATAGACATATATATATACATATATATATGCACATCACAAAATCTAATAAAATTCCCTAGAGTTCATCCTTTATATCCTCATCTAGATATTTCGTTACTTGCTTGGATTGCAAATGATCTTATCGACTCGTTAGATCCAAAGTGCAAGGGGTTGGTGTAGGGAAATATGGTTGCAGAGCAGGCAGCGAAAACAAAAATTTATCTACCATATTCCCCCAAAACTAGAAGATCACGTCGATAACTATAAGATTGGAATGATGGTTTCGAGGATATTCCTGGTCCTAAAGAAATTCCAATGACATCTCCTCATCGTAGTATATGTGCAACTGTTGACTAGTTGCTTTTGAAAGGTGTCTGTGCAGCTTAAGGTCTTCATTCCAGACAACAAACTGGACAACTTCTGCGGCAATTCCTATAGTCTCACATGGACTGTAAGTTAACGTTGCTCTCCTACCAGTATCCAAAGGAATCGTGTCTCTTGATAAGTCCAAATGGGCCTCCTAGAACTCTTATCATCCTGCTAGAACAGATTGAAAGGAGGTGTCCCTCCCATTGGCGTACTAGTCACCCACTTGCTCTCTCACAACAATTATCCCCAGTTGTTCTCTCCCATAGATATCCCTCCCTAGTCGGGAAGAAATTGTCTGGGATCTCTTGGTTACCACAACCAGAGAGCACTACAATTGTCAGAGCAACTGATTCTCAATTGTTTGTGTTGTGTTCTAGGAAGCCCGCAGTACCCCTCTATTTATAGGAGGGGTTTAGGTCAGGTTTCCTAATAAATGCAGAAGTGAAAGGGACCAGAAGGTATCAAAATTTTGCAACATGCAAACACCCAAACTTCCATATAGTAACCCATACAGTCATCTCTCACTACGAGATGGTCATCTGAAACTTTCCCAATCACATACAAAATTGGCAATTTGTTTCCCATTAATACTAAACTTTAATTCCTTGTACCCCAATAATTGTGTAATTGAAATGATCAAGTTTGGGAAAGTATCTAGAACCTTCCTCCAGACTAACTAAGTGATCTTGTCTATGCACAATGGTTGTCTCACTCACCCAGATGACCATCTGGTGAGCCAAGTTAAGTTGGTTGGTTCAATACAATGAACTAGTTGATTCACACCTCAGTTTGAGCATAACTTAGCCAATTTCAATTCAAATCAGTCAGACACTCCAAATGCCCATCTCAACCCTTGAGACAACCATTTAGCACTCCAGATGGCTGTCTCACTTAGTGAGCCGATCGTCTGGTAGTGTGGCTAGCTAATTTGTTGTGTGAATTGAATGCCGAAATACTTTAGTAATCAATTCAATCATTATTCAAGATTAAACTCATCTTCTAGCTCGATGCCTATGTGTGTCACCCTATAGGTCCCATATCACATTAGCAATGAATGTCCATAATAATTTATGACATCACAGCTAAAGAGTGGTGTCTAGTTGCACATCAATGCTACCTAAGTGAACAGAAAGTTGGGGAACAACTTCAACCTACTTGGTGTTATAGTGTTTGTATACTTCCTTTGTCGTTGATATCCAGATTTAACTCGAGGGATGGAGTATTCACCCTCTTCAACATTCAATCTTGTTTCTTGAACCAGATTAGACTCTATGAAATATATGAAAGCTCAATATTACATATTGACTCACATGTGTGTGTCCATGCATTTCTCAGTCTCTCTAATCAAGAGGCCATGGATATCACACTCCCTTAGGAGGGACAAATCCTATCTCTATCACTCATAGTCATTCCCCATGTGTCACGGTCACCCAATCATCACCATTATAACAGCCCATATTTCAAGACTATGTTTGATGGTGTCAAAGCATACCAAATGACATGTGATGAGTACAGTGATTTTAGGTCTAAGAACCACAAATACCACCATCAATATGAGAGTTGACTATGACAACCATGGTAATGGTTTCCATGTGTCAGTCTCATGGTGGGTCTATTTGATACATTGTTCTCTAACATGTATCTTTGTGGTTCATTTGATATAGCCATATGATGACTAATGAGACTTTGTCATCAACCAACTCACACTCTAATCTTCTGTGTCATTTTTTTCTATCAACCTTCCACAATAACAACTGATTAGGGGAAAAATGAGAATATATATGTACTCTTAACATCTACATGATCTCATTTCCCCAAGTCACGTGCTTGAAGACATATGTCAATGAGTAATATTATTCTCTAAACATTTATAATGTTGCATCATAATCTCGTAACTGAATTAAACATAATAAATTGGAAGCTTGCCTTTAGTTATTAATCAAATCAAGTACAAGTTATGCCATTACAATCATCACATGATTGGCCCTCTCAACATACATACCAATAGACTCCCACTTGAACTTAGATCCAATCACCCACAAATCATATTCTAAGTGATCTAACATGTCCATCATGCTTTTACTGTTAAATTGCCTTAGTCAAGGGGTCAACAACATCGTTCTCAGTTGGTACTCTACAAATATTTACATCTCCTCATTGTACAATCTCTAGTAAGAGATGGAACTTTGTATATGCTTTGAGCGTTGATGCGATCTGGGTTCCTTAGCTTGTTCAATACGTCCATTGTTGTATACTGTCTCTCGTGTCTTGTAGGTAGAAGTCCTATGTGTCGTCTCTGCACTCTCAGGTCCTCAGATTTAGTACGTGATGATTTTATGAACAATCTGAGATTTTGGCTTGTATGCCTCGAGGTTTGATGTTTCTTTAGTATATGTTTTGACAAAGCAACTATTATATGTTAACCTCGAGATGAGATGGTCCAATGTATGTACAATGTGAACCCCAATGTATATAAAGTTTTTATACATATCTCTTTGCAAAATGGTTTTAATTTTTAGTGATTTTTGTTAATCCAGTGCTTATGATTATTCTGCATAATTAGGAACGATTTGGATGTCAGTTCGGAGGTAGTCATTACAAAAACTAGATGTCTCTCTCTCTAGGTTTATAGAACTCATGAGGTAGATCGATCTAGTCTTGGCCTTAGTGTTCTTCGGCAACATCTTGGCTTAATCATACAAAATAAGATGTCCTAGAACTGATGCTTTGGGGTCTATTTATAGGGTCTAACCAACCTTGATGATTCTTTATTGACCTCAAGTTTGATTGGTCACTTTTCATTGATTCTTTATAGAACTCAAGTCAAAGTTCCTGAGGTCACTTTCTTTGGCTGCTTGAGCTCTAGTCTTAGCTTCAAGCTCAATGTGCTATTTCCGTAACTATCGACCTATAGATCAATCGGTGGCTTGGAAACGTTAGCTTGATTGGTTCATAATCTAGTTTGTTTCTAGATTGCTTTTGTATCAAGCTGTGTTGGGATGAGCTCCATTGACCTGGAGATTGAAGGTTGACCTGGTCTTGATGAAATAGCTAAATAGATTGACTATCAAGCTCCCTGAGTTTGGTTCCTTGATCAACCTAAGAGGTCAATTGATGTTGATTTCTTAGATTTGATTGAGATCTTCTTTATGAATGATTATTAACCTTGGAGAGGTCAATTACTAATCATCGATCTCCATGGTTTTGAGTCCAATTTTCTACATTTTCAAAGGTAACTTAGTCTGAACATTGCACTTCATGACTAGTACTTTTAGTTACACTCTCTAGAGAAGGTATTGAGAATACTTTCAATTACACTCTCAATTAGTGAATAATATTGTGGTCCCACAAAATGAAGTACAATGTTGATTTTTTACAGTTGTCTCATTAGTTGCCTCTTATCCAAGACACTGATGACGCATGGCTTCAGTTGTGGTGTCACACACTTTGGTGTTAGTAGGTAAACACAATGCTAAAATAATTGATGTTATAGATATCTCTAGTAGTGATGATAGTGAAGAACACAATACTAGTTACAGTATAGCTCAATTGTGTCATTGATGCTTGGAATGACCCCAAGTTCTATATTGAACTTCTTGATCCATATAGCCTCCTTTGTTGTATTTGATACAGCAAAATATCTGGCCTCTATTTCAGAATTGGCAACTGTCTCTTACTTGGAATTATTCCATCTTACAGCTCCATTATTCAGGAAAAGCACAAATCCAAATTATGATTTGTAATCATCTTGATCAGTCTGGAAGCTTGCATCAGTGTAACCCTTTACCACCAACTCTTCCTCTCCATTGTAGACTAAGAACTGATCCATAGTTCTTCTCAAGTACTTGAGGATGTTCTTTATGGCTATCCAATGAGAATCACCTGGGTCTAACTGATGTCTTCTCATCATGCTCAAGGCATACGACATGTCTGGATGGGTACATAGCATTGCATACATGATTGATCCAATTGTCGAGGCATATGGAATCAAACTCATGCTTTCCCTTTCTGAACAAGAACTGGGACATTGAGCTCTAGAGATGGGGACACCACGATGCATAGGCAAGTTTCCTATCTTTGAGTTCACCATGTAAACCATTTCAACACTTTGTTAATGTATGTGCTTTGACTTAGTCCAAGAAGCCTTTTAGATCTATCTCTATAGATCTTTATCCACAAGATGTAGGATTCTTCACCCAAGTCTTTCATATAAAATGTATTTCCAATCCATGTCTTTACCTTTTATGAAGTAGGGATGTCATTCCCAATCAATAATATGTCATCTAAATATAATATGAGGAATGTCACTATGATCCCACTTACCTTCTTGTACATACAAGGCTCATCTTCATTTTGCATAAAGCCAAACTCGTTGATTGTTTCATCAAAACAAAAATTCCAGCACTGAGATGCTTTCTTCAATCCATAGATTGACCTTTGCAACTTATAGACTTTATTTGCAAACTTTGATTTATAAAACCCTCAAGTTGTTTCATCTACAAATCCTCAATAAGATTCCCATTAAGGAATATGGTTTTAACATCCATTTTGGAAAATCACATAGTCATGATAAGCTGCAATAGCAAGCATGATCTGTATGGACTTTACCATGGCCACTGGAGAAAAGGTTTTGAGGAAATATGAAGTGTGACACCACTTTTTTTTTTTAAAATAGCTCAATATCATTAAAAGTAAGCCATACAACATCTACAAGATAGACATCTCTCAATAAGTAACCAAGAAGCAACTCCTTTTGAGGAAAGACATATCACAAGGCTCAGATTGGGATGTGATAGGTACGCTTCTGCACCGTCCACCTCTTGTAGTGGCTGTCTAAAACAGCTATCTGGGATGGAATTCGTCAATCTACCAGAACCTATGAGTACATCTTGAGAGGAGTATGCAAAGCCACTGACAGAGATTACCATCATGAAGACAACGAAAGATTACCAGACAAAGAGCTTGACCCCAAAGCAACGACACAAAACTAACAACACAGACACAACGCCCCACCAAACAGGACGAGAAACACAACTACTAGCGACGCACTAAGGTTGCCAACCAGCAGACCCGGGAAGGAGGCCAAACCCCGGTGATGCAGATACAGAGGAAGGATGGCTCATGCAGATACAAGGGCGGGGAGTAGAGTGGTGCTGAGAACTCCACCACCAATCCCGACCACCACTGTGAACAGGGGGTGGAAGGCCCGCACGAAGCCCAAACCCAGCTTACTCCTCCTCTGCCTGGAGCACTAAGAGGTGCCCGATCCCACCGTCCACCCAAGAAGGAACCCGAGGAGACACTTAACAAAACGTGCTCTAGTCAGACTAGAAGCAAAAAATCACTCTTACGCAAGGAGAGACAGAAAGAACAACTACAAACGACGAAGAGGAAGATGACTACCAAGGTTGAGAACCAGCGACTAACCCAACAAAATAACCTAAAACTAAACAAACGAAACAGACTGGGAAGGGGAAGCACAAAGCTGCTGGATCCGACAGAAGGGAGAGCGGTGAGGGCGCCGCTCACATGAGGACTGAGGTGTGCCTATGATTCCCGTCGCAGCCGGCTATCCGACACCACTGCAACTTCAGCTCCAGCGAGTGTTGCACCGCTCGATGGAGTCTGTCAAGGCTCCACTGCCCGCCACTCGTCATTAGATCCTGTGTGCCTGAGCGAGAAAGGCCCGGGGGGAGTGGGGAGTGATGCAGCCCTATTTTAGGGCTTCATCTTGTGTTATTTTGCTCTTCAATCACATCTATACCAGTTAGATTGCATGTCATTCCCCCTAATATGCTTATTTGTATAAAATGCACTTATGGACATTATTTGCATGTTTTTCAGGCATTTGGACCACGATTGATGGAAGAGAGAGAGAAGGGATGATCCTAGGGTTCCTCTTTACTTGGAGAGGCCCAAAGTGAAGTATGACGCTCCCTCGACCTACCCCTAATGGCCAAAGATCATTTGAAGCAAAGATGTCCAAGAAAATCCAAAGATACAAGTCAAAGTGCTGCCCCAGGACTCAGCACGGCCGTGGTACAACAAAACGGCCGTGCTAGGTCACTTAGAAATCGACAGGTTCAACTTCCATATCAAGCAGAAGAGCACGGCCGTGATGGAACAAAATGTTCGTGCCAGTGGCAGACACCACGATCGTGCACCACAAAACGGCCGTGGCGCAGTAGATAAAAATGGCCGTGCAACAGTACCACGACCACATCAACCAGGCCCACCACGGCCGTGCCAGCCACCATGGCTGTGGCACACCACAGCCACCACGGCCGTGGCCGTTTTGACAAAAACCCTGTAACTGTGCAATTTAATTCCCATGACCGTGCCCCTACACCACGGCCATGGCCTACCCTGCCCACCACGGCCGTGGTACCCCACCACGGTCGTGCCACTCACAGAATCCAGCCATTTTTCCACTGCTTTCCCCATTTTGCCCCTAACTTAACCTAGTGCTTCCCCCACACCTATATATATACCTAGGTGGCAGCTGGGGCATGAGGCTGGCTACCTTCTACTCCCATTTTTTGCCCCCTTGTCACCTCCACTCAATTCCACTTCACCTCCACCTCAAATCCACTCCATTTCACCATTTCCACCACATAACCCTCCATATCTAAGCCTTCCATCCACTTCCCACCATCATCCCACTCCATTTCATCCTTGGAGGAGGGAGGAGGACGTCCTACAACTGCTGGAGAGGAGGAATGCTTCATCTACACCGAGCTCCATGGATTCTTCTACCTCTTTCTCCTTTCTTTTTGTATTTTCCATTTCTATGAGTAGCTAGGCCCCTGTGGGTGGGCTGTTTGGGGGAAAATATGTTACTTTGATACCATGTTGGGGGAAAATGACATGTAAACTTTGTAATTTCATTTGTTAATGATTATATTCTATTTTCATCTCTTTCTTCATGGATTACTTGTTGGTTTGTGTGTGAAATCGCCTAGGAATTTAGGCAAATTGCTTATATGTGTGAATTTTGGGATTTGCCCCTAGGTCCAATTCTTGGATCCCTAGGTTGCCTCCCATCTTCCTACATCTTAATCAATTTCCCTAAACCTAAGTGAGAGATCTAAGTAGCTAGATTATATAATTCTAGTGCAATTAGCATGGTGCCTTCTCAAGGCTAGAATGTGGGGGAATTGGGGTCCAAAACCCTAATCTCACCTCCCCATTACCACCCTCGGCCCTTAATTGCCCTAGGAATGCCTAATCTAGAAACCTAGACTTGATTAGACTCTAATTGAATTAAACCTAACCCCTAACCCAATTGAGCCTCGTAAGGGTAGTAGGGGGTGTTAGGGACTAGTTCCCCTATACACAACCTAGCATATCCATGGCCAGTTAGTAGCTTAGGTTAATTCATTAGACTCTAACTTGTTGTTTGGTTTGGATAATCTAAATGGAATCATAATGTTCATATGTCACCCCCCAACTTAAGTGATAAGTTCATACCCCTAAACAGCCCACACATCTCTTTACTGCTTAAAACCCTAGTTTTGTGCTTGCTTAGCTTAATTAGTTCTTTTCTTTCTTAGTTAGCTTCTTTCTTTGTTCTTACCTTGTTCATGTTAGTTTAGTTCTTTAATTGCTCTTTTGCTTCTCTCTTGCTTGCCTTAGTGTAACTTGCTTTTTCATACCTAGCTTAGTCTTTCCTTGCTTGCTTAGTCTTAATTCAGTCTAGGGTTAACATAGATTTCATTCTTGCCTTTAAATTGCTTGTTTATCCTTAGTTAACAATCAAAACCAACCTTCAAACCCTTAACCCTAGTCTCCGCAGTAGGAACCCAGAAAAACTAAATCTAGCTCTAGCGCCCCCTCTTTTCCCTATGGATCGACCCTATACTTGCCACCTTCCTATACTACGACACGACCGCGTGCGCTTGCGGGTGTAGTTGTTTTAGTAGACGTAGGTAGCTAGTTTAGGTCTTATAAATTTTGAAAGCAAACCCCCATCCATCATGCATTCCGACCTTGTGGGCCGCATCTATTCAATCGAGTAGTGTGTTAGCACCTCTAGCAGAATCGCACCAAGCTTTTTGGCGCCGTTGTCGGGGCTTAGAGGCGCTCGGCCTAGCTAGTTAGTTTTGCTTTGACTTTTCCTACTGCCCTCATCATTGCTATTCTTTATTCATTTTTCTTTGCATTCTTTGTGTATATTGGTTTACTAACTTGCTTTTTTTGTTTGGTTGTGCTTTGTGCATGTGACAAGCCATTCGGGAGGAAACAAGATGGAAGACCAAATTGCACCTCACAAGCCACTTCAAGACTACTTCATGCCTAGCAACTACAAATCGCCAATTGCTAGCAGGGTTGATCAAATGCCAGGGGAGCAATTCTCTATTCCTCCAGGACTTCTTGGGCTCCTGCCCATCTTCTACGGCTCAGAGAGTGAGAACCCCTATAAGCACTTGGACGCCTTTCTTGAAGTATGCTCCACCTTCAGGACATCGACGACCAGTGATGATACAATTCAATTGACCTTGTTCTCCTTGTCCCACAAAGATAGAGCTAAAGACTGGTATGACTCAAGAAAAGACATCATGAGTTGGGAAACAATGAAGAATGCTTTCTTGAGACAGTTCTACTCTATTGCAAGGTTGACACAAATGCGGCGTGTCGTGACAAGTTTTAGTCAAATGGGAGATGAGCAGTTTCATAAGGCATGGGAGAGATTCAAGAAGCTGTTGAGAGAGTGTCCTCACCATGAGATCCCTTTGTGGCAGCTAGTTCAATCATTCTACTCTGGTTTGTCTCTAAAGGACCAAGACACAATGGACTCTTCTTGTGGAGGAGTTTTCATGGCTAGGCCACCTGAGGAGATATGGCCTTTGTTTGAGAAGTTGGCTGAAGGATCAAGAATTATGGCTTCTAGCATGATGAATGAAAGAGGGTATGCCTTTGGTGTGACACCCCCTACTCATGATGACTCAAGCCCGCAAGTGATGAAGATTCTTGGTGACATGGTGAACTTCATGAAGAACCAGGTGACAAATGCTCCTTGCCACCCGGTCAATTCTATTGAGTTCTATGGGGAAGAAAAGAAGACACCTCACTCCTATAGCAACCAGGAACCACAAAGTCCCACATACAGCTCAAGGTTTGAGGAAGAGGTTCTTTCTAGATTGAGAGTGTTTGATGATGTTCAAAGGGATGTTGCAAGGTTAGAAGAGAGAATAGAGCAACTATCTTCTATCATCGCTCTCTAAGAGGAAAAATTGTCTTCAAGACCCATCGTGACCCACCATGAAGCAAGTGGACCCATGCCCTCTTCACAAGTTTTCTACAGTCCACCCCCCATGCAAGTGCATCCCATTCACTCCTTCCAAGGCTACCCCCAGCCTTACACCCCTCCACCACCTCCCTCACCTCAAATTTCACAAAACTTCACTTTCTAGCCCCAATTCTCTCATCCCCCTCAATTCCCTTCTCCACCTCAATTTCAACCCCAAGTATCACCTCCACCTCCTCCACAGCCACAACATGCTCCCCCTCTCCACCATGAGCAAGGTAGTGTCGTGACAGTTCTAAGGAGTGGAAAAACTCTTGAGCAGCCCGCAAGTCAAAAAAAGGTTGATAAAGCAAAGCAAAGGCAGCCAAGTGGTGATACTTTGATTGATATTGCTGAAGATGATGTTGTGATACCGCATGTTGAGTTTGGGATTCCATGTGATCCTCCATACACCCCTTTTGCAGGTCCTACCATCCCTAGTGTTCCGCCTCGTGTTCATGAAAGTGCGGCAAAAACTAGTGATCCTCCGTTTGTATAAGCACTAGATGAGCCACCAGAATTGAAAAGGAGGCAAAAGCACAATGTTGACATTCTTGAGGTGTTTCGCCAAGTAAAGGTGAACATTCCACTTTTGGATGCTATCAAGCAAATCCCATCATATGCCAAGTTCCTCAAGAACCTATGCACTGTGAAAAGAAGGTCAACGGGGAGCATTCCAGAGAAGGCGAGGCTTAATGAACAAGTGAGCTCCATCATACAACACTCACTTCCCGTGAAAAGAAAGGACCCAGGAGCCCCACTCATACCTAGCTACATAGGGGGACATCGCATAGACAGGTCCTTACTTGATTTGGGATCTAGTGTGAATTTGATGCCGTATCATGTCTATGTTGAGCTGGGTTTAGGCAAGTTGAAGCCGTCACATTGCACTCTCCAGTTGGTGGATAGATCCATAAAAGTGCGTAGAGGTAGAGTGGATGATGTCTTGGTGATGATAGATAAGTAAAAAGGCGCGGTGTTCCCGGCAGATTTCATTGTACTTGATATGGAACCGGAGGATAGGAAGATTCCCATCATCTTGGGGAGGCCATTCATATCTACAGCTGATGCCGACATTCATGTACGTAGTGGCACCATGACGGTCTCATTTATGGACATGAAGATCAAGATCAACATGTACAGGACCCCAACCCGGCGAGTCCGAGATAGGGATATTGGACATGATCACTTCACAAGTCCAAATGGGTATTTGAGAGAAGGACATCAAGGTGAATAAGTTAATGATGATTACTGGGATCAAAGGGATGAGGAAAACCGATTGAGTGCAAAGGAAGGATGCATGTTTTGCAAGAATGGACACATGAGAATGCCAAACGGATGAATTTTGAAGAATCACCAAGAAGCCTAGATAGAGGCAAGGAAACTCAGCACTTTTGGGAGGCAACCCACCTAGGTTTGGAAATTTTTGACCCAAACTGCATTTTTGATACTCTTTCTTTGTTTTTACATTTTTCCAAAAATCACACACACACTCGTATTTGATAGTTTTTGTATAGTTTTGATATGTGCAGGCGAGAACAGAGTGAAACGAAGAAGAATAGATGAAAGTTTGACAACGCATCAATAGAATATCAACTTGAGATCTATTTTTGATGATTTGAACAAGATTCGAGTCTCGTACTTCTATTACAGTGCCCAACACGGCCATGGTACATCAACACGGCCGTGGTGGTGCACTCACTTTCAACAAGGATATGATCAGAAAATTGGGAAAATTGACTACGTTTTGAACAAGGGCAGCACGGCCGTACAAGGCAGCACGACCGTGGTACATGAAGCCACCACGGCCGTGCCGCACAGCACGGCCGTGCAGCAGCCTGATTCCAGCAGTTTTAAGTCAAAATTTGCAAAACTTCTTTTCACTTGCTCATTTCTCCGAAGAACAGAACGGCCGTGCTCCGCGCCCTAGCGCCCGTGCAGCACTCCGCCCGCCTTCTCCAGCCATCGAATCCTCACCAAATCACCCCCAAACCATTCCCAATCACTCCCCTACCATTTCCACTACCGTAATCTCCAGATCCCACCCATTTCCATCCACAAATGCACCACTTTCTCTCCATTCCGCCCCAACAGCCCCGTTCTTTGGAGAAATCCGAAATTTTCTAATTCCACTGCAATTTTCGAGCAAGAATGAAGAAGTTTGCAAGGAAGGCAGTAGAGAAGACTAGGGGTGTCATCCCCTACCAAAGGAAGCCAAGAAACAGCCACCACCAGTTGACGGAGGCGGAATTGGGTGCCACGGTGGAGTCTATTGCTGAAGAAGCCTCTGTGCAGCCACAACGGGGGCACCATCTTTGTCGCAGCCATCGCCGTCTGCCTCCCGACACTCCGTCTCATCTGAGAGACCTTCCGCCTCAGCCGCACGGCCGTCCGTCCCCTCCGCGGCACAACTGCAGCCCGAGCCACAACGACGACCACGTCGACGCCTCATTTTATGTGATGAAGATGATACTGACATGCCTGAAGTTGAGCAACAACCAAACCAGCCACAACGCCCGTTTTCACAGCCAGAGGTTACTACAGGAAGGGTAAAGGAGCCCAAGCACCCTGGATGCCTGATACGCAGAGTGTTAGCTACTCGATATGCATGCCAAGCGTCAATGGAGGCAATGGGGTTCTTTGTCTGTTTTCAAGAATTGATGGAAAAATTGTGGCTTCATGAAATATTGACACTGCAGCAGGAGACATACATTGAGATGACGTAGCAGTTCTTCGCCACACTAGAGAAAGCAACCAATGATGGCGAGAATGCAATTAAGGTAACGACTGGGGACAAGAGGTGGAAGATAACCTCAGAGATGTTAAATCAGATTTTTGCCCCAAGTGGAGAGATGGTTGCCCTCTTAGATGGAGGGAGGACAGAAAATGACTCTAGTTCTACGTATCAAGCCATGTGGAAGTGTTTCACCGGCCAAAGTACATTTATAGCAGGGAAATCAAAGACAAGTGGTATTCATAGCCCATTTCTCCGCTATGTTTAGAAGGTGTTGGCAAACACCATCTTTGGCAGGTATGAAAATCAAGGCAGCTGCACCAACAAAGATCTTTTTGTGCTTGGTTGGATGGCAAAGGAGAGACATGTGAACCTGGGGGCGTTATTGATTGATCACATGAGGAGAATCCCGTCTAAGAGCACAAATCCATTTGTAATGGGAGGGATTGTAACATCTATTGCCACTGCCTTGGGGCATGACATGACAAGATATACAAAGGCAGAGGGTAGCAAGTTGGTTGATTTGTACTACCTGGCCCGCTCATCCATGATTACAGTTACGGATCAGAAGATTGTGTACCAAATCAACCCACCCTACCCAGGAGTCACATTGGAGTTGCCTTACCATACTCCTCCCCTCATGGCACAGTTTGGACCATCGCCAGATTTTCTAGAAAAGTTGAGGAGGTACGAGGAGGAGAACCCCAAAGGAGAGGAAATCCCTGAGGTGAGGTTTATAGGGGGTTTAGGAGAGCCTTCACAGGCGGCAGAGCAGAGGCAGACGGCAGAGGAGAGAGCGGCAAGACGGGTGAGGCTAAGAGAAGAAAGAATGGGAGCGTCAGAGCCACAACAGCCTTCAGTGAATGCATATGATATGGGTACCATCCATGCACAGCTGGAGGGCATTCAGGCGACGTAGAACAGAATTCTACAGGCACAGGAGGGCTTTCAGAGGACACAGGATGCCATGTGGTTGGACCACCAGCATATGCATTACCAGGTCAACCACCTTTATCATTTTCACAATGCCCAGGCCCAGAGGAACCCACAGTGGGGTGAAGACTGGTGGAGTTCTTTATTAGCTTTTTAGGACAGCTATCCGCCTCCACAATCAGACTACTGGGGTGCCTACTACAGACAGGGAGGAGCACCTCCACCACCTCCGCAGTGATCATCTACCCTATCACCCTAGACTTTAGTGTCATGCTGAGGACAACATGGTTCAAAAGTTTGGGGTGGTAGGGCGGTATGCCCTTATTCTTCTTTCGCTCATTTTTGCATCTCATCTGCTATTTTACTTTTTGTTTGTTGTTTTTCATTTCTTTTGCTTGTCCTGCTTTCTAGTCTAGAATTTTACTGAATTTTACTGCTTTGCATACCTGCATTCCATGTAGTTTACCTTATTGTCATTTTTTGCGTAATTTTCAAAAATTTTGCTCTTTTGCCATGCATTGCATATCATGTATATTTTTGGTAATTTTTGCATGTTTTAGTTAGGATTTGCTTGTTTGCTGCTTTAAGTTCAATAATTTAGGCTTAGATGTGATTGAAAGCAACTTGGCACCATTTTGTCCAATTTTGCCCAAATTTGGAACTTCTTGTCTAAAAATTGTGTTTTGACTCAATCTCTACTGTTTTGAACTAAAATGTTGACCTTTGACAAATGCAAGTGAATCACCATTGTTTGTTGCTAAGTGGTATCAATGTTTGACTTTTTACATGTGCATCACCTCTCTTAGGATTGTGATTGAATTGGTTGAATTATGAAATTGAGCAAGCTTTGAACGGTTAGTGTTTGTGGAATTACTCGATTGATATATCAATTCCATTTTGTTCATTCATGTGGTGTGATATCTGGGATGAAGTTTTGGATTAATTCTCATGCAGGATGTCTTATGTGGAAAATCATACCAATGACCCCTCTTTGACCCGACTATTCTTCCACCATCTTCATACCCCTCCGCCTCATAAAAAGATGCCCTAGTGCACATAATCAGCCTTGGCCACCTCCAAAAGTTTGGGGTGGCCATATCTTTATCTCCCCGCTTCACTCTATCCACCATATGCCCTATCTACACCAAGGGCAAGAAAAAGAAAAGAAAAGAAAAAGAAAAGCAAAATAAAATAAAAGGATGCTCATGTTTAAGAGCATTCAAATAAAGAAAAGACGAGTGTGTAAAAACACTCCAAAAATCTTACCACAACCATTTCTTCCACTTTCATACCCATTGAGCTAGGAAACATCAAACTTAGCTCATTTTACCCTTTTCCGCAGCCACGTGGGTCATTTGGTGTGATTTGAGATATAAGACTGAATGCATGAATGTGAAACAACACTCCTAGTCATTCTTGATTAACGCCACCATGAAACGGTTTACCCGGAACTTAATGGAAGAAATATGGATAACTTGTGTATTCTATGCGCTATATTTGAAGTTCATATGCTTTGTGCTCTTTTCATGATTGGACTGTGAAAGAAGGAGAGGAGAGAGGTGAAATGCATGTACTGAGTCATCATTGATCCCATTCAGCAACACTCATCTTTTATATTGCATTTGTCATTTCTTTTTGTGAAAGTTTGTAGAGAGATTGAGTTAGAGCATACTTGAGGACAAGTATGTTTCAAGTTTGGGGTGTTGATGCAGCCCTATTTTAGGGCTTCATCTTGTGTTATTTTGCTCTTCAATCACATCTATACCAGTTAGATTGCATGTCATTTCCCCTAATATGCTTATTTGTATAAAATGCACTTATGGACATTATTTGCATGTTTTTCAGGCATTTGGACCACGATTGATGGAAGAGAGAGAAGGGGTGATCCTAGGTTTCCTCTATACTTGGAGAGGCCCAAAGTGAAGTCCGACGCTCCCTCGACCTACCCCTAGTGGCCAAAGATCATTTGAAGCAAAGATGTCCAAGGAAATCCAAAGATACAAGTCAAAGTGCTGCCCCAGGACTCAGCACGGCTGTGGTACAACAAAACGGCCTTGCTAGGTCACTTAGAAAAAGACAGGTTCAACTTCTAAATCAAGCAGAAGGCAGCACGGCCATGGTGGAACAAAACGGTCGTGCCAGTGACAGACACCACGGCCGTGCACCACAAAACGGTCATGGCGCAGCAGAGCAAAATGGTCGTGCAGCAGTACCACAACCACATCAACCAGGCCCACCACGGCCGTGCCAGCCACCACGGCCATGGCACACCACAGCCACCACGGCCGTGGTACCCCATCACGACCGTGGATGTTTTGAAAAAAACGCTGTAACTGTGCAATTTAATTCCCACGACCGTGCCCCTACACCACGGCTGTGGCCTACCCTGCCCACCACAGCTGTGGTACCCCACCACGGCCGTGCCACTCACAGAATCCAGCCATTTTTCCACTGCTTTCCCCATTTTGCCCCTAACTTAACCTAGTGCTTCCCCCACACCTATATATACCTAGGTGGCGGCTGGGGCATGAGGTTGGCTACCTTCTACTCCCATTTTCGCCCCCTTGTCACCTCCACTCCATTCCACTTCACCTCCACCTCAAATCCACTCCATTTCACCATTTCCACCACATAACCCCCCATATCTAAGCCTTCCATCCACTTCCCACCATCATCCCACTCCATTTCATCCTTGGAGGAGGGAGGAGGACGTCCTACAGCTACTGGAGAGGAGGATTGCTTCATCTACACCGAGCTCCATGGCTTCTTCTACCTCTTTCTCCTTTCTTTTTGTATTTTCCATTTCTATGAGTAGCTAGGCCCCTGTGGGTGGGCTGTTTGGGGGAAAATATGTTACTTTGATACCATGTTGGGGGAAAATGACATGTAAACTTTGTAATTTCATTTGTTAATGATTATATTCTATTTGCATCTCTTTCTCCATGGATTACTTATTGGTTTGTGTGTGAAATCACCTAGGAATTTAGGCAAATTGCTTATATGTGTGAATTTTGGGATTTGCCCCTAGGTCCAATTCTTAGATCCCTAGGTTGCCTCCCATCTTCCTACATCTTAATCAATTTCCCTAAACCTAAGTGAGAGATCTAAGTAGCTAGATTATATAATTCTAGTGCAATTAGCATGGTGCCTTCTCAAGGCTAGAATGTGGGGGAATTGGGGTCCAAAACCCTAATCTCACCTCCCCATTACTACCCTCGGCCCCTAATTGCCCTAGGAATGCCTAATCTAGAAACCTAAACTTGATTAGACTCTAATTGAATTAAACCTAACCCCTAATCCAATTGAGCCTCGTAAGGGTAGTAGGGGGTGTTAGGGACTAGTTCCCCTATACACAACCTAGCATATCCATGGCCAGTTAGTAGCTTAGGTTAATTCATTAGGCTCTAACTTGTTGTTTGGTTTGGATAATATAAATGGAATCATAATGTTCATATGTCACCCCCAACTTAAGTGATAAGTTCATACCCCTAAACAGCCCACACATCTCTTTACTGCTTAAAACCCTAGTTTTGTGCTTGCTTAGCTTAATTAATTCTTTCCTTGCTTAGTTACCTTCTTGCTTTGTTCTTACCTTGTTCATGTTAGTTTAGTTCTTTAATTGCTCTTTTGCTTCTCTCTTGCTTGCCTTAGTGTAACTTGCCTTTTCATACCTAGCTTAGTCTTTCCTTGCTTGCTTAGTCTTAATTCAGTCTAGGGTTAACATAGATTTCATTCTTGCCTTTAAATTGCTTGTTTATCCTTAGTTAACAATCAAAACCAACCTTCAAACCCTTAACCCTAGTCTCCGCAGTAGGAACCCAGAAAAACTAAATCTAGCTCTAGCGCCCCCTCTTTTCCCTGTGGATCGACCCTATACTTGCCACCTTCCTATACTATGACACGACCGCGTGCGCTTGCGGGTGTAGTTGTTTTAGTAGACGTAGGTAGCTAGTTTAGGTCTTATAAATTTTGAAAGCAAACCCCCATCCACCGTGCATTACGACCTCGTGGGGCACATCTATTTAATCGAGTAGTGTGTTAGCACCTCTAGCGGAATCGCACCAGGGAGGCGTCCTCCGACAGCTGGAACCCCCTCCCCCAAGCCCGCTGCCGCCCAATGGGAACCCTAGCCAAGGCGCCCTAAATCGCCAGAGCCCGCAAGTGCTGCGCCGTCAAAGTCTAAGTACAAAACAATCGATAAGTGTGACACCACTGTAAAGAGGCGAGATCACCCCTTTACTAAAATTTAAAGGAAATACAAACATCCATAATTTTTAACAAAATTTAGACTTTGAGGATGATTGCATAATATTCCAAGTAAATAAGCATGATTCCAGATACATAATAAAATGTCAATAGCAGCGGAAAGAAAGAAATAATAAGCCTCCTAATGGTTTCATTGTTTATTACATGATTTCTTTCTAAAAGAAAAGATAAGATAGATAAGAGGATCTAGCTATAGCAACCTAGCCATCCTTCTTGTCAAGCTAACGATCAACAGCAAAGGGAACCTTTCTTCAAGCCCTTCCTTCACCTTGCTCAGCTCCAACACCTGGGTGGTTGGGAATACACCTAGCAAGAGGGAAAAACAAAGAAAGTATGTGTTACAGGATTATTCTAACATTGTCAAGGAAAGTTGTAACAAGTAATTTAGGCTAGATGTTTGGTGTAAAAAGAGATATCAAAGAGTATGAGGTTTTTATAAGGAAACTTGCCATTAACAAAATAAATAAAGGTTTTAGCATGTCAATTAATATGTCTATCTAACTAAGTAGGGTTGAGGCACCTACCAGACCTCTAACCTTAGGTGAGGGAAGAATATAAACATTTCCAATCACCTACAATTTTTAATGGGGAGAATTATAAACATTCCCCTAGGGCGATTTTATACATGCCCTCTATGGGTGGTTGTACACAAGTACCACTACTTAAACATTAAATAGAACATTTAATTTTATGCTAACAAAAGATTTATAGCAAGCATAAGCAAAAGAATATATAACATGGCAGTGGGGTATGAATACCCAAACAAGAGAATACTACATCTACTTTTAAGGCAAATAAGCAATTTAGGTTTCAAGATTCAAGGGTTTAGATCAAGTTAAACCTCATAAGGAAAAATAGGTAATGGATTAATGATTTCCCAACTGATAGGTAGATGCACAATCAAAACACATACCTTAGCCTCAGGTGTTCTAGAATTCCCCTTTTCAACTCTTCACATGAATTATAAACCCAATTTCCCTAATACATCATTATATTCATAAATTAGAATTACACATATTCATTTAAAAGGTTGAAAATCATAATTCACTAACTTTTGCGCAAACTCTCGATTCAGACTTCAAAAACCTCATAACCATCTTAGTTAGGTTTTCATGATCAAAATAACATATAATATTGTATATTTTGGAAATATGGATTCTTAGGGTTAATTTTAGTGATTTTAAGATAATTAAATCGACTTTAAAAACACATTTTCGCAAACCTCAAAACCAGATCTCAAAAACATTTTTGTTAAATAGATCTCGTTTTCCTGATTTCAAAACACTATTTATTTTTAATTTTTGACCAACAGATTAATTTATAGAAAATAATTTGTCTCGACCAATCACAGCCTGCCACGTAGGCAAGGCCGGATGGCCGAGCGGTAGCGGGCGCTCGGCAGCGGTGACCCGCGCCTCGCGGTCGCTCGTGACCGACCGAGCGGTGAGGTCAGGCGGACGAACAGAAAGACGAATTCACCCTCGCGCGTAAAACCGACAAAGCAAGTGAACGAGGGGCAAAACTGGAAAACCGGGGTCATCTTCTTCCCCTTACCCGCACGACACGAGCAGCGAGCAGCTTGCTCGGCTCGTTTGGGCAAAATCACGTTTCTCAACCAAATCGCACGCATAGATACTCGAAAGAAAGGGAAAAGAACGACGAAGCTAATGGTACCTTCAATTCGAAACGAGGTCGACGGAGAAGAGCAAAAGAGGCGCCGCAAGCCAGGGGTCTTTGGCGGCCTGTTGGGGGTCGATTCGTCCACGAAACTCCAAATTAAGAACACGAATGAGTTGCTAAGGTGATGGCGGTCGCTGGGGTTGCATTATTTATAGGCAAGGAACCCTAAACTAGGATGTAGGTAGGAGCAAGGAGAGAAGGTGGGCGGTCGAGTTAGGCGTTTCTCGAAAACACATCTAATCCCAAACTATTTGGGATAATTCGGTACGGAAACTCGCAAGGAGTCCAACGAAACTGATTTGAGCGAAAATCATCGAGTAAAACTCGAGATATGTCGATTTAAAAAAAAAATGAAAACAAGGACCTGTTTCCTTGTCCGGCTAGAGGTGGAAGACGATCGCGGATCGTCCAATCGATGGACCCGAGTCCATCAAGGATTCTGAGCCGTCCGATCACGCATTAGATCAGGAAAACAACCCTCAGCAAAAGTCGATTAAATCTATTAAATTTTTAAATGTTTTTCTCTCTCTTCTTTTGGAGGCTCAAACGTTGTCAAAAATTATCAAATTTTATATCCTGACTTATTTCGACGCGTAGAATCCAAATATGGAGTTAGTTTTGCATTTTGAGAAAGTTTGATAGGTGAAATAATTAATATATCATTTTCTCTTTCCTCCTTCAAAAGAGGTGATAACATTATCTAAATTTAGTGTAACTTCACCCATAAGTCTCCTTAAAGGTTTGGAACACGATTTTGCAGTTATCTTCACAAGTTGAAATTATCTTTATATTTATTAAATAAATAGAACATTCTACACACTTTCTCTCTCTCCTATTTTACTCATTATTTATATATTATCCAAATTAGTTGCAAATTTGCACAGAGGCTTATTTTTATGTTTAGAATACGAATTTGGAGTTATTTCCCTGATTTGAGATCATTAAGTATTTTATTTCTCTTTATTGGCATATTTCCTATTTTCTTTTGATAATGATATTAATATTTATATTTATGTTCCATTTTAAATGATACTTGGCCCTTAAGTTACTTTTTTCTCAAGGAAACGAATTTAATTATCAAATTATCATGATGGTTTCAGATTATAATATTTGTTGCAAAAATCTTTCTAATTATCTTCTTTACCCATAAATTCTCTTATTACCATTAATTATTACATTTACCTTCTCCCTTATACAAAAATTCGGATTTCCTTCTTATCTCTCATATTCTAGGGAATACTAGAAAGTTCTAGGATGAATTATTTTATTCTTTTTATTACTAAATGTGAAATTGCATTTTAAACCCATTATCTAATTCTAACTGAGGTATTTGTGCATGAAACCTTGAAATAAGAATATATGGGAAACATTTATCCAATAACCATCTTAATTTCTTTTAAATCAAAACCAAGGACAAATGGAACGAAAATGAAGGACAAAACTTATAGAGAAGAGTACAAAGAGGTACATAGGAGATTTCAGTATGTTACAGCACTTCACCCCTTAAAAAAGGATTTCGTCCCCGAAATCTCATACAAAGAGGGAAGGGTGAGTACGTAAAATCTCATCTCTCAACTCCCAAGTGGTTTCTTCTAAACCATGGTATCTCCACAACACCTTCACTAACTCTATCTCCTTACTCTTCAGCTGCTTTACTCGAGAGTCAAGGATCTTCACAGGTAGTTCTTCATAAGTCAGATTCTCATTAATCTCCACAGGTTCAATGGTGAGCACATGAGACGGATCCTTAGCGTACTTCCTCAACACAGAAACATGGAACACATTATGAATCTTATCATAAGCAGGAGGCAAAGCTAGACGATATGCACAATCCCCCACTTTGTCTAAGATCTCAAATGGTCCAACATAGCGAGGACTCAACTTGCCTTTTACTTTAGATCTTGCAATAGAGCGTATAGGCTTGATCTTTAGAAAAGCATAATCTCCCACTAAGAAGCTTACATCAGACCTCTTTTTATCAGCATACATCTTCTGTCTGTCTTGAGCAGCTTTCATCCGTTTCTTTATCAACTGTACCTTCTCAAGCATCATCTGCATGTCATCAGTCTTCACGAGGGAACGTTCACCAACATCATCCCAGTGCAAAGGTGAACGACAAGGTCTACCATAGAGAGCTTCAAAAGGTGGCATACCAATACTTGCTTGGTAGCTATTGTTGTAAGCGAACTCTGCTAATGGTAGATATCGATCCCAGGCACCACCCCAATCCATCACACAAGCACGTAGCAAGTCCTCCAGAATCTGAACTGTTCTCTCGGACTGACCATCAGTTTGCGGGTGGTAAGCAGTGCTGAAACGCAGATCAGTACCCATCTCTTCCTGAATCTGACCCCACAAGCGAGAAGTGAATTTCGGGTCTCGATCAGAAACTATCACAGCAGGGACACCATGCAGACAAACTATCCATTTCACATACAACTGTGCCATCTCAGCAACTTTACATGTTGTTTTGAAAGGCAAGAAATGAGCAGATTTTGTAAGCCGATCAATCACCACCCAAATAGCATCATAACCTTTCTTGGACTTAGGGAAACCGGTAACAAAGTCCATTGTGATTTTCTCCCACTTCCATTCTGGAATCTCAAGAGGATGAAGAAGACCACCGGGTCATTGATGTTCAATCTTGACTTGCTGACATGTCAAGCACTTTGCTACAAACAGAGCTATATCATTCTTCATGTTCTTCCACCAGAAGCTTCATTGTAAGTCCTTGTACATCTTGGTTGTGCCAGGGTGAATAGTGTACTTCGAACCATGAGCTTCACTCAGAACCTTCTGTCTCAGATCACCAGCATCGGGTATCCACAACCTTTGTCTGAAGCGGATAGCACCATCCACTCTGACAGAGAAGTCAGATTGCGGTTTCTCAGATAAAGCTTTCAACTCTTCAAGCTCGGAACTCTCTAACTGTGCAGACATGACTTCTGAGATCCAGGTTGGTGTAATGGTCAAACTGGCCATGTGAACACACAACTTATCTTCATCCACTGAATCGACAGGCTGAGGTCTCCAACTGGCCACATGTTCAAGGTTTTCCCACACAGAACATCTCAGAGTAGCACAAACAGCATCCTTCTTGTGACTTAAAGCATCAGCTACGACATTTGCTTTACCAGGATGATAGGTGATGGTGAAGTTGTAATATTTAAGATATTCCATCCACCTACGTTGTCGCAAGTTCAGATCCTTCTGAGTCAACAGATATCTCAAATTTTTGTGATCAGAAAAGACTTCAAACTTTTCTCCATAGAGGTAGTGTCGCCAGATCTTCAAAGCATGAACTATGGTAGCCAGCTCCAAATCATGCGTAGGCCAATTAGCTTCATTAGGTTTCAACTGTCGAGAAGCATATGTGATCACCTTTCCGTCTTGCATCAGAACACACCCTAAGCCTTGTCGGGATGCGTCGGTGTAGATGGCATAGGGTATACCCTCAACAGGCAAAGCAAGCACGGGAGCAGAAGTCAGACTCATCTTCAACTTCTGAAAACTATCCTCACATTCAGGGGTCCATGAGAACTTGACCTCCTTCCGAGTCAGCTTGGTTAAAGGTAAGGCCAACTCAGAAAACCCTTTGATAAACTTCCGATAGTAACCAGCTAGACCAAGGAAACTATAGATTTCTGACGGGTTTTTCGGAGCATTCCACTTTGTCACAGCTTCTACCTTTGCAGGATCAACGGCTATATGGCCGGTAGAAATCACGTGACCAAGAAACATCACTTCCTTTATCCAGAACTCACATTTTGAGAATTTTGCATACAATTGATTTTCTCGCAATGTGTTGAGTACGATCCGCAGGTGCTCGCGATGTTGTTCCAACGTCTCGGAATAAACCAAAACGTCATCAATAAACACCACTACAAACTTGTCGAGGTATGGGTGGAATACTCGGTTCAACAGGTCCATGAACGCAGCAATGGCATTCGTCAAACCAAAAGGCATGACCATAAATTCATAATGCCCATAGCGAGTTCTGAACGCTGTCTTCGGCACATCATCATCCTTCACACGCATCTGGTAGTAGCCACTTCGTAGATCCATTTTGGAGGACACGGTGGCTGACTTCAGCTGATCGAATAGGTCGTCGATGCGCGGCAACGGATAACGATTCTTCACTGTCACCTGGTTGAGCATGCGGTAGTCCATACACATCCGCAAAGAGCCATCTTTCTTCTTCATGAACAGGACAGGGGCTCCCCAAGGGGAAACACTGGGGCAAATGAAGCCCATGTCGAGAAGCTCTTCAAGCTACTTCTTCAACTCCGCCAGCTCAACATGAGCCAAGCGGTAAGGTGGCTTCGATATCGGTGAAGTTCCAGGTATGAGCTCGATGGAGAATTCCACCTCGTGATTTGGTGGCAAGCCGGGTAACTCCTCAGGAAAGACATCTGGGAAGTCCTTCACCACATCAACATGTTCTAGAGCAGGAGGTGTAGCATCGAGAACTATGGAGGCTAGAAAGGCTCTACACCCTTGCGAGACGAGCTTTTCAGCTTTGATGGCAGAGATGACGAACTGTCGCTCTCCTCGCTTCTTGCCCTTGACACACACTCTTCCTTCATCAGGATGAAATAGACTAACCTTGGATTCCTCACAGAACAAAACTGCTTTATACTTCTTTAACCAATCCATACCCAGGATAATGTCAAAGACGGTCATATCAAGCAAGACAAAAACTGTGGGAAACATTATTCCGGATATACATAGGTTCAAGGTAGGAGTTTGGAGGTACGAGGAGCATATTTTTCCACTAGGAGTATTTACATCTAACACATGATCCATAAACTCAGATTCGATTTCAAGCATAGAGGCAAACTGACTAGATATGAAGGTATTGGAGGAACCAGAATCAAACAGGGCTTTTAAAGGATGCATATTGAGGTGTAGTGTACCTTCAATCACTTCATTGCCTTCACCATCTTCTTCAGCATTGAGAGCAAACACTCTCCCATTCTGCCTCTCAGCTAGCGGACGCCTCGGGTTCTGGTTGTTGTTGTTATTGTTGTTGTGGTTGTTCCGCGGTGGTGGGTTCTGTCTCGGCTGTTGCGGCTGCGGAGCATTATTTAGCCCTTGCTGGAAACGGGGGAAGTTGGGTCGGATGTGCCCAACCTGGACACACTCATGGCAGGTTGGTGGAGGACGGTTGCCAATACGAGCAGGTGCACTGTTGGCGGGGCATCTTCCAGGAGGATGCTAGCGATTGCATCTGTTGCAGCGATCACGTCCACGGTTCTCACGCTGGTTTGGATTCTTCCTTTTGTTGTTGTTGAAACCACTGGAAGCCTGAAACCCCAGATAAGACTCGATGGCGAGAGCCTTGTCCACCATTTTTTGAAATGTGAGTGGCAGTTGTGGAACGAGGCTTCGACCAACATGATAGTTCAGGCCCTCCAAGAACAAGGTCGCTCTTCTGTCAACTCCAAGGTCGGTGGCGTAACGTTCTAACAGCAGAAATTTCTGAACGTAGTCGGCCACGCTCATGCTTCCTTGCTTGAGACTGTAAAACTCAGCCTCCTTCTTCCTCAGGAAAGCAGGGCAGATGTACTTCTCTCTGAACAACTTCAGGAACTGGGTCCACTCCATGGAGGAGGTGTCCCGAGTGCGGGAAACACCGTTCCACCACACACGCACCGGTCCATCCAGCACGTACGTCGCGAACCGAACCTTCTGGTGAGGAGGGCATGCCATACCCTCGAAGGTCCAATCCAAGGCCAACACCCAGTCGTCGACTTTGTCCACCATGTTAGGCTCACTCTCACCCTTGAAGTAGGGTGGTTGCATCTTGATGAAATCAGTGAGGGTGAACTCCCTTGGCTTGGCGGCAACAGCAGCAATGGTGTTGAGTTTTCCCATCATGGTGGAGGACAACAACTGTCGCAACATCGCCAGTTCTTGCTCAGGTGTGAAGGCAGGAACACCAGAAGCTGGTTGGTTAACAACAGGAGTCGTAGGAGTGTCGGGGTTGTCAGTGGTTGACTCCTGGTTTGTGTTGTCAAACAAGTCACCTCTCCTGAAATTAGGGTTAACATATTAAATTCTAAGGAGTAAAGAATCATAGATGAGAGGGAAAAGAAATAGAGATGAGAAAAAGGATAACTAGAATGCTATTGCCTAAAAGCATACTATTTCGGGCATTTTGCATCGGCGCAGGCCAGGCCGGATCATATGGGCACGGGAGTCCTCGTTTACCAAGCTAGTGGGGCGGAGGAAAATCTTGCCAGCCCCCGATGCCCTGATCCTTTCTAGACACCCTTGCCTCAACTGCATGCCCTAATAGTCGCCTAAAGGCTCTGATACCATGCTGTAAAGAGGCGAGATCACCCCTTTACTAAAATTTAAAGGAAATACAAACATCCACAATTTTTAACAAAATTTAGACTTTGAGTATGATTGCATAATATTCCAAGTAAATAAGCATGATTCCAGATACATAATAAAATGTCAATAGCAGCGGAAAGAAAGAAATAATAAGCCTCCTAATGGTTTCATTGTTTATTACATGATTTCTTTCTAAAAGAAAAGATAAGATAGATAAGAGGATCTAGCTATAGCAACCTAGCCATCCTTCTTGTCAAGCTAACGATCAACAGCAAAGGGAACCTTTCTTCAAGCCCTTCCTTCACCTTGCTCAGCTCCAACACCTGGGTGGTTGGGAAGACACCCAGCAAGAGGGAAAAACAAAGAAAGTATGTGTTACAAGATTATTCTAACAATGTCAAGGAAAGTTCTAACAAGTAATTTAGGCTAGATGTTTGGTGTAAAAAGAGATATCAAAGAGTATGAGGTTTTTATAAGGAAACTTGCCATTAAAAAAATAAATAAAGGTTTTTGCATGTCAATTAATATGTCTATCTAACTAAGTAGGGTTGAGGCACCTACCGGACCTCTAACCTTAGGTGAGGGAAGAATATAAACATTTCCAATCACCTACAATTTTTAATGGGGAGAATTATAAACATTCCCCTAGGGCGATTTTATACATGCCCTCTATGGGTGGTTGTACACAAGTACCACTACTTAAACATTAAATAGAACATTTAATTTCATGCTAACAAAAGATTTATGGCAAGGAGCAAAAGAATATATAACATGGCAGTGGGGTATGAATACCCAAACAAGAGAATACTACATCTACTTTTGAGGCAAATAAGCAATTTAGGTTTCAAGATTCAAGGGTTTAGATCAAGTTAAGCCTCATAAGGAAAAATAGGTAATGGATTAATGATTTCCCAACTGATAGGTAGATGCACAATCAAAACACATACCTTAGCCTCAGGTGTTCTAGAATTCCCCTTTTCAACTCTTCACACGAATTATAAACCCAATTTCCCTAATACATCATTATATTCATAAATTAGAATTACACATATTCATTTAAAAGGTTGAAAATCCTAATTCACTAAATTTTGCGCAAACTCTCGATTCAGACTTCAAAAACCTCATAACCATCTTAGTTAGGTTTTCCTGATCAAAATAACATATAATATTGTATATTTTGGAAATATGGATTCTTAGGGTTAATTTTAGTGATTTTAAGATAATTAAATCGACTTTAAAAACACATTTTCGCAAACCTCAAAACCAGATCTCAAAAACATTTTTATTAAATAGATCTCGTTTTCCTGATTTCAAAACACTATTTATTTTTAATTTTTGACCAACAGATTAATTTATAGAAAATAATTTGTCTCGACCAATCACAGCCTGCCACGTAGGCAAGGCCGGATGGTCGAGCGGTAGCGGGCGCTCGACAGCGGCGACCCGCGCCTCGCAGTCGCTCGCGACCGACCGAGCGGTGAGGTCAGGCGGACGAACAGAAAGACAAAATCACCCTCACGCGTAAAACCGACAAAGCAAGCGAACGAGGGGCAAAACTGCAAAACCGGGGACATCTTCTTCCCCTTACCCGCGTGACACGAGCAGCGAGCAGCTTGCTCGGCTCGTTTGGGCAAAATCGCGTTTCTTAACCAAATCGCACGCATAGATACTCGAAAGAAAGGGAAAAGAATGACGAAGCTAATGGTACCTTCAATTCAAAACGAGGTCGACAGAGAAGAGCACAAGAGGCGCCGCAAGCCAGGGGTCTTCGGCGGCCTGTTGGGGGTTGATTCGTCCACGAAACTCCAAATTAAGAACACGAACGAGTTGCTAAGGTGATGGCGGTCACTGGGGTTGCATTATTTATAGGCAAGGAACCCTAAACTAGGATGTAGGTAGGAGCAAGGAGAGAAGGTCGGCGGCCGAGTTAGGCATTTCCCGAAAACGCGTCTAATCCCAAACTATTTGGGATAATTCGGTACAGAAACTCGCAAGGAGTCCAACGAAACTGATTTGAGCGAAAATCATCGAGTAAAACTCGAGATATGTCGATTTAAAAAAAAATATGAAAACAAGGACCTGTTTCCTTGTCCGGCTAGAGGTGGAAGACGATCGCGGATCGTCCGATCGATGGACCCGAGTCCATCAAGGATTCTGAGCCGTCCGATCACACATTAGATCAGGAAAACAACCCTCAGCAAAAGTCGATTAAATCTATTAAATTTTAAATGTTTTTCTCTCTCTTCTTTTGGAGGCTCAAACGTTGTCCAAAAATTATCAAATTTTATATCCTGACTTATTTCGACGCGTAGAATCCAAATATGGAGTTAGTTTTGCATTTTGAGAAAGTTTGATAGGTGAAATAATTAATATATCATTTTCTCTTTCCTCCTTCAAAAGAGGTGATAACATTATCTAAATTTAGTGTAACTTCACCCATAAGTCTCCTTAAAGGTTTGGAACACGATTTTGCAATTATCTTCACAAGTTGAAATTATCTTTATATTTATTAAATAAATAGAACATTCTACACACTTTCTCTCTCTCCTATTTTACTCATTATTCATATATTATCCAAATTAGTTGCAAATTTTCACAGAGGCTTATTTTTATGTTTAGAATACGAATTTGGAGTTATTTCCCTGATTTGAGATCATTAAGTATTTTATTTCTCTTTATTGGCATATTTCCTATTTTCTTTTGATAATGATATTAATATTTATATTTATGTTCCATTTTAAATGATACTTGGCCCTTAAGTTACTTTTTGCTCAAGGAAACGAATTTAATTATCAAATTATCATGATGGTTTCAGATTATAATATTTGTTGCAAAAATCTTTCTAATTATCTTCTTTACCCATAAATTCTCTTATTACCATTAATTATTACATTTACCTTCTCCCTTATACATAAATTCGGATTTCCTTCTTATCTCTCATATTCTAGGGAATACTAGAAAGTTCTAGGACGAATTATTTTATTCTTTTTATTACTAAATGTGAAATTGCATTTTAGACCCATTATCTAATTCTAACTGAGGTATTTGTGCATGCAACCTTGAAATAAGAATATATGGGAAACATTTATCCAATAACCATCTTAATTTCTTTTAAATAAAAACCAAGGACAAATGGAATGAAAATGAAGGACAAAACTTATAGAGAAGAGTACAAAGAGGTACATAGGAGATTTCAGTATGTTACAACCACTTAGTAGTAAAATCACAGCAAAAGATAGCTAAAATACATGTTTACCTGATTATCTCATTAAATAATGTTTCTTTTACTTTCTTTCTTCAAATCCTTCTTTATGAAAATTACTATATAAGTATTTCACCCGCGTATACAACTTTATGTTGATTCCTGATTTCACATATTTTCTAGGTTCAAAGCTAGCATGGGAGAAAAGATAGGAAGCGAGTAGTGTTTAGGTTGTACCTATTGTGTAAGATCCTAGTAAGCATACATGTTCAAACTATTTACTGTAAAATTGTAATAATTCATGTTGTAATCATATACATGTTGAATTTGAGAATGTATGGTGTATGCATTATATTTGTATGTTCAAGTATGTGTATTATTCTTCTGCATCGTTCTCTAAAATGATTAGCTAAAGTTTTTGGGTTTGTCCTCTTGGGCCTTGTATGTCTCGAGATGGCAGAATCTGGGGACGCTACAGTTGGTATCAGAGCATGAACAATATCTACACCTGACAATTTCTCACATGAAACGTAAAAAAAAATCACCTTTCACTTAAAACCCTAGGAACTTAGTAATTTGTTTTATAGGAATAAGGTTTGACTTAGCCTCTAGGTTAGAACCTAGATGTTCGAGAACTAGGTCTAGACAAGTGTGTGAAACCCTTTTCATATAGAGCTCATATGTATTCGGTAGTTCTACTAGACTACACCTTATTCTCACCATTTTACTAGGTGGCATGGCACTGGACTATCTACTATGTGTGGGACACTCATTTTGCTGATTTGGTTTCATTTTCCAATCGGCTCGAGCCTCAATAGTTTTCTCTGATGTCTACTTTCTTGAAGAAAAACTATATAACATTTTATTAAATATCTGTAAATATGAAAATGTGTCCCTTGCACAGGAGAGTAGGAGGTGTTCATGAAACCTAAGTGAAAGGGAGTGACATCAGTCTAGAAGAGAGAGTAGTCTAGATCAGATGAGTCGAGCCTTATCAAGATATGTGACATATATAATAGAAAATAGAATGATGATTGATATACACATGTCCAATCTTATCTAAGTTTTACCTTTGATGGTATAAGTTCTTTATAAAGATCTAAGTGTATATGAGGTCTGAATCTAATTTTAAAGATTCTTAGATAAGTATTGATGATGAAAGTACATTCCCTTTTCTTACTTAAGATGAGCTAAGTTAAGATAAAAATTGAATATGAATGAGCCTCAGGCTCTTTTACATGAAAGGACCTCCAGTGTTAGGACAAGATATGTGGTGAACTCTAGAGAGAGTGAGACCCACAAGGAGAGGGTCATAGGACCTACCCTACAATATATGAAAATATGAGATATGTCCAAAATGATGTGTCCTAAGCTAGGTTACTCCTGAGTAAATGAGTTTTATCCTTTTGCATGATTCCATACTATATGTGAGAGTTGGGTAAAAAAATGACGGGCAGACAACTCATAATGAGAAAGGCAATCCTTTAACTGAGTTAGGTCCTAGATTGAGTGACCTATGGTATTGAAACTCATCATTAGCTGCAAGTGAGGTGACATATGAAACTCTAGCTCAGTGAGTAAATTGCCTTGTGCATAAGATACTCAACAATGCATGTCAATCCTTCTCCTTATCTTTCTCTATATATATGATGTTAGGAACCTCACTTGAGCTATTTGGATGATCATGTGTGAAAGGTCACTCATACAAGCTTGACCTATTATATATTCCCTTCCTATACCCTATATGTTATATCCATGTTTGAATCATGATAAGCTTGATTTAGTATATCCTCTTTCCTTGACATTGTACATGAAACATATAAGACTAAAATCATGAGCTTGAAATAAACATATCTTTGGATCATAGAGCACATGATAAAAAACTGTAGTTCTTAACCTCCATCCCTATGAATCCTTGCTTCTAGTTTGATGATAACTCTCACACTATAGGGTGAAAACCCTAATATGTAAATACAAAAATCAATCCTCTCTAATTATGAAATCTAGTATGATGTTAATCATAAAGCACATTCATGATGATAAATGTAATAATGGTAGTAATTTATGACATGAAGATATGATATCGCCTCACAAAGGTGAGTAGAGTGAAAGATGAAACCTTGAGTGAATTCCTTTTAATCTTTAAAAAGTATGAACAAATCCTTATCCTTAAGGGACTATGGTGATGTAATTTTAAACTATAATAACCTCATGTCATGACTAAGATGTTAAGTGATGATTCAAATCATTAAAAAATGATGCTTGAATTCCAATCACCCTTGTATATGTTGAGTGACACATAAACTATTATATACTAAATCAATTATCCTAAAACTTGGATGGGCTGAGTGACACATATAATATTATATACTATGTTTCACTCAACCCATCCAAGTTGGGGACACATGACTTTAGTTAGGTGAGGTTGATCAATAGGAGGTGTGGCTTGATCTTGCTAGCTAGTAGGAGATTAGTGAACCTCATTGTCACCTAGCTTTGAAAAGTGAGAAGTAGGAGGTTGTTTATTGGATTTCATGGAAGGAGTCCTAGCAAGGATTATGGGGGTGTTGGTGGGATCAGTTAAATGCTCCATGGTTCCCTAACAACCCATCAGGAGGAGTGTGTGGCCGACAGAGCCAAAAGATTAATCTACCTCATTTCTCCACCTCTCCATCTAAGAAGAATGCAGGGTGTGAGAAGGAGTAGAGGGTAGAGGTGTTAGAATAGCCATGGAATCATAGAAAACACACCTAGTGCCTATTTGAATCTATGAAGCCCTACAACCTAGAACTATGGCACCCCTCTACCCTGGCAAACCCAGTCCCTAGGAGGGATAAGAGGGTAGGCTCGGGAGAACGTTATCTCCACAACCATTCATCCTGGAGTGCATCATGAGGTTAAATATTTTTTTTATGCCTAGAATCTTTTTGGATGAGAATAAGAGGCATGGAGCTCTTTCCCCTTTTCAACCATCTCTACTCATCATCTTTGTCATGAGGGTCAGGTCCCCTTTTTATGATCTCTACGGCGGTGGAAATGTGAGGATTTCTCCGAGATCAAGATCAAGTTCTTGATCTAGAGTCAAAGGTACCTCTTTGAACCTTGAAACATTCAATTGAATAACTCAACATCAACTCCCCCCTTTATGACCTTCACCATGGCAGTGTCTAACTGGCAAGCGCACAACTCTAGGCTTCTTCCCTCTTCAACGACAATGGAGTGACTAGAGGCGGGCTTTGATATATGACATAGAAGAATCCAACACATCCCAGATTTGAGGGGGTTGTCATCCTCACCAACCTCAAGCCAGAGCCCCTGTGCATGATGGAGTCATCCGTGCATCGCACTGAACTAGGCCCTATGAAAGAAATCTAGAGGATAGAAGCAAACCACTGATCCAGCCTAATCTAACCCTAAACCCGAGTGGCTCTGTAAGAATTGGATGGTTCAATTTAGTCAGATGAACCAGCCGGCCCAGAACCAAACTAGACCAAGGAAAACCTAGGATAGATTGGCCAGCCAGGTCCAATCACAGTTTGCCATGTCAGTCTATGGGACCCAGCTTAGGTAAATACCTTTCTATATTTCCAAAAAATGATATCAGCCTAGAAAATAGCTCCCATGTCCAATAATTACCCCAAAAATACTCCTAGACTCAAAAAAATTCCCTCTTTCTTTAGACTTTTGTGACATATTTTCTGGTGATATTTAGTTTAGTTTATAATTCTCCTTTATGGGGTTCATATAATTAGAAGAAATACTATCCAACTGGTATAAAATCCCAGAAAATTCCTATTGAGCCACAATTTTTTAGAGACTATATGAAGACTCAGATCTTAGTATTATTTATTCATAATAACTTTTCTTCATTAATGCATAATTAATTGCTTTAAACCTCACTATAATTCTAGAAAATAAATAAAAAAATCAGACAAATATGAAAATTGATCTAGGTCCTAATAATATCATTTGGATCAATATAAAAATACTAGAGACATGTTTTAGATAAATGGAACCTAGGTTTCACCAAAATCCTAATGTTGGACCCAAAAATGCTCAGAATAGTGATGATCATATATTAATGATGCTCAATTATATTTAATCAGGTCATGGATAAAGTTCTATATGATCATGATGTATAAGGAATCTCTGAACTCAGATATGTGGGTTTTTCTTAAGTATCATACTAGTTTTCATGAATCTGTAATGATATGATTCACTTTGGAGCTTGTATTTGCATATAAATTCTTGGATGCATATTAGTAGTATATTCTTCATCAAATAAAAAGAGAATATGAATGTATTGTAGCTACTAAGTGTTAACATTCTCTCCCTATCCCTCTCTCTCTAAATATAAGGTCAACACAACTCCATAGCCCAAGGGGTGGGGATCCTCATAGCCCAAGGGGTGAGGAAATGTGAAAGTGTGACACCACTTAGTAGTACAATCACATCAAAAGACAACTAAAATATGTGTTTACCTAATTATCACATTAAATAATATTTTTTGTTACTTTATTTCTTCAAATATTTCATTGTGCAAGTCATTATACAAGTATTTGACCGACGTACACAATTTTGTGCTTATTTGTTGTTTCATGTATTTTGTAGGTTCTGAGCTAGCATGGAAGAAAATATAAAAAGTGAATAGTGTTAAGGTTGTGCCTATTGTTTAAGATCCTAGTTATCATACATGTTCAGACCACATGTAAAATTATCCTTTCAATATGTTTTATAAAATTGTAATAATTCATGTTGTAAGAATATACATGTTGAATGTTGAGAATGTATGGTGTATGCATTATATTTGTATATTCATGTATGCGTATTATGCTTCTTCATCGCTCTATTAAACAATTAGCTAATGTTTTTGGGTTTGTCCTCTCGGGCCTTCCAAGTCTCGAGACAGTATAATCCATCGACATAACATAAATCCCATGCCCTAGTCCTTTTTATTATCATTTATTTACTCCTTTAATAATTGTTGGTACTGATAGAAATTTAGTTTAATCAATCAATCAACTTTATCAGTGATAAATATTACTCTTAACACTTCTAAATATATATAACTACTTAAAAAGGTTGTCCTTTGGGTTTGATCCTTCAGTATACTATAATAAGGCTTCCATTCTTGTAGAGTGGGGAATTAGTGCGCAACTTTTTGTTAAACCTAACGGTTAATCCCTTAGCATTTTTATTTGTGCGACATTCAGAGCCCCATCAAAAATTTGCGACATTGTAGGGGACAATAGTAGTTATATATATTTTTAGAGGTTTAAATGTAATTAGGGTTCTTTTACTTTTTATGCTTGGTATTATTGAAAATCCTCTAGAGCTACTCATCTACTCACGGTCATTCTTCCCTTTTTAGGTACTCCAAGCACATGCGAAGATCCAAAAGCCTTGAAACCAGATCTTTATTTGATCATGAAATCAAGAGAACTCTCAAAAGACTTTGAAAGGAGAAAACCATGGTAGACGTAGCAGTTGCGGAAGCATCTATCAAGTGCTAATCGAAGTGGCTATCATGGCTGCCGAGAACAACTAGTCATAGAAGTCAGGACATAGGAGGAAGCTGAACTAAAGAGAAGCCTAGAAGAAACCCTAGCTGCAAATTGCATCAAAGAATTAAGGGATTTCTCTATCCCCAAAGGCACCAACTTGACTCATCCATTCCAACCTCTAGGAAATCCGATCGAAATCAGGCCCAGTGGATTAGTGTGTTGCAGAATTTTGCCTCCATAGGAAGGATTAGAGATGACTATCGAGAGCATCTCCTCAAATTCTTTGACCTTTTCTCAATGACAGAGCCATATCCTCCATTGATGACACCATGTGATTAAAACTCTATAAATACTCCTTGACCAAAAGGGCCAGAGTGTGGTACAACATCCTTCAAGGGGACCCAATCACAACATGGAAAGAACTAGAAAATCAATTTCTAGAGAAATTCTACACCCCACCCCAATGACATACTTGATCAGAGGACAAATTACAAACAACCAAGTGCCAGAAGAATCTCTCTATGAAACATGACAACGATTTAATGAACGCCTGCCCAAGTGCCCATGTCATGGAATTCCCAAAAACCAAATCATCAAATTTTTCTATCTAGGTGTCAACGAATAGAGTAATAAGTTCCTTGACTCCTCCTCTAATGGAAACTTTATGCGGTAGAGTTTTGATAGCGCATTAGAAATCATTAACCATGGTGATGAGAATTAGACTCATTGGACCAGACCCTCAGGAAAAGGCGTTCTTAAATTAGCTTTGGTGGAAGACTGTTCAAAACTCAAATCCATATACAAATCACTAAAGGCTCTCTCTCTCTCTATTGTGACATCCCACCATCACACAGAAAACAAGATGCCACGCGAAAATGTGCAGAATCACCATAAAACACATATTACTAAAAACACGGGTTAATTAAAACTGATTTTGGAAAGCAGATAAAAGAGAACTATTACATTCAGATCCTCATCCTACAAGGAAACATGTTATATAAATATTTACAAGACTTGATATTTGTCCATAGCTTATAGGAACCAGCTGTCATGTTAGCACAGGAGTTCATCACCTTTTATACATACATAACTGGCCACATCAGGCCAGCAGTAGGATATACAAAGCTACATCAGCTATACATCGCAAAACATCTTCAAAACACCTCCGAGGACCTGAGAGTATAGGGATGACTCTAGGACTCTACTACAAACAACCAAAACAGTAGCATATCCATCTCTTTCCTCCTACTGCTCTTCTTGCTGCTCGGCCACAACCTCACAACCACCACCACGTCTAGCACGATCACCTAAAAAGGTTGTAAACTAACGGGGTGAGACATACAGTCCCAGCGAGAAACATAACTCCCCACCGAAACTATAAAACCTCAAAGGAGAGCTAGAATAGATAAAGCAGGTAACTGATATAAGCAGCTCATATATACGACATACTGAACAAAACTAGCTTACCAAGATATATCCAGGAGGCATATAACCAGATATTTCTTTATGGAACATGATTGACAAGATAAGCTTTATAAGAACTCATCACAAGATATGAGGAACATACAATTAATTGTGAGATATAAATAGAGAAACTATACAAGCCAGGCCTCAACCAATGTTTCATGTTTTGCCTTAAGCAATATATTCTATACGACTAGATTACGATTTATTATGCCCTGAGGAAGTGAGCCGTCCCGCTCAAATCCAACCTTCGGCTGCGAAGCCCAAAACCAGTGCCATACAAGGTCATTGGGAGAGTCAGACTCCATGACCTCACCTCTTCATGGTTAGTGCACGAAAACCAAAGTAGGACCGCAGTCTCTTGCTTGAGTGGCCTCAGCCACAGGGTCAACTTCATAGACTACCCTTCTATAATACTGAGCCACGGGCCTGTTCATCATGCTCTATAATCAATGAGCCATGGGCATGTTCACCATGCTCTATACACAACCGCAATTGTACTCAAATTCTCCTACTTTCAGCTAGGAGAAACCCCGCATATTCAACAATATGCGCTCCAGGTAATCCCACAGGATAAACCCGTTTCACCATCACCAGCTACCGACGATGATGGATCTATGGCCAGGGCAAACTACCTGAAATGTTCCACTATAGTTAATTAGTATATTTTATGTGGATTGTTGAGGCAACCAAGTTATAAAACATAACAACATTGAGTTGCATTATTACCATGGGATCTCAATCCCTCATCACAGAATGCCACTATCTCTCAAGGCTTACATCATCACCATGGGATAGTAATCCCTTATCTCAACATCAGAGGATAACAACTCAACTAGGCACTCAACCTTTATCAGGTCAACATACCTTTTCACATCATACGGGTGATACATGTTATCCCATCAATCAAGGATTATCATTATTCAGTATTATTCAAAACACATATACCTCATAGCTCTTACCTGGCTATGAATTCACTTGATCCACCTACATGGTTAGTATGCATATCAAGAGAGATAACTGAATCACCAAACATATATCTTTATGATTATCATGCTATTAGAGTTGAAGGTACATGATTGGAACAATATCCATGATCATAGTTACATGAAGCACAAGCTGTATTTGTAGACAAATTACACTATTATTATCAAACCATGAGCATCCACTATGCCCTATATCTTATGAACATAATCATGTATCTAATCATCTCACTTAGCACCAACTTTATATATCAAACAAATCATTGGTTACAACCTATCATTCATAATGCATCATCAACAGAGGTGCGGTTACCAGATAATGACTTACCAAAACTAGGGTTTCCGAGCTAGGTGCAACCCTTACCAAGGGTATCGCCTACCCTCACTATAGGTGTGGCGGGAAGTGCATCCCTCACCTAAAAGAGGTATCAGGCAGGATCATATCCCTCACCAAAGCCTATCGGCTAGGGCACTTAGCCACACATATCGGCCAACCAAGGAGTGCATCCATGCACAAGGGATATCAGGCAACCAGACATGATGTGTATCGTGCAACCTGATCCAAGAGTTGTGTCATGCAGTGAAGGAGCAAGGGGGTGTATTGTGCACCCAAGTGCAAAGGGGGTAACAGGCATCCAAGTGAAAAGATGTGTCGGGCAGCACAACCAACCCTAACGACCAAGACCCTATCGCCCATTAGGGTTAGGGTTTCATGTCGGGCACCAACCATCATCATAATGCCCAAGGCCATATTAACCAAGGACAAGATCATAACGCCCAACAAGAACACTACTGACCTCTATCCAACTACATCATGGTGCTCAAGGAGGGCTATCATTTAGCTAAGCTAAGCACTACTTATCGGTCACCACTAAGGCATCTATCTAGGGTTTCACCACCCAAGAACCATATTGGGCAACACCAGAACCAACCCATGTCGCCCAAGGCACAAAATAGAGATGGCTACAAAGCACCATGTCAGATAAAGGCACAACACCAACTAAGGCAAATGTACATCTCGGTCAAGGCATATCGTACAACAACACTAACATGGTGAAGGGGTCATATCGGGCAACAAGGGCAATAGAACCCAACTTATCATATCACCCAAGACTCAACCCTAGGAGAGGGGTATCATGCAAAGCACCACAAAAGGGTATCGTGTAAGGTACAAGGACCATATTAGTTTGGTCATCATCAGCCTCAAGATCACCATCATCAAACCCTAATAGATCAAGAAAGTTGGCTCACCTCTCAACAATAAGAGAGAGGGGTTTTGCACAACCTCCATCATATATCGGGCAACAAGGTGGATCATCCCCTTATCGGTCACAATTCCAACAAAGGCTCACCTCTCAAATCCATGGTGAGAGAAGGGTATTGCCCAAGCAACTAGAGTATAGACTCACCTCTCAACAACCAAGAGAGATGGGTTTTGCCTACACCATTAGGGCTCGAACTCACTTCTCAAAACCAAATGGGAGAGAAAGGGGTTTTACCCAAAGAACCCTAAACTCAAGGTTCGGCCACAAGGTTTAAGAACACATCAACAACATGACCACTATATATATAACAAGATAAAAGGGTACCTACCAGGGCAAGAAACATATCTAACAAGATGCATGGCTGATCAAGATGACATATAAACATGCAACATGAAAAAGAAGTAGTATAGCTAGGGCTAGGAGTTATGTAACCCACCTTAAGCAAGCTCCAAGCTCCTAGAAGCAAGCTTCCAAGCTCCAAACACCACCTTCGGCCACCTCAAGAAGAAAAGCAAAGCTTATAACCACCATGGTCGAAGAACTAGCAAGAAGGAGAAGAAGGTGCTAAGGAAAGAGGGGGAGATGCTCACCACAAGAAGAGAAGCAAGACACACTCTAGGGTTCAACCACCACTATAGGAAGAAGAAGACTCCACCAAGGAGATCAACCACCAAGCTAGCTCTACCAAGTGTATCGACCACCAAGCTCACCAAGGGGAGGTATCGTCCACCAAGGAAAAAGGAAGGCAACTAAGGAACTAAAGAGATCCCAAGCAAGAGAAAGGAGAGACATATATAGAAGAGGGTGAAGGGGAGACTAAGGCAAGGTGTCGCCCAACCTAGGGACACTTATCCATGGGGAAAAGCCACCTACTAGCTCACCACCTCCACACATCCAATGTGTTTGCCACATGCAAGCAACAAGCACCAAGTGTCTACAAGGGGGGTGACACAGACGATGCTAGGTGGAGGGGTGTGTGTCACCCAACATGGCAAACGAATACTCCCACCAACACCCTCCTTGACCGATACACCATGGCTGACACACCAAGTTCGACACACTCAAGCTTGGTCAATACACCTAGGGCTTGCCCGGCACAAAGCCCATCAAAGCAAGGCAAAGCCCAAACAAGGCTCAACAAGGCAAAACAAAGCCCAAGGCTGCTCAGGCAATGAGCCCAACCCATCCTCTCAACCATAGAGGATGCAAGGAGAGAGAAACATCTCTTAAGGTGTCAAACTTGCACATCAACTCTAAAACTTGGGTTATTTGCAAGTTGCACCTCCAACTCTCAACAAAGCACAAACAAACCCTAATCACCATTTGAGGTGATTAGAAAGCATCTAAACACAAGGTTTAGGCAAAGCAAATAGGGTAAGCCCAAAATGAAGGTCAGGGTCCTTAAACTCTCAATCAAGATAATCTTAAAAAAATATTTCAGTGCATATGAGAGGAAGAACCAGACGCCCCAAGGGCAAATCATTACACCTTCCTATGAGTTTTACCATGCAGTAGACCACAACATGATTCATTGCCAACAATTGTATGTTACATTCCACGAACATGAAGTTGAGCAGTAGTATATAGTGACTCAAGACAAAGACATGAATTCTATGCATGCTATTCCAGGACAAGAGTACTATAACCCAGATTAGGCCCGTAGCCACCCAGATTTCCCATTTAGGAACCTAGCTAGACCTGAGATCCCCACTCAACAGACCCCAACATAGGTTACTCAAGCCAGAGCAGCAGCAAACTACACTAGATCACAAAATTAGGGGAACTATAGATTTAATTTCCCAATTAAGAACTACTAGCAATGACATCAATATCAAGCATTTGAATCAAGCCCCACCACTATATATAGAGCCAACACCAGACTCTTCTCTTCTCTTGTGATGATGGGTATTTTTGCTGTGTTGACAATTTTCCTTGAAGTGACCCTTCTTTCCACACTTGAATCATTGAATAGAGGAGGAAAACTTGCCTTTGTAAAGTCCACCCTTGGAGTATATGGCCTTATGTTCAACTTGAGAGGATGGAGAGGCTTGACCAAAAATAGCTTCAATTTGGGTTTTGGTTTCAGCCTTCTCCATTCTCTTAAGCTCTTTCTCTTTTTTTCTTTCTTCTTCATCTTGCCTATCAAGTGTTACTTAAGGGGCTTGTAGATTTCCTATGAGCTCTTCAATGGAAATATCATCAAGAGACTTTGCTTCTTCACTGGAAGTCGAGTTGCATGGCCACCTCTTTGGTAGAGTCCTAAGGATCTTTGGGTTGATATCTCTTCTAGTAATAGGATGACCTAGAATGGAAAGACCATTTACAATAGTGTTTATCCTTGAGTACATCTCATCCACCTTTTCTTGCTTTCCCATCTTGAAGCTTTCAAGAAGCTCTTTGACTATGTAGAGTTTGCTTTCCTTCACTTGCTTCGTCCCCTCATAAGTGACATATAGATTTCTCCATATCTTATAGGTCATATCAAAAGAGGAAATCTGGTTGAACTTGGTGGGGGAGATGGAGGCATAGGAAATGTTGATGGCTCTTGCATTCAATGTTGCTTTCTTCAAAGTAGCCTCATCCCGTTCTTCTATCTTTGTATCTGGTAGCTTGTATGGAAGATCCACCATTCTACATAGCTTAACACTTAATTCTAGTGTGTAGTATTGTATCCTTTTCTTCCAATAGAGGAAATTACACCCATTAAAGATTGGCAAGTTGACGAGGTATCTTCCACCTTGAGAATCACCCATCTCCTCCTACTTGTAGAAGTATTCTTGTAGAAGATTGGCTCTGATAACACTTGTTGGATATTGGATGGGCTAGAAGGGGGTGAAGAGAGATAAATGCACTTAAACATAATTCATTAGACATTTAAGATATTTGTAAGATGATATGGCTAGTATGAACTTTGAGTGCAACTAAAACATACATAGCAAGGGGGAGAGAGAGAGACTGAACAAGCACAAAATAACACACATATTTATAATGGTTCCAACCTCCAAACTAAGAGATGTACATCCACTCCATATAGAGGTCAACATCTAGGATTTTGCAACATGCTTCACTCCTTATATTCCATTATAAGAGCTACAACTTAATACCTTCCTTTTTCGGGACAATGATACCCAACCTTCTCTGTGAGGACAAGGGATCCAATAACCTACCAAAGGACTTACCTATCCAAGACCAAGAATCTTCAACCTCACCAAGGAATTAGCCACTTTTTTAATGAGTCCTCCACCTTCACCAAGGACTTACCCACTCTTGCAACAAAGCTTCCATCTTGAAGGAATTACCCACTCTTCTTGGATCTTCCGCCTTTGACTTCACCTTTGCCAAGGATAAGCTTTCACCAAGGGACTCCTTACCTTCTTCTTGTTCACCTCTCTTATCCAAGAGATAGAACCTTCATGTTTTTGGTAGAAAGAGAGACTAGGAGGTGGAGGAAGTGATAGCCTCACAAGATATACATGTAGGACTAGCTCTATTACAAATCTCCTACTCACTCTAATAGATGTATCAAGTGGTTGAGCTTGAGAGTGGAAGGAGGCACTCAACTATAATATAGGGACCTTCATAGTGATTAACTAACCATGGAATTAAGCCCACGTGGTCCTATTTATACTTGGGTATGCCTACAAGATAGTAGAAATGCTTAAGCATGAATTATAGCCATTTGGGTGTTGCAAAAGGTCTATTTTTTATGTTTGCAACACTTCAGAGCGGATAGAAACACTTTTCTCCATATGTTGTACAGTTCAGTTGGTTGAGTTTACTTTTGGGAAACTCGGCTGATATCACTATGTGACAAATCAAACTTAAAGTTTCAGATGAGTTTATCCCAGATGAAACTCGGCCAATGGGTTAAATTTGGTTTGCTTGTGCAGGGTGTCAGTCAAGTTTGTCCTGGGGAAAATTTAGCCAAACCCAATAGCTCTTGAAATCCTTCGAGGGTGTCGGTTGAGTTGATCAGAGATGAAACTCAGCCGACAACACTCCCTATAATTAATTTTAGAAATTTCTATTAAAGTGATTAAATATTTGTTTTAAGTGTTCTTGATTTTTTCTAAGCTCAATTATAAGTCATACAATCATTACAAGTGATCTAAAACATAACTATAATATAGATACATAATATTCCACAAAGGTGCACTTGCACTAATTTTGACTTGTCTTTTCTCCAAGTTAGGATGTGCAAGTTAGGGAAAATGGAGTGTATCTATACCTAATCTGAAATCACTCAAATAGAAGCATTAGAAAAAATAAGTGGAATGGTTAGTCATCATCAAAATAAGGGTTTAGTCAGTTGAAACAAGGGTTTCAATTTGTACCTAGAGTCAATATTTTCCCCCTTTTTGAAGATGACAAACCATTCAATAAATGTATTAAAAGCATGTAAGTAAAATAAAACCTTTGGAGAAACCTAGGGGTTTCAATAGAATTGAATTCATATGCTCCCCCTCAATTGATGCTATTTCTTCTGCATGGTTAGCTTTCATAACATTTATAGAAACTATGTCTTCTACTCATATATGTTCTACGTCTATGTCTTCTCCCCTTAACATCTCCCCTTACATAACACGTCTTCTCCCCCTTTGTCATTCCAAAAAGTGAGGGGGTGAAAATCAAAACTTGTTAGTAAAAGGAGATACCAAATGTTAGAAAGGAGAGTAGAAGATAAAAACTAGGGGCTTGTCCAATAAAAACATATAAAGAAAATCAATACATGCATTTGAACAACACATAATGTAATTCTAATAATATCTTCAAGGAAAAATAAAAAAAGGTCCTTGAAATTATAACATAATGTGTTGTTGAAAACTAATAAATCATGATTTTGACACTCAAGATGGTAGAATTTGCCCAAAAACATGAGGCCTAAAGCCATGAGTCTTTTTTAGAAGGTCGTTTCTGCATTAAAAAAATAGTTCTTTTGCACTAAAAACTGATACTAGAACAGACCATTCAAAAAAATTGCATCAATTCTTTAAATGCTCCAATATCTACATATAGTATAGCTCTATTTGTTTCTCATCACAAGGCTATGTGAGCAACTCAAGATAGTAGATATGCAAGTCAAGAAACAATCTTGAGTATGTAAGAAAACAAGATACAATCATAGCATATAGTTGAATACCAATTGATAAACAAGACTAGAACTACATGTAGATGGACTACTAGTATATGATATAACAAGTTAGTACTACTAGTAGGAATATAGATCATAGAAAAGGATACACAATTTAAAGAACAATCTATGATTAGATATAGAGAAATATCCAAAGAAAGAGATAAGCAATTTCAAAAACAAGAATTGATACTACTCACTAGAAAATTTATGTTCTTAATAAAAGATGATTACCACTAAGAAGTTCAAGGTTGAATACAGCTAGATAGATGTAGAAATTTAGATCACAATGGAAGCAATTTAGATCACAACCAAGAAATCATCCTCAAAACATACATAAGAACTAAAGATATGTAATTTCAAGATATATATACCAATTTTGAGCAATGTGAGAGATATAGTTGTATGCAAGATAGACAATTTAAAGCATGGCAATATGCACATAATAGAAGTACCAAAGGGAGTTCCATATAATAAGTCCAGTGGTTAATAAAGTCTAGTTGAGGGGGAAAACACCTATTGGTGCTTGTCAGTCAAGTGTCTTACAGGACAAACTCATCCAACAACAACTGCTGTCAAAAACTACACATATATCAGAGAAACATATCTAGAGGAAAAAAGTTTGTCAATGAAGTTCTAGATCACTCTACCAAACAAGTCAGTACTAGTGGTTTGGGATATGTTGGTGGAGCTCAAAATATCAAGAGCAAGGGCAAGGGTAAGAAAAAGAGCAAGGAGCTTCCTATTTTCTATGGAGAGTCATCTAGCTCTACGAACCCTATAGTTTGGTTGCATTGCAAGAGTGATGACCATTACTCTACTTATTGTCCTTATAGAGACAAGGGGACCAACCTAAAGATGAAATGAGTCCCTAAGATAACACTAGATTCCAAGGTTTGAATTAGGCACTGACATCTTCCTTTCTTACAGGTAAAAATAAAATGGATTGTTGATAGTGGTTGCTCAAAGCATACAACAGGTGAAATCAACCACTTCAACCAATTCACAATGAAGAAAGGAGGATCAGTAACATTTGGTGACAACAAAAAAGGTAAACTAATAGGTTAGGGTGATGTAGGCGATTGATTCACTATGCATCAAGAATGTTCCTCTTGTAGATGGCCTACATCACAATTTAATTAGTGTTAGTCAATTTTGTGATAATGGTTATCTTCTTCTTTTCACCTAACTTGAATGATTATTTCTAGATTCCCTCTCCTACAATGTTATAAATAAGGGAACTAGAAATGGCAATCTTTATGTTATTGTTCTTGACTCTATTAAGCCTATTGCCGGCAGATGTCTTGTTTCTAATTCAAATGATATTTCTTTGTCGCACCATAGGCTTGTTCATGTAAATATGCATAAATTGAAGAAGTTGAGCAAAAAGTAATTGGTTAAGGGACTTCCCAAATTGGATTTTGAAAAGTATTAGGAATTACAACCTTACACAAAAGGAAAGCAAACCAAGTCCTCCTTTAAATCCAAAGGAGTCCTTATCGCCAAGAGAGCTTTTAAAATTGTCCACATTGATCTATTTGGACCTATGAGAACTTAATCACTTCATGGTATCAAGTATTTACTTGTGATTGTTGATGACTTTTCTCGCTATACTTGGACTTTCTTTCTTGTTTCAAAAAGTGATACTCTTGATGTTTTCTTGGCTTTTTGTAAACAAGTTGAAAATGAAGCTTCTTGTAGGATCATCTCTATCCTTATTGACCATGAGGGAGAATTTGAAAATGACTTGTTTGAATAGTTTTGTGAGGAATCGAGATATGCACATAACTTTTCTTCACCTCAAACACCTCAAAAAAATGGGTTTTTAGAGAGAAATAATAGGTCCCTACTAGAAATGGCTAGCAGTACGCTTCTAGAGTTTGATACTCCAAAAAAGTTGTAGACTGATGCTATTAGTACTTCATGTTTTGTGCAAAATTGGGTTTTCACTCATCAATCTTTAACGAAAACCCCCTATGAGTTATGGAATGGTAGAAAGACATCTATTGATTTCTTTCATATTTTCAGTTGTCCTTGTTTTGTTTTGAACACCAAGTATTCTTTCAATAAGTTTGATGTGAAATCGTATAATGATTTCTTTCTTCACTATAGCTCTACTAGAAAGTCTTCTAGAGTATTTTACATTGAATTGTCTAAAGTAGAAGAACCTATCAATGTTAAATTTGTTGAGACTAACCCCTATATTTCTAGGAATATTGTTAATGATGATTTTGCAGATGAGGTGATCCCTCGCTTGAAAGAGACCAACATTGTTGATAAAGAAAAAGGGGTGTTAGTTGATGAAGAAAAGAAAGAAGAAGAAAAGAAGGATCCAACTCCCCCACTTTGTAAAGGATCATCCTAAAGATCTCATTAGAGGTAATCCCTTTGAAAGGGTGAGGACACAAGATGCATTCAACAAAGAACAAGTTGACACTGTCTTCATCTCACAACTTTATACAAAGAATGTAAAAGAATCTCTCATGGATGATGAGTGGATCCTAGCTATGAAAGAAGAGCTAGACCAATTCAAAAAGAACAAAGTGTGGAACTTAGTGTCAAGGCAAGTGATAGAAATATCATTGGCACTAGGTGGGTCTACCACAACAAGCTTGATGAAAGTGGAAAAGTGATAAGGAACAAAGCAAGGTTAGTTGCTCAAGCTTACAACCAATAGGAAGGTATTGATTTTAATGAAACTTATGCACGTGTTGCTAGACTTGAATCTATTAGAATGCTACTTGATTTTTCTAGTTACAAGAATTTCCTACTTTATCAAATGATTGTCAAAAGTGCACTTTTGAATGGTACAATGGAAGAGGAAGTCTATGTGGATCAACCTCCCAGCTTTGAACATGATAAATTTCCTAACCATGTTTATTTATTACGAAAATCTCTCTATGGACTCAAACAAGACCCTAGATCTTAGTTTGAGAAACTAAATAACTTTTTGCTAAACAATGGGTATATCATGGGCAAATTCGATTCTACCCTATTTCTAAAACACACTTCTAGAAATTTCTTGAGTACTCAAATTAATGTTGATGATATTATTTTTGGCGGAATTGATCTTGATCTTTGCAAGGAGTTTATTTCTCTTATGCAGAGTGAGTTCAAGATGAGCATGATGGGAGATCTTACTTTCCTCCTCGACTTCCAAATCAAGAAAACTAAGGAAGGAAACTTCATCAGACAAGGCAAGTACACTAGTGAACTACTTAATCACTTTGGGATGGAGAACACTAAGATAATGGACACCCCCATGTCAAACACCACCAAGATTGACAGAGAGGAAGAAGGTGAGAAAGTGGATGAAAAATTGTATACAGGTATGATTGAAAGTTTACTTTATTTAACTACCTATAAACATGACATAATGTTTATTGTTGTCTTGTGTGCTTATTTCAATCAAGGCCAAGAAAATTACACCTCATAGAGGATAAGAGGATTTTGAGGTATCTAGCCAAAACTCAAAAATTTGAACTATGGTATCCCAAGTTAAGGAACTTTACTCTTACTACCTATAGTGATGTTGATTATGCAGGGTGTCTGATAGATATGAAGTTCACAAGTGGTACTTGCTTCTCCTAGGACCATGCTTGATTTCTTGGTTTTCAAAGAAACAAAGCATAATGATTGTTTCAACTATGAGACTGAATACATTGCAGCTAGGAGTTGTTGTGCTCAAGTCCTATGTATGAAGGAAATGCTCCAAGACTTTAGCATTCATTTTGATGCTTCTCCTATATACTACGACAATAGTAGTGCAATTAATCTCTCTTATAATCCCATGTTGCACAGTAAAGCTAAACTTATAGAGGTCTATCATCACTTTCTTCATGCTCACAATACCAAGAAGGATATCTATATCACACATGTGGACATGAAGAATTAGCTTGCAAACATTTTTACTATACCTCTATGTAGAGAGAAATTTACATTCATTAGATAAAAATTTCTTATAAATGTTCTTTATGATATTGACATGCAATCTAGCTATATGTTATCATACCTATATCTTTCTTGCTTTAATTTGATCATATCTTAACTGAAAGTAATATAATTGACATGTATTCATGCCTTGTTTCGCTTGTTTTTTTAGATTTATTACAAGTGAATGTTTTACCAAAAAAATAGAGCCAATGATGAGTGAAATGTGCCTCAATATGTTTAAAAAACATTATAGGAAAGAAAAATAAATTTATATAGCACTCTAGCGGCTTGTAATTAAAGTTTCTATGTTTTGGACCGACTGAACATCGGTCGATTTTTTCCTGATCCAACTCGACCGATCCCTGGCCGAGGACAAACTTGAAATACCTGATCGGTCAAGTTTCCTAATCTTAGAACTTGACTGACAGCGGAACTGGCCCAAACTTATAAAGGGTATCAACTGACTTTTATCCCTCTCCACTAGAGAAAAGCTGACCAAAAGCTCTTCTGCAATGCTTGTCCTCCAACCCTAGGCTCGAACTTCCCCTCCTACACCCTTCCTAGCCCTAGATCAGCTTTCATTTCCTGTCTAACCCACAACTGAGGTGGTTCAGCAACCTGCCTTATGATTTCACTTCTTTTCTAGGTGGTTATTTCTTCTCCATTTGACCATATGGCCTCCAACCATACAAATAGATCCACCCTAGTTGGAGCACCATCCACACCAGCTGCTACAAGGCATGTATCCTTTGATGGTACCCTCTTCATCTCAAATCAAGCTTCTAATAGGTTCACAAAACTCCTCCCTAGGACTCCCTTTCCTTTCTAAGCTTTGTTTGAGCCTCAATTTGCAATGACTGATGTCATCAAAAAGGTTGCTAGGGTGTTCAAAGCACATCACCTAAGTGATTTGTGCATAGAGTGTTTGCGCTTTAGAAATGCTATGTCGAGCACAAAGGCGGTCGATGAATTTATGCCAATCTGACATGGAACTACTGTTGGATCCTAGATGGGTGATTAGATGCTCTAGAGGGGGGTGAATAGAGCTGAAAGCACTTAAACAAAATTCATAAAACCTTCAAGATATGTCATAAGATAAGGTTGCTAAATAGGAAATTTGTGTGCAACTAAAACATACATAGCAAGGGAGAGAGAGATTGAACATGCACCAATTAGACAAGCTATTTAGAGTGGTTCCACACTTCAAACTAGAAGTGTGTCACTCCACTTGCCTAGAGAGGTCAACCTCTAGGACTTCCAAACTATTGCACTCTTATATTAATTCATAAGACATACAATACATGACCAACCAAAGGACTTACCTATCCAATACAAAGAGTCTTCAACCTTACCAAGGACTTACCCACTTTGCAAGAGTCTTCCGCCTTTCTTCCAAGGACTTACCTACTCTTTCCCAAGTCTTCAGCCTTAAAGGAATTACCCACTCTTCTTGGATCTTCCGCCTTTGACTTCACCTTCACTCAGAGAAGCTTCCACCAAGGACTTACCCACTTGAGCAAGGAGTCTTCTGCCTTCACCAAGGGCTTACCCACTCTAGCTCCAAGTCTTCAGCCTTGATCTTCACCAAAGGACTCCTTCCCTTGTTCTTCTTCACCTCTCTTAGACACGAGAGAGAACCTTCATCTTCATGATTGAAATGAGAGATATGGAGGTGGTGGAAGTGAGAGCCTCACAAGATATACATATAGGACTAGCTCTATTACAGATTTCCTACTCACTCTAATGGATGTAGCAAGCGATTAATCTTAGAGAGAGAGAGGAGGTTGTAGGAAGCACTCAACTATAGAATAGGAACCTCACATAGAGTTTTACAATGAATGCTCAACCTTGGAATGAAGCCCAAGGGGTCCTATTTATAGCTAGGGATACCTCTTAGCCTTTGGGAACACTTGTGAAAGAAAACTAGCCATTTTGTAGCTTGCAACGGATTTATTTTCACTTGTTTCAACTCCACAATGGCTAGAGGCACTTTTCTGCACTTTTCCGTACAATGCAATCGGTCGAGTTTCTATAAGGGTAACTCGACCGATAGAGTAAAAGACAAAGCCGATATTCAAACCATCGGTCGAGTTTGTCCTGAGGAAACTTGACCGACCAATGAAAATCGATTTGGTCAGTTACTCCATCGGTCATGTTCTGTGTAAACACAACTCGACCGATGCAATCTCCAGAAAATTGATCAAGGATGATCGATCGAGTTTTCAGGATGGGAATCTCGACCGACAAAGTGCATGTAATCAATTTTCAAAGTTGCATCTAAAGTTCTCTAATATTCGATCTAAGTGCTCCTGATATTTTTCTAAGCTTAATTACAAGTCATACAATCATTACAAGTGATTTACAACATGATTCTAATGGATTTACATCATATTACAAAAACGTGCACTTGTGTTGACTTTGACTTGTCTTTTCTCCAATTTGAGATGCGCAAGTTAGGGCATTTGGAGTGTGTCTATACCTAATCTGAAAACACTCAAGTAGAGTCATTAGACACTAATATGTGGAATGGTTAGTCATCATCAAAACACATGTTTAGTCAATTTAGACATGAGTCAACATTGACCTAATTGACCTTGAGTCAACAATCTCCCCCTTTTTGAAGATGACAAACCATTCCATAAATGTATTGAAAGCATTTAAGTAAAGTCATACCTTTGGAGAAACCTAGGGGTTTCAATAGAATGGAGTTTATATGCTCCCCCTCAATTGATGCTAGTGGAGTTCTCATACTCCCCCTCAATTGAAACTATTTCTCCTGCATGGTTAGCTTTCATAACATTTATAGAATACTATGTCTTCTACTCATATATGTTCTACACATATATGTCTTCTCCCATTTACCTTCTCCCCTTTACATGAACATACTTCTCTTCTTTATGTAAGACATGCCTTCTTCTTTTTTTAAAAGAAGACATACCTCTCTCCCCCTTTGTCATTTCAAAAAGTGGGTTTATGAAGAAATAAGAAACACCACTTGTTAAAGAGAAGGGAGATAACACAAATATAGATAAGGAGAGTAGAAGAGCAAAGATAGGGGTTTGTCCAAGCATATAAAGAAAAGCAAGTTAAAGCATATACTTGAACAACCCAAAAAGCAAGATAAAGTGCTGCAGAAAAACAATAAAACATAATTTTGACCCTCAAGATGACGGATTTTGACCAAAAACCATCAGAGATCATTGCAAAGAAATGAGTCTTTCTCAGAAGGTTGTTTCTGCATGAAAAACACTAGTCTTGCACCAAAAACTGAAATTGGAGCAAAATCTGCATAAAATCCAAAAAAATACTCCAATTTCTACATATAATGTAGATCTATGTAACCTGCATCACAATGTTATGCAAGCAACTCAAGATAGTACATATTCAATTTAAATAACAATCTTGAGCATGTATGAGACAAGATACAAGCATAGCATATAGATGAGCAAAGATGCCAAATTATAAATAAGGTTAGAACTACATGTATATGAACTACTAGTAGATGATATCACAAGTTAGGACTACTAGTAGGATCTAGATCATAGCAAGAGATACCACAAGATACACAAGTTAAAGAGCAATCTATGAGTATATGTAGAGATATATCCAAACAAAGAGATATGTAATTTTAGAAGCATGAAAGGATATAACTCACTAGATATGCATCCTTACCATAAGATGATTACCTCTAAGAACCTCAAGGTTGTATCAAACACAAGATATACACCTATATAGATGTAGCAAGTTAGAGTACAACGGAAGCAATTTTTAGACACGACCAATAGATCCAAAATGATCATCATCAAAACCTGCAAAACAACTCAAAGCAAGTAATTGCAAGATATAGATATGCCAATTTAGAGCAATTTGAAATATAGAGTTGTAAGCAAGATAGGCAATATAGAACATGGCAATATGCATATATAAAGGTACCAAATGAGAGTGCCAAAGAATAAGGCTATTGGTTGAGAAAATCTAGTTGAGAGGGAAATTCTCATTCAATAAGCCAAATGTATATTATGTGCACAGTGTTATCGGTCGAGTTCTTTGCATTGACAACTCGACCAATGACAGCTGTTGGCAACACCCATTGGTGCCTATCGGTCGAGTTTCAAATAGGACAAACTCGACCGACAGACCAGCTGTCAGAAAGCACATATATTTCATAAAAACATATTCAAAGGCATGTTAATTATAAAAACCATATCCAAACATGTCTAAGCAAGTTAGTAATGCACTATAGAAGCATTAGAAACAATTTTTGAGCAAGAGTGTGAATAGAATCACAAAATGCCACTTTTGACTCAAAAACCATATGTATAGTGCACACTAACGTGACAAAAACAAGTTAGAAATGGTTATAAGCAATAAAACCTTTACCTTTGTGCTTACCATTTCTTTTTCCACTTGTTGTCACCCTCTACACATCTCACCTTTCTTCTTTTATGTGGATTGACAAGTCAATTTGCAATTCAATAGCTCAAGTCAATCCATTTGCAAGTACCTACAAGAAGAAAGATGAAATGGTCCCCAATCATGTTTTTGGGTCCGGAGGGGTTAGTTTAGCAACCCAAGTCCTATTGCTCTTGGTTGCTTTCCTAAAAGGACAACAAGTAGAATAATGACCAATTTCATTGCAATAGTTGCATGTGCCCATAGTCTTGGAACTAGAGGATTCTCCAAGGAATATTGGAGGTCTTTTATCTTTGTTGTTCCCTTGACTACTATCATACCCTAAACCATGTCTACCAATTTGTTTAGTAGTATGGTGTAGGATGTCATTAAGACTCTTTTTACCAACTAAGAATCTTTGCAAGGATGATCTCAAACTGTCATTACCATGCTTAAGAGAAGCAATAGTAGAAGACAAATTATTGATATTATCTCTAGCATGCAAAATATCATTTTCTAAGCAAAGAGCTTTAGTTAAATAAGAATCTCTATCAATATGAAGAGCAGCAACATCATTCTCTCTATTTGTGGAACTAGAACAAGATTCATGCCCATTGATTTTAGCAAGAAAGGAGGCATTTTCTATTTCTAATTCATGCAAAACAAAATCTGTGTCCTTGTTTTCAGATTTAAGAACATCAATATCATTCATGAGAGAATCAACAATTAAGGTATGCTCTTCATTAGAACTAGTCATAAGAGGTTGAGCTTCTAGAAATATAATCTTATCAAGCAAATTAGCATTTTCAAGTTTAAGAGAGTCTACTTGGCTAATACAATCATTTTTATCATCAAGCAAGCAAGAATTAGCATGTTCAAGATCATCTAATTCTACATGCAAATTATCAACAATTTTAGCAAGCTTTTTCTTTTTCCTTTTAGAAGACTTAAGAGAGGCACAAATATCATGAATAACAGAAATCAAAGATTCTTTATCTAAAGAGTTTAGATTTACCTCACTTGAGTCTTCACTTGTTGATGCTATAAGAGAAAAATGGCATTCTCCTTCATCACTAGAGCTTGAGCTTGATACTTCACTTGAGTTTGAGTTGGAGGAGCCACTTGAGCTTGATTTCCATTTCTTCTTGTGAAGATGGGTATTTTTTCCTTGTGGGCAATCTTCCTTGTAGTGACCCTTCTTTTCACATGTGAAGCACCAGATGGAGGAGGACTTGCCTTTGTAGGGTTTTCCCTTGGAGTACATGGCATCTTCTTTAGCTTGAGAGGATGGAGAGACTTATTCCATGATAGCTTCAATTTGAGCCTTCATTTCAGCCTTATTCATTCTCTTTAGCTCTTTCTTCTCTTGTCTTTCTACTTCCTCCCTCTTGTCAAGTGTAGCTTCATGTGCTTGTAGATTTCCAATGAGCTCTTCAATAGGAATATCCCTAAGATACCTTGCTTCTTCAATGGAAGTCACCTTGGGTTCCCATCTCTTGGGGAGAGTTCTAAGGATCTTTGAGTTGATCTCTCGACTAGACATAGGATGACCTAGAACGACAAGACCATTCAAAATGGTGTTGAGCCTTGAGTACATATTGGCTATGCTCTCCTCCTTTCCCATCTTGAAGTTCTCAAGCAGCCCTTTGAGCATGTATACTTTGCTTTCCTTCACTTGATTTGTCCCTTCATAAGTGATGTAAAGCTTTCTCCATACCTCATAGGCTGTTTCACATGAAGAAATCCGATTGAACTCGGTGGGGGTCATGGAGGCATAGAGGATGTGCATAGCTCTAGCATTCAAGGTTGCTTTCTTCAAGGTAGCTTCATCCCATTCTTCAATCTTTGTCTTTGGTAGCATGTATGGGTTGTTCACCATTTTCCACATCTCAAGACTTGATCCTTGGATGTAGAATTGAATCCTTCTTCTCCAATAGAGGAAATTGCTCCCATCAAAGATTGGAAGGCTGGTCGAGAATCTCCCTCCTAGGTAGTCACCCATCCTCTCCTACTTATTGAAGTATGCTTGGAGAAGACCCGCTCTGAAACCAATTGTTGGATCCTAGATGGGTGATTAGATGCTCTAGAGGGGGGGTGAATAGAGTTGAAAGCACTTAAACAAAATTCATTAAACCTTCAAGATATATCACAAGATAAGGTTGCTAAATAGGAAATTTGTGTGCAACTAAAACATACATAGCAAGGGAGAGAGAGATTGAGCATGCACCAATTAGACAAGCTATTTAGAGTGGTTCCACACTTCAAACTAGAAGTGTGTCAGTCCACTTGCCTAGAGAGGTCAACCTCTAGGACTTCCAAACTATTACACTCTTATATTCATTCATAAGACATACAATATATGACCAACCAAAGGACTTACCTATCCAATACAAAGATTTTTCAACCTTACCAAGGACTTACCCACTTTGCAAGAGTCTTCTGCCTTTCTTCCAAGGACTTACCTACACTTGCCCAAGTTTTCAGCCTTGCAGGAATTACCCACTCTTCTTATATCTTCCGCCTTTGACTTCACCTTCACTCGGAGAAGCTTCCACCAAGGACTTACCCACTTGAGCAAGGAGTCTTCTGCCTTCACCAAGGGCTTACCCACTCTAGTTCCAAGTCTTCATCCTTGATCTTCACCAAGGGACTCCTTCCCTTGTTCTTATTCACCTCTCTTGGACAAGAGAGAGACCCTTCATCTTCATGATTGAAATGAGAGATATGGAGGTGGTGGAAGTGAGAGCCTCACAAGATATACATGTAGGACTAGCTCTCTTACAGAATTCCTACTCACTCTAATGGATGTAGCAAGTGATTAAGCTTAGAGAGAGAGAGGAGACTGTAGGAAGCACTCAACTATAGAATAGGAACCTCACATAGATTTTTGCAATGAATGCTCAACCTTGGAATGAAGCCCAAGGGGTCCTATTTATAGCTGGGGATGGCTCTTAGCCTTTGGGAACACTTGTGAATGAAAAATAGCCATTTTGTGGCTTGCAAAGGATCTATTTTCACTTTTTGCAACTCCACAACGGCTAGAAGCACTTTTCTACACTTTTCCGTACACTGCAATCGGTCGAGTTTCTATAAGGGTAACTCGATCGATAGAGTAAAAGACAAAGCCGATATTCAGACCATCAGTCGAGTTTGTCCTGAGGAAACTCGACCGACCAATGAAAATCGATTTGGTCAGTTAATCCATCGGTCGAGTTCTGTGTAAACACAACTCGGCCGATGCAATCTCTAGAAAATTGATCAAGGATGATCGGTCGAGTTTTCAGGCTGGGAAACTCGACCGACAAAGTGCCTGTAATCAATTTTCAAAGTTGCATCTAAAGTGCTCTAATATTTGATCTAAGTGCTCCTGATATTTTTCTAAGCTTAATTGCAAGTCATACAATCATTACAAGTGATTTACAACATGATTCTAATGGATTTACATCATATTACAAAAAATGCACTTGTATTGACTTTGACTTGTCTTTTCTCCAATTTGAGATGTGCAAGTTAGGGAATTTGGAGTGTGTCTATACCTAATCTGAAAACACTCAAGTAGAGGCATTATACACTAATATGTGGAATGGTTAGTCATCATCAAAGCACGGGTTTAGTCAATTTAGACATGAGTCAACATTGACCTAATTGACCTTGAGTCAACAACTACAACACCCATGTGCCACCACCTAATACCCAAGTCATTTTGTCTTCAATGATCACTGATACCAAGATAACAATGTCTGAGTATTCTTTGAACACCTATTTTTCTGGTACTAATGACATTGCTTATTGGGTAGCTTCCTTTCTGCAATACCATGACCTTTTGGACCCTGAAAGTTTCTACAAGAGATTTGATCCCCCATTTATCCTTGCTGACATCCATAAGTTCCTGAAGAAACTAGACGTCCCATATAGGAAGAAGTCAACCCTACCCTCATCTTCCCTTCATATCAAGACAAGACTGATCACCTTAGTGATCAATTGCAATATCCATCCCAAGAGGAATCAAATTAAGACTATATAGAACACAATAGTGATCATGTATTATCTCAATATTAGTGTCAAGTGGGCTCATTACATTCTTCATCATATTACCTGCTTTGACTCCAGGAAGAATACCACCAACACCCATCTCCCATATCCTAACATGATATGTGGTGTGTTTGCTCACCATAACGAAAAATCCCTCATCCATAACCTTGGATACAAACCAAGTCATAGAGGGGTTTGCATTAATTAGGAAAGCATCAAGAAGACCTTTCTACCTACCTCTTCTTCCACTACAATAGGTTCATATACCTCCACCCAGGACCCTCCTCCACCACTGCCCCGACCTAACTGTGCCTCATTTATAGTATCCAATGAAGCCCTCATGGGATATATGATATATCAACAGGCGTATAACCTTCAGGTTCAAGATCATCTCCACCAACACCTCTACCACATCATGTCACATATGAACTTGTACTACAACCATCCCTACCCACCCTACCAGGCTTACCCTAGAGCTGGATATGCCTTCTATGCATACAGTTAGTTCTACCCTGACCCTCCACCTCCTATTTATTCTACTACACCCCCTGCTGGTGCTAATGGTGGACATAACCCTTCCCTTGGTGCTCTTCCTCTTATGGACCTCCCTATTGACCCCTCTACCCCTCTACTTGTTGGCTATGATGGAGGTTCCACCTTTCTATAAGGAAATTCATTATATGCATGTGGCATGTCCTGGGCTAAGTAGAATTCCAGATGGCCTGGTACTCGTGCTTTTGGACCTCCTATTGATGAGGGGATGCCAGACCAGGATGCTAATGAAAAAGATGGTGATGTTGAGGATGTGTAGGATGATGATGGATGTGATGTTGGTGATGATGGATCTTCCGATGGTTATTATGGTGAGGCTAAAGTTGATATCACTAATGTACCATCTGATCAAGAAAGGACTATTAGGCCGAGGATGAGGATGATCATGGGGACATAGTTTATGTAGTTGATGTTGTAGATTTTTAGTTTGTAGTCTATTAGAGTTCTCATATATATATATATATATATATATATATATATATATATATATATATATATATATATATATATATATATATATATATATATATATTTGTAGACTTTAATTTATTAGACATTTGGGCACTATAATTGAGGCATACTATTTTATCAGTTGGTTGTTTTTCATTGGTTTGTAGTTTTTATTCTGAGAGGACATGTTTGGTGTTGTAATCTTAATCTTATGTACTTTAACTCTTTGATTTACAATATCTTCTGAGTTATTGGTATGTTATCCCATATTATTTATTATGACTCTAGATTGCATGTTTCTCTCTATTTTGTCTCTATTTGGTGTGTGTTTTGTGTGGTTGCTTGTACAGTTTGTGTCTGTGGTGAAGACTCAGGTTTAATTATACCCTCTGCCTTTTTGTAATAACAAAGGGGGAGAATCATATGAGAGCTCATCATGTATTGCAGGTACCACAAGGGAGAAATGAGCTCAACCATATTTAAGTTATTGCTTATGTGGTCCTTTTCTAGATAATTATCTGAAATATCATGTGATTTCTATAGGATCATATAGTATATATATATATATATATATATATATATATATATATATATATATATATATATATATATGTGTGTGTGTGTGTGTGTGTGTGTGTGTGCACTATGCTTGTTTGTGAAAAGACTAACCATGCAGGTAAAATTAAGCATGAATTGAGGGGGGATAAAATAACATTGTTCATTCATATATCCCCTTGCAATTCACAAGGTAAAGGTTTTAATTTTCATATCCTTTCAATATGTTGAGGAATGGTTTGTCATTGTTAAAAAGGGGGAGAATGTTGACTTGAGACTACACATTGTATTTTGATAATGACTTAACAATTCCACTCAATTGTATTTGATATGTCTACTTGAGATTGATTTCAGGCATTAGGTACATGAAAAAGGATCATTTCAATCAAGCCCTAGCTTGACCAAGTTCTAGTCAAAAGCAGTGTAGATGCACTTTTTTGTAAAACACCCCAAAAACCCTTAGGATGATTTTGGTAATCATATGTATTGATGTAATGACTTGTAACTAAGATGAGAAAAATCAAGAGCCATAAATTCAAATGTTTAATCACTCTAATGACATTTTCCAAAAAAATTGCAGTGTGTTTTTCGGTCAAGTTTTACCTTTCACAAAATCAACAGATCCCCTTGATGCATTTTGAGAGAATTTAGGTTCGGTCAAGTTTACCATACACAAAACTTAACTGATCCTTGCACTATGCAAAATTTATTTAAGCGGTTCGGTCAAGTTTCATCCAAAATAAACTCGATCGATGTTTTGAGTTAGCTTTGTCCCATAGTGTAATCGATTGAGTTAAATTTATTAAAACTCGATCAAATGCATTCTATAGAAAGTATAAAAAAAGTGATTATAATTGTTGGAGTGTTGCAAAACTCAAAATTTTATCTGTTACAACACCCCAAATAGCTAGAAAATCTTCCTTAGTGCTCCTACCCTCTATTGGACACCCCAACTATAAATAGGACCCCTTAGAGTTCATTCTAAGGTTTCTCCTTCATGCTATTCAAGCTCCTAGCTGTAGTTGAGTACATCCAATCCACTTGAACCACTTTCTCTCTCATGTTTGCAAATAAAAACATCCATATGAGTCAGATTGGATTTGTGTCAGAGAGCTACTTCATTGTATGCTTATAAAGCTCTCAAAGCTTCCTTTTCCCCAACCCTTTTCTTCAAGATCAATTTGGTGAAAGCTTCTCCAAGTGAAGAAGACGGTGAAAGATTCTTGAAGCTATAGAAGAAGGTGCAAAAGCTTGTCCAAGGTGAAGGAGAAGGTCAAGGTTGAACATTCAGGAGTAGAAGTGGGTAAATCCTTCAAGGTAAAAGACTCAGTGCAAGAAGGGGTTTTCCTTGGAAAAGGTGCCCAACTGCTTGCAAGAGTGGGTAAGACATTGTAGATGTATAAGAATCTACCTCCTCTAGATATGCAAAACCTTGGTTGTTTATTAGCTTCCTTGTCCTCAAAGGGAAGGTTGGGTATCCTTGACTCAGAAAAGTATGGTCATCTTGTATGTCTTATAATGGAATATAAGTATACATGGGTTTTAAAATCCTAGATCTTGACCTCTCTAGGTAGTGGACTGACTATCTCCTACTTTGGAGATTGGGGCCACTCTAAATAGCTTGTGTTCTTGCATTTCTTCAATCTCTCTCATCCTTGCTATATATGTTTAGTTTCACTACAAATTCAATATTTGCAATCCCATACATTGTAGTAACTTTAAGGTCTAACAAATTTTGGTGCAAGTGTTTTTAGCTCTATTCACTCTCCCTCTAGTGCCCATTTGATCCAACAAGTGGTATCTGAGCCACGGTCTTCACTTACAAGATCTCCTACAGGAAGAGAAGATATTTGATAACCTACTTGGGTCCCTCAACATAGAGGGAGGCTTCTCCATGAGACCCCCAATCTTTGATGGTACTAATTTCCTCTATTGGAAACAACATATGCAATTATATATTTAAGGAATGAACTACAACATGTGGAAGGTGGTGATTCTTCCATACAAGGAGCCAACAGGGAGATATGCACTTGGGATGAAGCTATGGTCAAGAAGGCACATCTGAATGCAAAGGCAATAAGCATCATCTATGAAACCCTCACCCTCTCCAAGTTCAACCGCATCTCCTCTTGGGACACAACCCATGAGATTTGGGACAAGTTGTTCATCACCTATGAAGGCACAAAGCAAGTTAAGGAGTCAAAGATCTACATGCTCATGGGACTCCTTGAAAACTTCAAGATGGGAAAGAAGGAGAGAGTGGTTGAAATGTATACAAGGATCAACACCATCATTAATGGACTTGCTCAATTGGGCCACACCATCCTCTCTTTCCTTCCTTGGTTTCTCTTAGATCTCATCCCCCATGTACTTGGTGGTGTAGGAGAGTACAAGCTTGGTGAAGGTGGCTTATCCAACTTGCATGTTGAGCTAGGGTTTGGAGCTACCTATCTCGGGATCTTTTGGTGCTAGTTTGATCATCTTCTTGGTCTTGGAAAGTGAGATCTCTTTCTCTTCACCTTCATTTTCCTTTCTCTACCCTTTTCTTCTTTCTCTTCTTGGAGGAACCAATGGAGTTTCCATGGTAGTGCTTGAGTTGAGCTTGGAGAACGTCTCTTCTTTGCCTTTATACCTAGGATTCACTCTCTTTCTTAGTTCTTGACCTGTGGTTTGTTTCTCTCTCAGAGGTGGATCTAGGTTGTTCAAGTGTGGTTCTCAAGCTAGGGTTCCTTCCCCTTTCCTTCAACATATCTTGCTATTTGGAGTTTCTATATCAACTCTAAGGTGAGTTATATAACTTTCTCCTCGATTATTGCTTACACTCTCCTTGCACGTGTGTAATCTTTCTAAAAAACATGGTTATAAGTAGAGATATAGTATCTTGTATCTAGGGTTTATGTTTGCAAGGTGATTATTCAGTAATATACCTCCTTAGATGGACCCTAATATTTTTACACAAAATCTTCTATGACGATGGAGGTTTTGGTCCTTTTATGTTTATGGAAACATTGGTTTTCTTTCACACAAATCATGGTTTTCTTTCTCCCATGGTGGTTCTTAATTAGGGTTTCAGAGTTTATCTTCTTCTTGTGATTTACACCTTGATGTCTTTTCAGTTTTATGTTGACGACCGATCTATTTGGGATTCTATGTGGTCACCAAGTTTTTCTTTCTCTTCTTTATGTGATCGCCAAGAATGTTCACTTCGAGTGGTTGCCAAAATTTCCTTAGTGGTCGATGAGTTTTACACCTCATTGAGGTCTCTATGTTTACTAGTTTGATGGTCACTAAGAATGGTTACTTCTATTCGGTCACCAATAATTCCATGTTCCTTCAATTGCCAAGATTCGCATATGTGGTCGCTAAAATTTGGACGTTTATGGTCATTTGGGTCTTGGATTCTATGTGGTCGATCTAGGTGATGAACCCTAAGTGGTCGCTACAGATTCAAGATTTCTATCAGTCTCCAACCTATGGTGATAAACCCTAGGTGGGGTTTTGACCACGTGGGTCACCACCACCATAGGGGTCGAAACAAACATCACAGTGGACTCTTTTGTAATGGCTTTCTCCCTCCTCTCTCATTTGTTTCACGAGATTGTTTTGCCATTACCTTTGTCTCACTTCCCCGAGTTCATTAAGCCCTCACTTTTCTCCCCTCGTGATTCAATGATGAAATTCCCAAATCAGACTCTCCACGACCATGCCACCCTGACTTACAGAAGTCTCCTAGGACCTTGCCTCGCCTATATAACCCAACCTTGAGCATTGTCTTATCTCGACCACTACAATAGACCACCAAACCAACACGGTCGAAACACATCACAAGAAGGCCAACCATCTCAACCAAGCCACACCAAGACCTCCATGGTTAAAACAAGCATCAACTAGAGCAAGTGTTGTGGTCTCAACACACCTTTAAGTGGCGTGTTGCGGTCATAACACACTCCACATGAGCTCAAGGTCGATACACATCACCAAGGTCAAAACCCTAGAAACTGAAACATCACCTCATGGTGTCACATCATCAACCAAGGTCCAAGCAAAGTGACCCTATGCTCCATTATATATCTCATGAATCCAAGTTATAGGATACCACTCTAGAGGTGACAAATTGCAAGATAACCCCTCAACTGGGTTAAATTGCAACTTGGTCGAAGCAAGGATAGATAGCTCAAATGTCATCCAAACGGGACCAAACTGAAAACATAAGCTTGTCACATGTTCACAAATCATCTCAACATATCAGATTAAGGTTTAAGCATCTTATTAAGAAAAGCAATCATACTCAAGAACTAAGCTAGGTCAGGGGACTTACAATCTCATGACACCTAGATGGCTTGTTGTTGAGGAAGAAACTTATTCATGCACTGTCAAGTGTGGTCATGTCCTTGTGATGCATCCCATAATAAAAAATCTTTATTGGACCATACAAATTGATCCCATGATGAGGGACCTTCCTCAGCATGTTCTGATAAATCTCCCATGCTTCAGAGTAAAACTCTTCTACCTGCTGCTTGAAGTTGTATATTTTTTTGACCAGCTCATTAGTCTTCTGCGGTGGGAAGTAACACTCAAAGAAAGTGCCTATTATCTCCTCCCATGTTTCTATCTACTTAGGCGGCATATTGTAGAACCATGACTTAGCATTGTCTACCAATGATGAGGGAAAGAGCTTCAGATATATCACAGTCGCTGGCATTCTATTGCAACTTTCAACAAAATTTTCGATATGCATCATTGGGTAGTGAATAAAAAGAAAAATAAAAGGTGTGGCCTAGAGTGGTTGTTCACAACCCTCATAGTGTTGGAGTTGTTGTTTCCCCAACAATGACACTAGATACTTGATACGAGTAAACTACACATCAAATGCAAGTACATGTATCAATGTAATATAGGCCTTAAGAGGCCCGAATGTCACTCATGGAAACATTAATCTAGAGACTACTACTAACTATAATGCGATCAACTAGGCCGATGAAAACTTGATTGAAGGTTTAATTATCTAAAATAGAAAATAAATCCAAGATTACTAGTTGTTGATCTCAATTGGAGTGAATCTCTTAGGATTATGGTTTCACCACAATTAACATTTCAATTAACATGTTCACCAAAAAAAACATTTCAATTAATATCATAACATTAATAAACATATCTCCTAACCCTGGACTAAGAGACTAGTAGCAAGAATTACCCACTCTCATGGAATAATTCACTACCTAATCAAATACCAATCCCACTCAAGTAATTATTATGTTATTAGTTAGGGTTTTTATTGAATACTCTGGGTTCTTCACGTTCATAAGACACCTTTCTCAAAGAGTGATATAAAAAACCTCTTGGTCAGTACAAGAGAAACACAACAGAGACATACCAGTCATTTGCAAACAATGACATATAGTCAGCGGAAGGATCGACTCATGCATGGTCGTCCATATAAAACACCTAGCCTGCCTTGGTACATGTCACAGTGCTAGAGAACGGGCTCAAACATGGCCGTTCATAAAACACATATGCAGTAACACCACTGCCATCACATATATCTCAATCATCGAGGCATGACTACACTCACCCTCCAAAACCTATATTTTTTGGACGGAAGGATATATCCTCAACTTGTTCCCTCATATATTTAATAATATGTGCTCCTAGTTTCCCTAGGAGTTACTGGTTTCACCAATCCAACAATTCAAAACTAATACTAGTAAGGATCTATGGCATAGGGAAACTAAATTATTAAGGTTTCACTTTTAAAGTTATGCCAATCGGGTGAATTAAGGCTTCATCATACAAGTGGACATACAAAACCCTAATTTAATCTAGCAAGCATAACTTTGAAACAACTTTAGAAGATATAAAATGCATGTAATGTAAAACTTGTCACATCATTTCATAACATCACTGTTTCACTTCCTTGAACAAGGCCATCGATCTCATCACATGTTATCACATCCATACACAAGGCCATAATCATTATCACATCACAATGGAGTATCAACTCCCAATGGGATATCAATCCCTTATTCACATCTCTAGACGTTATCACCTCAAATTAAGCACAAAGCAGTTTCCATGTCATCAGACCCAATAACATGATTCCCACACATTCAATATCACAGTGTTCCTGAACAATGTACATAATCACCATCTTGTATTATATAAGGATCACCATAGCATGTACATAGTTATGACATTCATTTTACTTGCAAGGTTAGGGGTTTATAAGCAAGAGAGAGAGAACATCATTATATAATTACCACTTCAAATGAGATAAGCAAACATGTCACATATCACAACATTAGGGTTAGGGTTACATGTATTGTCGATTAGGGTTTCATAACATTATTCAATCACTAAAACCCTAGATTAGAAACCTCCCACATGTTTGGAGATCATTAGGGTTAAGCATAATTAATCTTTATAACTCATGTACATTGACATCATCACATTATGTTGATGTCTCAAGTGTTGAGGTCAATAGGGTATCAAGTGTTGAGACCTACATGTGCATACATGTGTATCGACCATGTACCATATATGTGTGTTGACCATGGACTGTTGTGACTTATTGTGTTGTGACCTATAGGTGTTGCGACCACCTAGCCTAGGTCATCATGCTATGACCAACACACTCTCACAACACCATATTGCAACCACCAAGGAACCATGCGTGTAGCGACCACCTAGATTTAGGGTTGCTGCAACCGCAACACCCACCCCTAGATGTAGCAACCAAGGCCAAAAGGTCAAGGGTGTAGAGACCTTAAGTCAGTCACCCAGCTCAGTCTAAAACAACACCAAAGCATGGTTGAAAAAGAAGGTTAACCACCAAGACACTTAACACCATCTAAGGGGAAAACATCACCAAGAGATGATCAACAAAACTTTAAGTTATTTGTCACATAAAGTCACCATAAAGATCATAATTAAAGGTATGGAAACTGAGTTTCTCTTGCATGAAAATAGAGATAAAACCTTCTCTTAACCAAGGTGAACAAACCATAAAGATAGAGTGCATTCCCATAGAAAATAGCAAGAAGAAAGCATGTCATTTATCACCATTATCAACAATCTTATACATGCAAACTATGGTTTAGGATTATAAGAAAACCATACATTATTATCACCCTAACTCAAGCTTAAGAACTACTACATAATGGGGATACAATGTCAGTTATATTTATGCATGTAACCAACGGTGTTATTTTTCTCGTCAGTTCTAAGGAACCACAATGGGTTTCTGACCTGATAAAATGTAGGTTGTACTTTCTTTTTGTTGTTGATCTGTTCTCAAAGAAACTTACTCTATATATCACCCATGAAATTAGAATTTTGCACAAATTTTTGGTAGCATTTCATTTGCCTCCAAAAAACCTATACCGTCAGTTTATTTTCAGTGCAACCACTAGGAGAAAGATACGCCTGTGCCATCTGCCCCATGGGAATTATTTGACCTCTGTCATCGGTGCTTTCTTGAATGACCAACGAGGAAGATGTTCACACCATGTGACCCACAAAATTTCCCCTCCCCACATCATATTTCTTAGTGATTTGTTTATAACAAACCGATGGTGTATAGCTTACTTGACCCAGTGAAAATATCACCCTCCTCATTACCCTACCCCACGTTTTTCTAGAAACCTACTCCAGCGATTCCTCTCCTACTGCTTTGCCTCCAATTCCTCTATGTATAGCTCCTCCTCATGCAACTGACTGCTCCTCTACCTCCATCTCCTCCTCGCTGCCTCCTTCCACCAATGCCTCCTCTCCACCACTGCTCCTTCCTCGTCCTCTCTGCCTCCATCTCCTCCTCATTGTTACCTCCTATGTGCCGTTGCCTCCTCTCTGCCACTGCTCCTCCTCCTAGTCCTGTCCCACTATAGATGCCATAGTCTCTGACTCTCCTCCAGCAATATGTCGACACTTCTGATTAGCCTCCATTGTTGTTGTTGCTCACCTCTGAGCTACTGCTTTGGTCGAGATACTGTGCTATCGAGCTACTATTACCGCCGTGATGCCTCCTCTACCACTTCCCCCAAGGTACTACTCCTCATTCTAGTAGTCTCCTCTTCCTCCTCGACCATTGTAGGGTTTCTCTCCTCCTCATGCTTTCTCTCCTCCTCTTCCTCCTCCGCCCTATATTTCTTATTCATATTTGAAATGTTTTTGTGATTATTTTTTATTGAGAAACTTGTATTCTCATAGCTTGATGCCTTGGACTACTTATATGAATTTTTATTGATGCCATACTATATTGTAATGGGTTTCTTAGTCTTAATAAATGAGGGCTTAGGGTTTAGGGTTCAACTATTATTACCACATTCTCAGAATATATGTAATATTGGTGATGATGATGATGATGATGATTGATAATATCATCATCATCACCACCACCACCATCAAAATCAGCATCACAATTATCATTGTATGATCATTGTGCAATCATCACATCAATAACCATCATCATCATCATCATCATCATCATCAATCACCATCATCATCATCATCGACCATCATCATCATCATCGGCCATCATCATCATCATCATCATCAGTATCACCATAATCATCACCACCACCACCATCATCATCACCATCATCAATCATCATCATTATCATCACCACCATCATCATCATCAATCATCATCATCACAATGACAATGATGGTGATGATGGTGTTAGTGGTGATGATGATGAGGATGATTGATGATGATAATTGATGATGATGATGAGGATTAATGATCATCATCACCATCATCATCACCATCATTATCATCAATCATCATCATCAACAACATCATCATCATCATCATCATCAACAACACCATCATGCATCATCATCACCATCATCCATCATCATCATCACCATCATCCACCATCATCATGAAGATAATGATGGTGATGGTGATGGTGATGATGATGATGATGATTGATGATGGTGGTGGTGGTGATGCTCTGTATATTTATCATTTTCACAAGATATTTATTGTTTATTTTTGCACTTATTATTCATTTTCATATTAATTTGTGCATGATTTATTAACATTAGCATGTGTTACTCAATTTCATCAAATAAATGTAATTTTAATGTTTCCGAACAATTCAATATATTTCGAGAGCTTATGTTCAGATTTTGTGAATTTTTGGTAATTTTACAAGAATCTATATAGCTCGGTACTACCAACTTTGGAGTTGGTGGTACATGCACATGCTCAGTTTGGAACAGGAAGAAAATGAGAAAACTCAGTAGTACTGACTGGAAAGTGAATACTACCAACAACATCATAGCATTTTTCTCAAGAATAATTGATGCAACTCGGTACTATCGACAAACATGTCGGTAGTAATGACAACTTGATATGTGTTTGTGCAATTAGATGAGTCGGTAGTACTGACACCAAGTCGGTAGTACCGACATGTCGAGATCAGGTAGATCTGGAGACTTCATTTAATCCAATGGCTGAGGTTTTAACTCACCCTAAGTCATTCCTATGACTTAGGGGGAGTTCGTTCAGACCTAATCATCACGATCTATTTCTAGTGCACGATGGCCAACATATAGGAGAGGATAACCAGGAGGAGAACTGCACGTTCGGGAGGTTCTGGGAATGTTTAATGGGTAGAATTCACAGTTGCTTATCCCTTCATTGACGTGGACTATCCTAGTCACGTTTCTCTAGGGGTTTCATTAATTTTCTAAGTTCTCCACATTTTCCCTTCTTCCTAGCATGTTTTGATCCATGGAAACCATGAGGGGATAATCCTTGTGTTCTCTAAGACCCGAGAATAGCCTGATTGTACACTGTTTTGGATCTTTTGCATTAGGATATTGTTTTCTCCTAATTTTAGGCATGTTGCTATGAAATCATATTGAATTATCTATGTTGCACACATAGGTGATTATTTAGATCATTGATAGCTTTGAGAGGAGGATTAAGGATTGGAAATCATAGTAACACACACTTTATACTTCTTTTCGAGAGAAAGCCTACGAAAGCGAAGGGAATAACCTATAGTAGTTTGTTAAAGCACCTATCTAATAACACAATCAATATGATAGTGGTATTGGTATTAGTATAGGTAGTGGATTATGCTGTGAGAGCAGGTAATTCCAGATACATGTCTCTTTGTCCAAAATTAAGAGAAACATGTATTAATCTTAGGGAAAAATTGTAGTGTCAATCATGGTGAAACTGCAGTCCTAGGGAATTTTTTCTCATTGTGATCACAAACCAATAAATTAGTTTTATTTTCTTGTAATTAGTTTAATAACTCTCAAATCATAGTTTTCTTCGGCCTAGATGATCAAAACTAGTTAGTAATAGTTTCTTGAAATATGTTTTCCTATGTTTGATATCTGGGCCGCGTTGGCTTGTATTACTTTGACGTGTACGCTTGCATTATACGCATGCCAAGTTTTTGGCACCATTGTTGGGGAAACAACATATTCAACCACTACTTGTTGTAATTATCCACTCTAGACCACCCCCTTTATTTTTTTATTTATTCTTCCCAAAGCTAAATTGCAAATATATTTTGATTCAATCACTAGTTATTCGTTCTCACATTGAATTCACAAATTTTAGGTACTAGTGGATGGTTCAAATGTGAACCACTGATTATGGTCCCACAACAAATCCACAATCAAAAGTTATGGGTGATGCAATGTAAGAGCAGACCATAATGGAAAAGATATAGGTGTCATCTACAATAGCTCAATTATGCCGGACAAAAAGATAGGCTATCCATGTGGGCATCTATAAGATAGATTGTGGCTTGGTGGCATTTGTCAAGGGATAGGCTTTCCATGGTCATAGTACTAAATACCCCATGAAACACATTAGCAATTTCATTGAAAGTTGTGACATAATGAAGATAGATAAAGTGTCAGTGACTGTGATCTACTTAAAGCTATTCCTGTCATCACTGATAGATGGTGCTAAGTCTTGGTTCCTTAACCTCAATCCTGAGTCAATAGAAACATGGGAACAAATGATTGATGCTTTGTTTGATCACTATTTCCCTCCTCAAAAGATGAACAATTTGACCAAAAAGATAATCAACTTCAAGCAACAAGTAGAGGAGTCTTATTTTCAAGCTTGTGAGAGGTTCCAAAATATGTTGAGGAGGGTTCCTCATCATGGTATTGATCTCTATGAATAGGCAAAGATCTTCTATTACATGTTGCATCAAGGGGAAAGGACCACTCTAGACAGTGCAGGGACAAGCTTCTTCCTCAACAATAAGTTGTCAAAGTGTCATGAGATGTTGAAGAACATGGCTAAGAACTAGTCATGGGTTGAAGAAAGAGAATGCCTAACAACCATTAAAAGTGTTGGGGGAGTCTAAAGTCATCACAACATTGAATGAGAAGCTTGACCTTATACCTATGAATTTGTGTTAGAAGGATACAAGATCTTCTGGAGGAGAAGAGGAAGAGTGAAAGTTCATGCACCAATAGTACCAACAGGACTGGGGCCCCAATAAGATAGATAAAATTGATAACATTTTAGGCAAGCTAGTCAGTCAAAATGAGGCGATTATTGCTCGGACTAAGAGGGAGATGCAAAACAAAGGAGCATGTATCCCTAGCATTGAATATCAAATTTCTCAACTGGGAACAGAGGTGGCTTCCTTGAAAAAGCCTAGTCAGCATGGGGTCCCAACAAATATAGAGATGTCACATCATCAAGTAAAATATGTCTCTATTATCAAGAAGGTGGAACATGCTTCTATTGAGTTACCAAAGCAGCATACTCCAGATCTTGAGGAAGCATATGTGCCTAAAGTTCCATATCCCAATAGTTTTTTTGGATGGCAAGGGGGGTGCCGAGTTCTAGTGCATTGTGCTCATGCATGCAGCTCAGCAGACCCCATTCCAGAAAAGGTGCCCACGCAACAAGAGTAGGTGAAGGTTCTACTCCAAAGTAGGAAAGTCATAGTTAATAAAGAAGCACATGCACCTTAGAAAGAGCAGCCACTGGTCATTCCACATGTGGTAGATAAGCCAATTTCTACTCTAGACGGAGGTGTTGAAGCAAGCTTAGGGGAGGAAGTTCATAAAGTGCCATATGTTCCCCCACATAAGCTAGCAGAGAAGTCTGGTGTGCCATCCCCAAATAGTCTGAAGCCAAGGAAAAGGAAATACAGTTCAAAAAGTTCCTGGACATATTTTGATAGCTCCACATCAATTTTCCAATGATGGAGGTGATAGAGAAAATTCCTACTTATGGGAGATTTTTGTAAGATATCATCAACAAAAAGTGGTGGATTAAAGACACATACATTGTACATGTTAATGAGATGATGATTGCACTGATCAAGGGGAAGCTACCGAGGAAGAGGAAAGATCTAAGATGTTTCCACATCCCATGTTCTATAGGTGGCAACCATTTCAAGCATGCATTATGTGATTTGGGAGAGAGCATTAATATTATGCCACTTACCAACTTCCAAAAGTTAGAATTGAAGGAACCAAAAAGAACAGCCATGGCAATCCAGTTGGAGGATGGTTCTATTGCAAGGTGTGAGGACATGTTGGTTAAAGTTGACAAGTTCATCTATCTAGTTGACTTTGTGGTGATGGATATGAAGGAAATGAAAGGATACGAGATATTTTTAGGGAGGTCATTTCAAGATACGGATCATATGATCACTACCATTGGAAGAGTCTATATGACACTCGATATAGACAATGATAGAGTGGAGTTTAGACTACTAGATGAATCTTCACCACCATCCCATGACAACCCGGGCTGAGGAGGATCATTCATGTCGAGCCTAGGACATTAAACAAGGGCACTTCTTTGGAGGCAACCCAATTTCATTTTAGTCATTTATATTTTGTTAGGACTTTTTGCTGTGTAATTTTCACACTTATTTTGTCAGATTTTGATTTGTAAAGAAGTTACCTTGATTCTTTTGTTTGGTGTGCAAATAGGGTCAAAGTCGGGACTACCAACACCCAAGTTGGTACTACCAACTCTTATCAACTAAAATTTTGCAGAAAGACGGTACTACCACTACTAAGTTTTCTCAGGAAAAATCATAGACTCTTGGATCAAAGTCGGTACTACTGAGTCCAAAGTCGGTACTACCGAATTTTTTAGCAAAAGTGACAAGAGCTACATGAAAAAGTTGTTAGCTACCACCGACACACGTCAGTGGGCACCAATTTTCAACGCTCAAAGAAGGAGGAGAATGTTATATTTTGATGCCAAAAAGACACAAATTAGTGGCACCAACAAGAGGGGTATATTCTTACATAACTTGATCCAAAGAGACACCAATCATCCACCACCACCACCATTCAAAGCAATCGGTACCCCCATTCCACCTCTAGGTTTGGATTTTGACTATGATGACATAGTCTAGTTCAATCTTAAGGGGGTGTTGGAATGACTTTATATTTATTTTTTTCCTTAGTTTGTTTTTAGTTTTTTTAGGATCTACATCTATCTAGTGTAATAGTGGAGCTTAATGCATGATTTTTGTCATTTTCATGCGTTTTTGTGCCCTTGCAATGGAAATTAAAATGAACATTTTTTTGTGCTTAGTTGCAAAATTCTTGATTTTCACCATTAGAGGAAGTGTATGGGAAGTCAGCTTAAGGACATTTAATATGAATGGACATATTAATTATACATTAAATGTGGATGAAGATGGGGTTTGAGCCTAAGTTGATCAAATATTTAACTGGACCTTAAATGAAAATTTAAGAAAGAAACCCCAAGGTTACCCAGTACACAAGTCATTAGAGAGGGACGTATCATAAATTCATGAAAGGAATTGTCTATTAATTATGTGATTCCATTCATCTTCCATTCATTTTGACCCACCACCTTAAGATGATCAAGTAATCTAAATTATTTCCTCTTGTTTGCATTGCATTGCATGATAGGTGGCATGATAGCTAGTTTCTCTTTTATTGCATTAGACACAAAATGAAAAAAATAATGTACGTCAACAATTTTGTGATATATCCTTCTAGTTGCATAACAATTACATGTAGATTGCATGCATATTTCATCATTCATTTTTTTTACTATCATGTTAAAAAAATATTGTTTCCTGTGAAATAAGAGTGCAAGGATACACATCCATACCCTCCAAAAATCAAGAAAGAAAAAGTTGAATGAGAGATGTTAGTGAAGCCTATGCATAAATGTATCATCTTGCTAAAATAATGGGCCAATGAAAAAAAACAAATTTAATTTTGATGTATATAGGGAGAAAGGATGCCCTAAATTCTTCACAAAGAGATAGAAACATTCACATGATGTATTCACTTATGCATATCATTCTTGTCATGTTGACGAAATCTTTTGATTCATCCATTGTATCACCCAATAATATTAGGCAGTAGGATTCATGCATTATTTAGTCTCTTCACCATATAGGTTCATCATGTTTTATTTTTGCATAAATAGTTTGAATGTACTCGTGATTCTTCATTTTCCACCCATTTCATACAATTCATTGCTCTTATCGGTAGGCCACTTAAAAGATTATTCTCCTCATCCATTCTTATAAGGAGAGCTACTTCCAAGTAGTTGGTAGTTAGGAAAGAGAGATGTAGAATAGGGAATCATATTATGCACTAAGAGAATGCCTGATTGATTATGATGTTATATCTTGATAGTGTTCATTGATCTAAGGGTGGACAACTTTTATGGAAATTTTGGTCTCTTAAGAGCATTTGATTGTTTAGTGGTCAATGAAGGCCATTTTGGGACCTCCAGGTGGGGATGGTTGAGAAATAATATTCATAGTTTATGTCCTTTTGCTGACTTGTCTCAATCAAATATGAGGGTGTATTGCTCGAGGGCAAGCAACATTTAAGCTTAGGGGAGTTTGACGCACTGCATATTTATTGTTTCACAAGCTATTTATTATATTTTTTGGCTCTTATTTTTCATTTTCACATTAATTTGTGCATGATTTATTAATATTAGCATGTGATACTCAATTGCATCAAATAAATGTAATTTTAATGTTCTCGAATGATTCAATATATTTCGAGAGCTTATGTTCAGATTTTGTGAATTTCAGGTAATTATACAAGAATCTACACAGCTTAGTACTACTGACATTGGAGTCAGTGATACCGACACATGCTCAGTTTGGAATAGGAAGAAAATGAGAAAACTTGGTTCTACCGACCGGCAAGTTGATACTACGGACAACATCACAGTATTTTTCTCAAGAACAATTGAAGCAACTCGATACTATCAATAGACATGTTGGTAGTATCGAAAACTTGATAGGTGGTCATGCAATTAGAGGAGTCAGTAGTATCGACATGTCGGGATCAGGCAAATCTAAAGACTTTGTTTAATGTGACAGTTGAGGTTTTAACTCATCCTAGGTCATGCCTATGACTTAGGGGGAGTTCATCCAGACCTAATCATCACGTTCTATTTCAAGTGCACGACAACCAAGGCATGTGAGAGGAGAATGAGGAGGAGAACTACACGTTTGGGAGGTTCCAGACACATTCGACGGGCAAAATTTGTGGCTTGCAGATCTATTTGTCAACGTGGAGCATCTTAGTCATGTTTCTCTAGGAGGTTCGTTAGTTTTCTATGTTCTTCACATTTTTCCTTCTTCCTAGCATGTTTTCATCTATGGAAACCATGAGGGGCTAATCCCTGTGTTCTCTAGGACCCTAGAGTAGCTCATACACTTTATATGGATCTTTTTCATTAGTATATTATTTTCTCCTTATGTTTGGGAATGTTTCTATGAAATCCCATTAAATTATCTATGTTGCACACCATAGGTGATTAATTAGATCCTTGATAGCTTCGAGAGGAGGATTCAGGATTGGAAATCCATAGTAACATATGTTTCATACCGCTTTTCGAGAGAGAACCTACGAGCATGAAGGGAATAACTTAGAGTACTTCATTAAAGCACCTATCTAATAACATGATCGATATGAGAGTGGGGTTTGCATTAGGATATGTAGTGCATTCCGCCATGAGAGTGGGTAATTATAGCTACAGGTCTCTTTGTCCATATCAAGAGGAACATATATTAATCTAAGGGAAAAATTGCAGTGTCAATCGTGGTGAAACCACAATCCTAAGGAATTTCTTCTCATTGTGATCACAAACTAGTAGATTAGTTTTCTTTTATTGTGATTAGTTTAAGAACTCTCAAATCAAATTTTTCTTTGGCCTAGTTGATTGAAAGCAGTTAGTAGTAGTTTCTTGAAATATGTTTCCTTGTGTTCTATATCTTGGACTCGTTGCCTATATTACTTCAACGTGTAAGTTTGCATTTTATATGTACAGTTTAGTCGTGTCAGGTGGCGATGATGATGGTGATGGTGATAGTGATGATGGTGGTGGTGGTGGTGGTGGTGATGATGATGATGATGATGATGATGATGATGATGATGATGATGATGATGATGATGATGATGATGATGATGATGATGATGATGATGATGATGATGATGATGATGATGATGATGATGATGATGATGATGATGATGATGATGATGATGATGATGATGATGATGATGATGATGATGATGATGATGATGATGATGATGATGATGATGATGATGATGCCATACAGACCAGTCCCATGATGAGGGACCTTCCTCAACATGTTATAATATCTCTTGCATGCTTAAGATTAGGACTCTTCTACCTGATGCTTGAAGTTGTATATCTTTCTGACCAGCTCATTAGATTTCTAAGGTGGGAAATAACACTCAAAGAAAGTGTCTATCATATCCTCCCATGTTTATATCAAATCAGGTGGCAGATTGTATAACCACGACTTCGTGTTGTCTACCGATGATGACGAAAAGAGCTTCAAATATATCATAGTCGCTTGCACTCGATCAATATTTACCATATTCCAACTTTCAACAAAATTGTCGATATGCATCGTCAAGTTTTCAGTACTGTGGCCATGGAAAGCCTGTGATTTGAGCAATGCCACTAACCCATGATCAATTTTGTAGCGTCCCATATTTTAGCCTATCTTTTAATTGGACCTAGATGCATTGTTGAGGAAGACGCCTTGATCTTCTCCCAAATAGAGTTAGGTCTGCCATCTGTGCAGGATCTGGTTGTTCTGGTAGAGGTAATAGAGTTTCATGTAATGGTGTCTCAAGTGCTAGAGTCTAAATCAATCGAGGTGCAGACCCACTGTATTCCTGTTCTCTACATAGGAAATCCTCATGAAAGGAACTTTGTGGCGGTAAGTCTCCGTAATCAGTGCTTCTTATTTGCACCATACACTAGTACCTAAAATAATTAAAAATAGTGTAAGAACAAATACTAATGTGTTTGAGTAAATGATATTTGAAATTCTACTTAGAAAGAATAAAAAGAAAAATAAAGGTGTGACCTAGAGTGGTTGATCACGACACTCGTAGCACTGGAGTTGTTGTTTCCCCAGCAATGGCACCAAAAACTTGATATGAGTAAACTACATGTCAAATGCAAGTGTATGTATCAATGTAATATAGGCCTTAAGAGGATCGAATGTCGAACTCAGTGAAACATTAATCCAAAAACTACTACTAACTATAATGCAATCAACTAGGCCGATGAAATTTTGATTGAAGGTTTAATTATCTAAAACAGAAAATAAATCTAAAATTACTAGTTGTTGATCTCAATTGGAGTGAATTCCTTAGGGTTACAGTTTCACTACAGTTAACATTGCAATTAATATCATAACATTAATAAACATCTCTCCTAACCCTGGACTAAGAGACTGGTAGCAAGAATTTCCCACTCTCACGGCATAATTCACTACCTAATCATTTACCAATCCCACTCTAGTAATGAGTATGTTATTAGTTAGGGGTTTTATTGAATACTCTAGGCAATCTCTTCACGTTCATAAGAGACCTTTCTCAAAGGGTGATATAAAACATGTATTTATATGAATTTTACAAACATTAATTCCCCCTTTCAAAGCAATTAAAGGTCTAATTAACTACCTATGGTGATCTGGCATGGATAGTTTGTTATATTTTCATATAAATAAGTCCATAAATTAAGAGAAATATATATATTAATGCATAAAAGTCAATTACAATGCATAACTGGGCTACTCCCGGTCCTAAGGGACAAGGGGTTTATCCCCACATAATTTCCATTGTCAAGTGCATAGGAGAACAAAAGAAAATCATGGGAAGCATTTGTAAACTTAAAGAACCCCTGAGGAAGATGGCCTGATTGATCCCCTCTAATAAACGTGATGGTTTGCTACCGTATGGATGCAAATCTGTCCACTGGAGGTGCCCAAATCTCTCAAAACGTAGCCTTCTTCTCTAATTTCTCCTCTCTAATTATTATGTCTGGACAAAATCCCGCCAAGTCATAGAAGTGACTTAGGGAGTCATTATTTTTTAGTCGTCAAATTAAACTCAATTTCCCGATCTACCTGATCCTGTCAGTACTATCGATCGGGTGTCAGTACTATTGACACATTCGATACTTGTGGTCTCCTGGGTAGCTATCGGTAATATTGAGTTGATGTCGCTTTATCAAGATTTCTCACAAAATTCTGATTCATCCCTATAAGGTTGTCAGTGGTATCGACTTCTTGGTTGGTACTACTGAGTCTTCTTGATTTCAACATATTCCATATTGAGCAAGTGTTGGTACTATTGACAACAAAGTCGGTAGTACCGAGTTGTGTAGATTCTTGTAGATCTACCTAAAATCCACAAAAAATGAACATAAGTCTCCTTTAATATTAAATCATTCAGGAACATTACAATTAGATTTATTTGATGCAATTAAGTATCACAGGATAATAATAGTAAATAATGCACAAAGTAAAATGAAAATGAACAATAAGTGCACAAAATTCAATAATAAATAGCATGTGAAATTGATAATTATTTGGTGCATCAGTAAAGCACATTGTTTATATGCTAAAGGGTAATGTTGTCCACTAGTGGGCCATAGAGGAGGAGAAGAGACCCAAAGTTGTGATACAATGGGAAGAGTTTTGGTGGGATTTTATGAGTCGATATTTTCTAGAGATGTATCTTGATGAGAAAATAATGCATTTCGAGAAGATACACCAGGGATTGATGTCGATCAATGAGTATGAGGCCAAGTTTATGGAGATTTTGAGGTTCTATCCTCATATGGAAGCTATGGATAAGGAGATGATCCACATGTTTGAGAAGGGCCTAAGTACATAGTTGTCCATGACAATGTCTGCTTTAGAGAATCGAGAGAGGTTATGTACCTTTCTGGAGTCGATGAGAATGATAGAGTGATCTTCTATCAAGAAGTGTGAAGCCAAAACTAATAAGAGGACAACTTAGTTTTAGGGAAAGTCTTCTAGAGACTTTAAGAAGCCAAGGTTTTCTTCACCTCAGTCACAGTAGAGGTCAACTTTTTTCTGAGACAAGATCAGGTGTGCCATCACAGTGGTCCCGAGCAAGGGTAAAGATAATAATTTTCTACCAGCAGGAGCACGCAACACAACATTTGTGTCAGTGAAAGGGTCATCTAGGTTGCAGTATCATAGAGGACTTGTCATAAGTGTGTACAAGTAGGACATAACATGTGGTATTTCCCTATGAAGGATGAGGAAGTGACACATTTGTTGAGGCAGAGTCAATGGGGTTTCTAGTAGCAATAGTTCACGTGGTCATGCCTCACAAGCGGGGTCTTTTGGGCCCACCAGCATAGGATGATGATTACAACAGAAAATGGCTAGATTATACACTATGAGTCAATCAGAGGGAGTGGTCAGCCCACGGGTTGTGACAGTTCAGATGGAACTTTTTCATTCTGACTTATATGCATCTTATTTTGTATCTATTTTGGTTGACCTGGGCATGATGCACTCTTTTGTCAGCAGAGAGGTGATAAGTAGTTGTTATCTACCTATTTCTAGTATACATGATAACCTTTTACTTGAAACCCCTCTTGTTGGTTCTGCCGAGTTGCAGGAGGTGTATCCATCTTGTGTTCTTTCTTTCACAAGACATAGAATTCAAGTGGACCTTATGCCACTTGACATGCATGGATTCAATGTGATCCTAGATGGATACTTTGGAGAAGTACAAGGTTATTTTGGATTGTGGTTCCAAGGTGGTGACATTCCATGATGGGGATGTTTTGTGGATCTTCCAAGGAGATAGGAAGATTCTTCCTACGTGTTTGGTGTCAGACATTATAGTGGAGGTTGATGGGACAGTGGTGTGAGGCTTTCTTGGCACATGTTGTGGATACCAATGTGGGGAATCCTAGTATCCAAGAAGTACATGTAGTGTGAGAGTTTAAGGATGTCTTTCTAGAGGAGTTTCTTGGTGTTACCCCTCCTAGGGAGATTGGTTTTGAAATCAATCTTATTCCTAGAACACAACCTAAAGCATAGTCACCTTATATGATGGAATCGGTAGAGATGCAAGAGTTGAAGAAGTATTTGTAGGAGCTATTAGAGAAAGGTTTAATCAGACTAATCACTTCCTATTGGTCTACTCCCATGTTGTTTGTGAAGAAGGACATATCCATGAGGTAGTGTATAGATTACCGATAGTTGAACAAGGTCACAATAAATACAAGTATACTTTACTGAGGATAGACAAACTATTTGACCAGTTGAGAAGTGCTCTTGTGACCTCAAAGACATATCTAAGGTCAGGATATCACCAGCTAAGAATCAAGGTGGATGGCATACCCACGACTTCTTTTAGGACTAGGTATGGTCACTACGAATTTGTGGTTATGTCATTTTCATTGACCAACATGCCAAAAACTTTTATGGATTTGATGAACAGTTTGTTTAGACCATTTCTAGATAAGCTTGTGGTAGTGTTCATAGATGATATCTTGATATACTCTAGAAATAGACAACATAATGAGAAGCACATTCTTCAGGTGTTGATGTTATTGAGGCAGCACATGTTGTATGCCAAGTTCAGCAAGTGTGAGTTCTAGTTGATAGAGGTATCTTTTTAGGGTTACATCATATCTTCCAATGGTGTATGTGTGGACCCTAAGAAGGTACATTCAATGCTGGAATGGGAACAACCCAAGACACTTATTGAGGTTTGGAGTTTCCTAGGCTTGGTAGGCTACTACATATGGTACATCAAGAATTTTAGTGTTGTAGTATTACCCCTAACAAAGTTGACAAGGAAAGTTGTTCCTTTTGTCCATGATGACAAGTGATAGTGTTCTTTCCAACTGTTAAAGGATATTTTGACTAGTGAGCCAGTGTTAGTCCTACCACAGTAAGGGAAAGGCTATGCCTTCTTTTGTGATGCATCGAAGAAAGTTTTGGATGTGTTGTGATGCAGGACACGAACATGATTTCTTTTGCTTTGTGATAGCAGTTGTGGTCCATGCCTTGAAAATATGAAGGCACTATCTGTGTGGAGAGAAGTTCCAGATCTTCACCGACCACAAGAACCTAAATTATATCTTCTTGAAGAAAGAGTTGAACATGCAGCATAGGAGATGGATGGAGTTGATCAAAGACTATAATTGCATGATAGACTGCCATCCAGGCAAAGAAAATGTGGTGGTTAATGTGTTGAGCAAGAAGTCAGCTTTGTCATCATCTATAGACAAGGCATATCTATGCTTTGTGGTGTGCCATAAGCAATTGGTATCGCTTTGTCAGGTGAATGTATAGTTGGAGGTTTCTATGTTGGCAAGCTTGTTAGCACAATTGCATGTGAACCCTACCTTGATGCAATAGATCAGAGATGCACATCGGAATGATACCATGATACAGAATATCAGGGCATATTTTGATAGTAATAAGTATAATGGTTTTCATGAGGCAGATGATGGGACAATTTGCCTTTACAACTAGATAGTGGTTCTAAAAGTTGATGGTCTGAGAAAGATGGTACTTGAGGAGGCTCATTCCTTGATGTACCTGATGCACCCTGGCAGCACCAAGATGTACCATAACATGAAGGATCTATATTGGTGGCGTAGTCTGAAGTGTGATGTGTAAGAGTTTGTTGCTAGATGTCCAGTCTTTCAATAGGTCAAGGTTGAGCATCAGAAGCCTGCAGGGATAGTGCAAAATTTGTCGATACCACATTGGAAATGGGATCATATTACCATGGACTTTGTCGTTGGACTTCCTGGGGCATCCAAAGGTCATGATTCCATTTGGGTGATAGTTGATAGGTTGGCCAAGTCAGATCACTTCCTTCTAGTCAAGATGACGTATGTAGCAAATAAGTTGGCGCAAACCTATTTTTATGAGATAGTTTGTTTGCATAGTATTCCAGTGACCATAGTGTCTGATAGAGGTCTACAATTTATGAGTCATGTTTGGGAGTGTTTGCATATATCTATGAGGATGCATTTGAAGTTTAATAAAATGTTTCATCCACATATAAATGGCCAGTCAGAGAGGACCATTCAAATCTTAGAGGATTTGTTGAGATCTTTTGTCGTGTAGTTTCTTGGTAGTTGGGATGTGCACCTAATTTTGATAGATTTTGCCAACAAAAATATCTATCAGAGGAGCATAGATATGGCACTATGTGAAGACTTGTACAAGAGGCATTTTCACTCACTGCTTTGTTGGTATGAGACATGTGAGCATCAGCTTTTGGGTCCTGAGCTAGTGCAGCAAACTACATAAAAGATCAAGGTGATACAACATCAGTTCAAGGTCACCCAGGACAAACAAAAGTCCTATGTTGATAATCGTCTCAGGTCATTAGAGTTCCAACTTGGAGAGTAGGTGTACCTTAAGGTTTCCCCTTGGAAAGGTGTGATGAGGTTTGGTAAGAAGGGTAAGTTGGCTCCCAGGTATATGGGACCTTATCCTGTTGTGGCATGTGTTGGAAAGGTGGCTAACAAGTTGGAGTTACCACTAGAGTTGCATAGGTTACATGATGTCTTCCATGTTTCCATGTTGAGGAAGTGTCACCCTAATATAGAGCAGGTGTTACAACCAGTGGAGGTTGAGTTGGATGAGGATGTGTCTTATGTTGATGTTCCTGTGTTGATTGTGGATAGGAGGGTGAAGAAGTTGAAGAAGAAGGATACAATATTAGTTAAGGTGTGATGTGAAGGAAGCCACATGGGAATTAGAGGATGAGATCTGTAGGAAGTACCCATCTTTGTCATCATAGGATTTTGGGGTCTAAATCCATGTTAGGGGTTTATTATTGTAAGAACCCTGACCTAAATTTTTGGTTGAACATGCTTTCTTAGCATAATAAGATTTTGAAAACCTTAATAAAACCTTGTATTGTGCTTTAATATCATGTGTCATGCTTTTGTTCGAAGTTTGGTCCAGTTTGGACATTATTTGAGCTAGTTATGCTTTTATGTGCTTGTTTTGGACATAATTGCAATTTACCCACTTCTAGTCTTTTTCTTGCAATTTATCACATGCTAGTTGTTCCTCACATGTTTTCACATTATGTTTTATATATTTTTTCTTAGGGTATCCTTGTCACACGTTGTAGGAGTGATGACATCATGTGTTATGATATAGGATTTGCATGGATGCCCTAGATGGGTGGCTGACCTTGATATGTTTTTGACCAATGATCACCCAATTTTGGCAATCACTAAAGTCCTTGTGATCCATGTCGTTGGTGGTCAATGAGGTTTGGTGTGTGTTCCCTAGTCTTGGTGGTCAAGGAGGTTCATGACACCTCTAGGTCGCCAAGAAAAACCCTAGGGTTAGCGATAGTTGAGTTTTGATAAAGTCTAGTCATTGAAGTTCTCATCGGTTGAAGAGTTTTCCTAGACAAGTGAGGTTGATGGTTTTTCTTGGTTATGTCACCTTAGTTGCATGGATTAGTGTAGTTCTTTCATGGGCAAGATCTTGTAGACACATGTCTTGTTTTACATGACACCTAACCCTCTTTCCCTCTCTCCAATCCTATGTTATATAAACCTATCTCCTTGCATGCAATAACCTATTTACACCCTTAGATTTCTCTCTCTCCTACCTTGGTTTCTCTTGGATTTCATCCCCCCTTGTGCTTGGATGTGAAGGAAGAGCTCATGCTTGGAGAAGGTGGTCGGTCCACCTTGCATGTTGAGCTACAGTTTGGAGCTACCCATCTTGTGATTGTTTGGTGCTAGCTTGGTCATCTTCTTGGTCTTGGTAAGTGAGATCTCTTTCTCTTCACCTTCTCTTTCCTTTCTAGACCCTCTTCATCTTTCTCTTCTTGTCTGAACCCATGGAGTTTCCATGTTAGTGTTTGAGTTGAGCTTGAAGAACATCTCTTCTTTGCCTTTGTACCTAGGGTTTGCTCTCTTTCTTGCTCCTTGACCCAGGGTTTGTTTCTATTTTGGAGGTGGAGCTATCTTGTTCAATTGTGGTGCTCAAGCTAGGGTTCCTTCCCCTTTTCTTCAAGCTGTCTTGTTGTTTGAAGTTTCTACATCAACTCTAAGGCAAGTTATATAACTTTCTCCTCGATTATTGCTTACACTCTCCTTGCATGTGCATAATTTTGCTCTAAAACATGGTTATAAGTAGAGAGATAGTATCTTGTATCTAGGGTTTATGTTTTTCATGATAATTCTTGAGTAATATACCTCCTTAGATGGACCCTAATCTTTATACACAAACTCTACTACGATGATGGAGTTTTTGGTCCTTGCATGTTTATGGAAACATTAGATTTTTTCTCTCACAAAGAATGTCTTGCTTTGTGAGAACCTATCTCACTGAATGAGATTACTCAAAACACAAACTACAATCGATCACTAATTAATTACTTATCCAAAAATGAGGATACATTAAAATTGATTTCATCATCACCAACATGCTCTAAAATATTTCATAAGAGCCTAATGTGGCTTGTATTCATATTATACCAAGAATCTTTTACAATTTGTTCCATGGCCTCAGCCACAACACATATACATATACTGTTGGATTTTAGGGGAGACAGAGAAGGCAGCGGAAACAAAAATTTTCTCCCCCATCCCAAACCGAGGAAACGCGTCAACGTCTATATAATAGGAAAGGATGGTTTGTGGAATCATACCTTGTCCCGAGGCTTTCTCGGCGACAATACCTCGCGCAATGCGCGGTCTTCAACTCCGGTCTTGGACGGCGTCTGTGCAGCTCCTGGTCGCACCGGGACTGACGACTCCTCCTCCTACCGGACTGTCGGATGACAGTTGTCCTCCTGAGCGGCAGTGTCCTCCCGCCTCTGTAGTAGTCCACACTGACCACCTGGAACTCCACTCTCCTTGTCCCACAAGGAAGTGGAAGGAGTCGCACCCTCCTGTTGACGTACTAGTCGCCAACACACTCTCCTGCTACCAGTTGCAACTGCAGTTGTCCTTCCCTTGCTGCACCTCCCTTTTGCGGGAAGCACTTGCTCGGGATCTCTCACAGTTACCAAAACCAGAGAGAACGAAAACTTCGCAAAGCAACCGGCTTGCATTGAGTTGTACTTTGAGAAGCCCCCAATACCCCTATATATATAGGCGGGTCATGGGACAGGGTTCTATGTGCCCGGCAATACGAGACTAAAAGCAGGAGTAGAAGGGTTTGAGAATTTTCCACAAAAAGCAACCGGTTCACAACTGAACCGATCGGTTCGGCCATTGAGCCGATCGGTTGGACCTGAGCCGATCATTTGGGGCACTCCAACCGATCGGTTGGTGCCCTGAACCGATCGGTTCATGGTCCTAATCTGGCTCAAAAAGACTTTCCTTGTTTCATTCTCAATTGGTATCGTATACCAATGTTATTCCCAATCGAATTGGGAAATTTGAAACCAAAGGAAAATTCTTGCCGACATGACTTTCCCAACTGGTCGGTTGCACCACTTGAGCCGATCGGTTCAACTCTTGAACCGGTCGTTTCAACCTGGGCATGAGCCGATCGGCCTGGACACTCCAGCCGACTGGTTCAGCACCTCAGCCGACCGGTTCATCACATGAGCCAATCGGTTGGGAGTACAGGTTGGGCAAAATCAGTCAATTGCGATTTCAATCAATCAGATACTCCAATCAATGCGTCCAACACCTTGAACCATACGATATTGAGCCATCGACTGATTGAGTGTTTAATTGAACTACTAAACTCCTTTAGTAATCAATCTAAACATTGCTTTGTGGACAAAACTCCTCTTCCAGGTTAAATCCTATGTGTGTGACCCTGCAGGTCCATTTCACGTTGGCAGTGAAAGTCCATAACACTTATGACTTCACAAGCAAAGAGCGGTGCCTAGTCACACATTAGTGCTACCCAAGTGAAAGTAGAAAGTTGGAGAACAACTTTCATCCTACAATCCGTGAATGGTGTTACAGTGAATGTATAATTCCTTTGTCACTGATATCCCAAATGAACTCAAGGCATGGAACTGTCATCCTGTCAACGTTCATTCACTTTCTTGATCTCAGAGTAGATTGAAGGAGATATGTATGACATCAATATCACATACTGATTCACACATGCGTGCGCACGCCTATCTCAATCCTACTCATCAAGTGGCCTTGGATATCAGACTCCCTCAGGAGGGACAAATCCCATATCTATCACTCACCCCTCAAAAGCCCCATGTGTCAAAGCCACCCAATCATCACCTTTATAACAACCCATGTTTCAGGACTGCGTTTGATGATGACAAAGTGTGCCCAACGACATGTGTTGAGTGTAGTGATTTCAGGTCAAAGAATCATACTCACCACCATCACTGTGAGTACTGACTGTGACTACCATCTCATGGTTCCATGTGTCAAACTCACGGTGGGTCTGTCCGGTACCTTGTTCTCTAACAAGTACCTATGTGTTTGGTTTGATATCTCTATATCATGACTAATGGGATTCTGTCATCAACCAACACCACAATCTAGTCTTGTGTGTCATTGTTGTCTATCTACCTTCCACAATGACATCCGACTAGGGACATAACAAGAATATACAAACTCTTAGCATCCGTATGATCTCATCGTTCAGGTCATGAACCTGAAGGCATACATCATTGAGTATTGTCATTCTCTAGACATTCAATCTGTTCTATCACTATCTCATATGACTGAACCAGAAAGAATTGGAAGCTTTCCTTTGATGTTTATCAAATCAATCTTAATGTATCCCACCAATCATCCCATGATTGGCTCTCAGGGCATACATACCAACAGACTCCCACTTGCACTGCGAGCCAATCACCCTTGAATCATATTCATAGTGATCTTCAAACATGTCCCACATGTTACTGTGCTCTTAGTGCGAACATAGTGAGTAATGGCAACACCTTGCCAAAGTCAGTATAAATTGCATGTCTCTCATCTCTTCGCTGTACGTCACACGTATGAGATGGAGTTGCCGTAATATGCGATCTAGTATTGCTAACCTTTAGCTACATTGCATGATCAAGGATTCCAGACTTGTCATCAATGAGTGGAATATAAGTTCATCTCATGAACCTTTAGATCCATATAGTATCCACTGTTGTTCTCTAACATACAGATACTCGGCATTTCCCTTTTAAATGGTTTTATTGGAACACTTCCAATTATCAACAAACTTTCACTTTTATATATCCTATATATATTTTGCGATTTATTTTCTGTCCTTTCGGAAGTTCGCATCAATGTAACTCTTTACATCGAACTCTTCCTTATCTCCATAGAACTAGTACTTCCCAAGTACTTATCAAGTTCTTATGGTATTCCAGTAACCCTTACTGGAATCAGACAGACATCCACTCGTCATGTCTCACATACGAGTTATCAGGATGAGCACATCATATTTTCATGTCACACATACAAGATGATGAATGTATTTTAATCTTTCCATGTCAATACATGCAAGATAATGGGATGATTGCATACATGATAGATCCATATCTATTCTTAGTGTTCCCATTCTTCATAAGAATTGGACACTTGGCCTTGGGATACTAATATCCATATAACATGGACAAGTTTTCTCCCACTGAATCTGTGCATACTGAACCCTTCATTACAGATTTCCAATGTATGCTTTCTCTTTCCAGGTCAAGAGATTTTTCGAGAACTATCTCTATAGATCTCTATTCCTATCATATAGGAAACATCTCTATCTTCCTTAAAGATAATTTCCACTTTTGGATTTCCATTCTAGAAAATTTCCATTTCACATCAACATGTGGAACGTGAATACGCTCCCACTAAATCACAGATCCCTTCTTTATCTTTGACACATCAGTCAAACCCTTTGACTATATCATCAAAGTAAAGGTCCAATTCTGAGTTGCTTGTACTCAATCAATCACATTGATTAGTCCATTGTAACTTATAGACTTCATTTGCATTAGTAGATTCATAAACCTTATAGTATGTGTCACGTACACATCCTGGTTTTATTCCTCATGGGAATGCAGTTTTAGTATCCATATGCCAAATGTCTTAGTCATTAAGTTGCAATCAACAAGCATCATCCTTGTCAAAATGTTATCCATGTGTCTTAACACTTAAGACTTATTTGCACTTATGGATATGATCCAACGAGTGCTACCATCAAGGTCATACCTTATGGCTCACATGGAAGTCATTTAGGATGTAATGGTTCTATACCATAACTCAAAATCTGATTCCTCATATTCATCTAGATAGTTGACTCATCATATGAACAACTCATCACATAGATGATTTAGGTGTATCTGTCAAGGATATATGAACTCACAACCCTTGTGGTTCTTAATGTCCTTTATTACTATGGGGTATTCTTTTATTAAGAAGAATTCAGTTATTTGATAATCATTCTCTAACTCGTTAGAGTATGATTCCTTCTTGATTTAGACATCACCATGCCTTAATCATGAGTTCACTATGATACACTATCATAATCACTCATAAGGATCTCAAACATTTGGTCCAAGTATTTTATTCATTGATCTCATCAAGAATTAATACTTTACCAAATTTGTACTTCATTTATGATAATCTTGAACACTTCAAGATATTCATATTGGTATTTCTCTAAACACCATTTGAAGTATTAGCATTCGCTCCAATAGGTATGTAAATACATCACATGTATTATACCTAATAGGACAATCATTCTCCCACTACCATTAGTGAAGATTGATTAATCATGTATAAGAGATTCATGTCTCTTACTGGTTCTCTAACCAAAAGAGTCTAGATTTATCCATCATATGGAAACTAGAAATGGATTTCTCATGATTGATGCTAATTTGATTGTTTGAGTTATCAATAACTTTAGGTATCATTTTATCTTATGCATACCATGTATCACAAGATAAACAAGGCATTGCCACAAAGATCACATCTTTGAGATTGAAACATCAACTTTATTAATTGCCATCATTGTCATACAATATGCAATAATAAAGTGTTTCTATCTATTGGTAATATATGAAATAGTAGTTCTCAACTCCATTTCGTGCCCTTTAGGCTGAAATAAACTGAAGGATACTCCTATCTATGGCAGCAACACTTGCTCCAATGATGGGTATTTCTTTCTTGGTCCTTTCGCAAAGGCCATCACTTCTTTGTGGATATTGCATATGACATATCCATATCTTGGTATCATATACCTCGGATAAAGAAGTGGTTTATTTCATGATACCTTAGGTGGAGATCTCCATCCCCTCCTTCATCTTCTTTTGTTCTTCCAGATATAGAGGGCAATTCCCTCATACACCCTTTCCCCATGTGCCTTGAGGCTGAAGACGGCTTGGATTGTCGGCTAGCAATAGAACACTTCTTTGCTTTGCCCTTATCCTTGCCCTTAAGACTTACCTTTCTCTTTGATCACATCAAAGATTATGGTTTGTCTTTCTTCATCTTTGCCTCTACTGTCCTCCACATGTCCAACAACTCTGTCAACGCTTGTCAAAGTTGTTCATGTTGTAGCTTATCATGAATTGTATGATTCTTGCAACATTTGCAGTATCATACCAATAGCCAACCCTTGGCTCAGAGGGAATCCTTCTCAGTCAGGTTTTCAACATACCCAATCACATTGAGTGTGTGAATCCCTTACTGGATCTCCTTCTGTCATGACATACTAGGATAGTGTCTTGGAGACATCATATGTCTCATGTTGTCTCTGCAACTCATAGTTCAGAGAACACAACATCAAGCACTCCTCATCAATGTCATCCTCGGTATGCTTCCATAAGCATACTTTCATCCATTGATGTGGTGGGATCGATTTCATCTGGTTCTGGTATAACTAGGACTTAGAGCTTTCACTCTTTGACTGAGAACACTTCTCATCATCCTAACCAATCGTGGAATTATTCCCATTTAATTTGTTGGTCTCAAAGACCGATCGCAAATAAAGTGATTTGTTGATTAACCATTTATTTTAACAAAAGGAAATATATGCAATTTCAGTCCAAAACTCTTTTGATTTATTTGATTGATTTGAAAAGTTGACGATAAAATTAGGCCTTTAATTAATTATCGCTCCCACTATTTTACTTCAAATTGATAGCCCTCACCATCAATTCGGAAGATTGCAGCGTACAACCTTCAAGTGGGCAAGATCCTGAAATCCTCTAAGCCATGGACCAGCTAGGGCTGTCACCCACAACATAGATCTCTCAGGTAGGCAACTTTTGCCAATTGCATCATATGCAACTCTTAATAAGATGTCATATACAACTCCTTGCAATGATCATCTCCATGCCTCAAGGCGCTAGATCCTATCTAGGTCACCTTGTTAAGTCCGACCCAAATCAAACACGATGAATATGCACCCTGCTAGGGCAGACCCACACATTCATCCTTCATGCTTCCACGAGGTAGACGGTGCACCACGCTAGGGCGTGCCCACACTTGGTCGAACAAGCTTTTCACGTGTGTCGCATTTGGAAGGCATCTAAAACTTAATATTTTAATGAGGGATTTGGTTTTTATATACATATACATATCCAATCACCACAATACATAGTACGTATCATATACATGCTATATCCCACATAAAACATGCACAAACGATAAAAAAAACGATGATTATGGCCATCCTAATGTGATTCCTCGAGCCAAGAGGAATCACGGTCATCTAGGTCAACATCACATGCAACCTGTACAAGATGAACTCTGTGCCTTGCCATCCGAGTTGATCAACTCATCACATGAATGATCTGTACTCTCCAGCCGGTCGTCTGGGTGACACTAGCTGATCGGTTGGCTCCTCCAACCGATCGGTTCGCCTGGTCGTCGTGCATCTCGTCATGTCCGCCACCCGCTCGTCTCGCTCCTCGAACGGTCATCAACCGATCGGTTCACTCCTTGAACCGATCATCTGGAACGTCAACCGATCGGTTCACTCCTTGAACCGATCGTCTCAGCTGTCGTCAGGTGTCCGTCGTTCTTTGACAAAACAGGAAATAAAATTCTATCCAATTATTACATTGCTTTAAAAGGGAAACCCCGAGTTACATTCGGGGGGAGCAAAGGTAGGAAAGAATCTCGAATTATTTCGAGTTACATCGGGAATAAGAGAGGGAAGATCGGTGCGTAGACCGAGATGCAAGCAACCACAAACAACCACACACAGATAGGGGTTTATAGTCCATAATCACGCTACACACATCCACCACAAAACTCGTTTAAGGGCGACGCGTATCGAGTGCATTAATAATACATATCATATATGTAATTTGGGATTTGTGGATTTAGGATTGGACATGCATAAAGCCAATATTATTCGCATCGTATGCAATAAATAAAGGCGACAAACCAAAATCGATCATATCGATATTCCTAAAATATAGAGCAGCTGACGTGGCTCTGATACCACTGTTGGGTTTTAGGGGAGACAGAGAAGGCAGCGGAAACAAAAATTTTCTCCCCCAACCCAAACCGAGGAAATGCGTCAACGTCTATATAATAGGAAAGGATGGTTTGTGGAATCATACCTTGTCCCGAGGCTTGCTCGGCGACAATACCTCACGCAATGCGCGGTCTTCAACTCCGGTCTTGGACGGCGTCTGTGCAGCTCCTGGTCGCACCGGGACTGACGACTCCTCCTCCTACCGGACTGTCGGATGACAGTTGTCCTCCTGAGCGGAAGTGTCCTCCCGCCTCTGTAGTAGTCCACACGGACCACCTGGAACTCCACTCTCCTTGTCCCACAAGGAAGTGGAAGGAGTCGCACCCTCCTGTTGACGTACTAGTCACCAACACACTCTCCTGCTACCAGTTGCAACTGCAGTTGTCCTTCCCTTGTTGCACCTCCCTTTTGCGGGAAGCACTTGCTCGGGATCTCTCACAGTTACCAAAACTAGAGAGAACGACAACTTCGCAAAGCAACCGGTTTGCATTGAGTTGTACTTTGAGAAGCCCCCAATACCCCTATATATATAGGCGGGTCATGGGACAGGGTTCTCTGTGCCCGGCAATACGGGACTAAAAGCAGGAGTAGAAGGGTTCGAGAATTTTCCACAAAAAGCAACCGGTTTGCAACTTGAAATGATCGGTTCACAACTGAACCGATCGGTTCGGCCATTGAGCCGATCGGTTGGACCTGAGCCGATCGTTTGGGGCACTCCAACCGATCGGTTCATGGTCCTAATCCGGCTCAAAAAGACTTTCCTTGTTTCATTCTCAATTGGTATCGTATACCAATGTTATTCCCAATCGAATTGGGCAATTTGAAACCAAAGGAAAATTCTTTCCGACATGACTTTCCCAACTGGTCGGTTGCACCAGTTGAGCCGATCGGTTCAACTCTTGAACCGGTCGTTTCAACCTGGGCATGAGCCGATCGGCCTGGACACTCCAGCCGACCGATTCAGCACCTCAGCCGACCGGTTCATCACATGAGCCGATCGGTTGGGAGCACAGGTTGGGCAAAATCAGTCAATTGCAATTTCAATCAATCTGATACTCCAATCAATGCGTCCAACACCTTGAACCATACGATATTGAGCCATCAACTGATTGAGTGTTTAATTGAACTACTAAACTCCTTTAGTAATCAATCTAAACATTGCTTTGTGGACAAAACTCCTCTTCCAGGTTAAATCCTATGTGTGTGACCCTGCAGGTCCATTTCACGTTGGCAGTGAAAGTCCATAACACTTATGACTTCACAAGCAAAGAGCGGCGCCTAGTCACACATCAGTGCTACCCAAGTGAAAGTAGAAAGTTGGAGAACAACTTTCATCCTACAATCCGTGAATGGTGTTACATTGAATGTATAATTCCTTTGTCACTTATATCCCGAATGAACTCAAGGCATGGAACTGTCATCCTGTCAACGTTCATTCACTTTCTTGATCTCAGAGTAGATTGAAGGAGATATGTATGACATCAATATCACATACTGATTCACACATGCGTGCACACGCCTATCTCAATCCTACTCATCAAGTGGCCTTGGATATCAGACTCCCTCAGGAGGGACAAATCCCATATCTATCACTCACCCCTCAAAAGCCCCATGTGTCAAAGCCACCCAATCATCACCTTTATAACAACCCATGTTTCAGGACTGCGTTTGATGATGTCAAAGTGTGCCCAACGACATGTGTTGAGTATAGTGATTTCAGGTCAAAGAATCACACTCACCACCATCACTGTGAGTACTGACTGTGACTACCATCTCATGGTTCCATGTGTCAAACTCACGGTGGGTCTGTCTGGTACCTTGTTCTCTAACAAGTACCTATGTGTTTGGTTTGATATCTCTATATCATGACTAATGAGATTATGTCATCAACCAACACCACAATCTAGTCTTGTGTGTCATTGTTGTCTATCTACCTTCCACAATGACATCCGACTAGGGACATAACAAGAATGTACAAACTCTTAGCATCTGTATGATCTCATCATTCAGGTCATGAACCTGAAGGCATACGTCATTGAGTATTGTCATTCTCTAGACATTCAATCTGTTCTATCACTATCTCATATGACTGAACCAGAAAGAATTGGAAGCTTGCCTTTGATGTTTATCAAATCAATCTTAATGTATCCCACCAATCATCCCATGATTGGCTCTCAGGGCATACATACCAACATATACACATGAAACATTATCCATATATGTCACATGTACAAGCATCAGAATGCTACTAGAAACATAATTTGATTGAGACATTATTTAAAAACTTTTTCACCCAGACCTGAGAGTACATGGGTGACTTCTAGCACACACTAGATATCTAACAACCTTCTCAAAGGTTCATCATCATAGTTCCTTCTCGTTGCCATGGGTCTGCCATCATTTTTGCTAGTCACCTAAAAATATGTCATGACCCACGAGTGAGACCCATGTCCCAGCAAGAGATATAACCTCCAACAATGTTTATTGATTACAACAGTTAAGAAATTAAACAACATAAGAAGATTAAGCATGTATAACAGATAAGATTTAGCAACAATGATGTTTAACAAAGTACATGAAGGAACTGATAACAACTATCATTATTAGCCTAATTATAAACATATGCACTACTAATAGTATAAGCAGTCTAGTGGCATACCATCTCTATTATCATGAATAAGTCTACTAGCATAAGCATATCTATCTACACTAGCATATCTATATGTTGAATAGATTTACATCATACATAGAGCTAATTGTCAAAAGCACAACTATCTATATAAGCAAGATTAGCAGTTTAAGCATCTCTAGTGACAGAGGTATGGGTTAACAGTGTAAGCATAACTATTAGCATAATCTTAACTATGAAATATTGACAACATAAGCATGTATACTACATGAACATCTTTACAACATAGGCATATCTATCATCTTTTGTTGTACTATACATCATCTCAATATAAAGAGAACAAACAAGGGTTACCATCAAATGTGAAGTTTTGTTTATAACCCTAGATAGATATGCTGCATGACTGTATTATGTCTTTTATTAAGCCCTGGGGAGTTTGATTCGTACCACCCAAAGTCCAACCGACCCCTGTGAAGGGCTATTTAGTTCCATATAAAATCTAGGAGAGTTGGTATCCTAGGATCTCTTCCCCTCAGTCAGTACGAGTAAAAGATAATGACATATAATCAATCTTCTAACACCTAGTCTACCCTTGGTACAGGTCATGCCACTAGAGAACATGCTCACATGGCCGTTCTATAGGAGGCATTCTATAGTTATACTGCTACCTTTCACACATCATAATATCACAATATATGAGGCTTGACCACAACCATCCTCCACAATCTGCAATTGTGGAAGCGAGGAGGTACTCGACTTGCACCCCCGCATATTCAACAATATGCGCTTTGAGTTTTCCTTAGGAAATTACTTATTTCACCTTCCAATAAGTTTTGACACTAAAGAAGGTTCTACGGCATAGGGCATTACATGATTAGGGTTTCACTTTATTATTTATGACATTTGGGTGAATTAAAGATGCATCAAACATGTGTACATACAAATCTAATTTATCTCTAGCATGCATTAACATATAAGAACTTTAGATGATATCAAACATATGAAACTTATTGTTCCGCATCTCATCATTACATTGTACTACTCATTGCCATTCATGAGAGACTTATCATCATACGATCAAAGGATATAAATCCTTATCAGAACATCAAAAGGCGTCAACCCTTATCAACATAAAAGGATTACACCTCATTCAAGTATCAACCATGCCCAAAGGTCATGTGACATCCCCGGATTTCTAAAACTTAATCTAATGTGTGACGTCAAAATGAAACCCTCACCTCAGTGAGAATCCCAATTTAAACATCCCACACTAGGCTAAGAAGAAGAAAATCAAGGGAGTCAGAAGGAAATAATCAGTAGCACATGCACATGAACAATAAACAAACCACAACACATGTTCACCATTCAACATATAATTACAACATGAATTGTTACAACATTTGATATTACACATTGAAAGGTAAACTTCTACATATACATGTACTACTACTAAACTATAGGATCTTAAGACAACAGGTCCACCTGTACATCAGCTCGCCACACAACTCTCAACTATCCTGGATCTTCAAGAGCATAACCACAACCTAAACTAAAAGATTACATGCGGTACACGTTAGCACAATATTTCAAGAATATTGTACTGAGTACGCCTACGTGTCTTTTTATTTACCTCTCATCATATCTTGGCAATAAGATAAAACTAATATACTTGGCAGTAACAGAAGAAATATAAGAAAAATATATACTTGCACAAAGATATTCATCAACAAAAGAGAACACATATTTTAAGCACATTTTCCATTATATCATCCATGCATTTACTACCTGAGAGTTGAATGCATTAAGGCCTTTATGATCTACTACCAAAGAGTTGGATCATTTCACAATGTGATCTACTACCAAAGAGTTGGATCACTTCCAAGTACTTTACTACCAAAGAGTTGAAGTACTTATTTCCAGCACTTTACTACCAAAGAGTTGAAGTGCTTAGATATAATGGAACAGATATATTATGTTTCATTTATTCATAGCAATAAGTATGGAAAATCATGCAACATATCATACAAGAACAATCATTTCATCCAATATCATATGCCAAGTATTTTACTACACGTATAACACAAGCATATTGTATAATAAGACAAGTAAGAGGTAATGACGTACCTTCCAAAGAGACATCCTAATCACATATGTATTCCTTAGGTCAACTCTAACCTTGTTCATCCCTGATTAAGACAAGACCACATACTATCATCAGGTTCTCATCATCTTAACCCTAATTATATCCAATAGGGTTTCTCTTAGTTCATTAGGATATTCTCATAATTACTTGTCTTATCTTCTTGTAATTACATTACTAACATTATATTCCAGATTAGGATACATAATCTGAATATCATGTTTTGTATCATTCTTTATACATATTAAACCTAGGTTACATGTATTGTACAAATTAGGATTTCATCTCATATATTAAGGGTCATCTTCATATAACATGAATTCTATGCATCTAACTGATATCCGAGTTACATATTAGCCTCACATTACTGATATGAAGGTATTCTGTAATTACCATGATTTATTGAGCATGCATGTATTTATTGCATTTCTTTTAGGGTTATTAGTCCTAATTAGTCATATTAAGCAAAATACATGATTTCGTACATCACCATGGCCCTATCTGACATCACATGCATTATAAACGTTATTATGGAGTTACTGACATTTTTCCATAATTTTAGGCCACTGTTTGATATTTATTATCCATCAATTAAGCATTTCACAACTAATAAGATATCTCTGATATTAGTGCATAAAAAGACGAATATTATACTTCCACTGTGTTCTACACATTTTTCTGAGAATTTCAATATATTATTTGTATTTTTCGGACATCGGAGCTATTTTCTATGATTTAATGAAGATCTGAGCATTACAAGGATATTTACCTCTTTCGACCCAACAGTGTGCTGCCACGTGGCTATGGAGAGGCGCTTGCTCCTCTCTGGCTTGATCCGGTCGGTCCTCCCTGGTTCGGCTTGGTTTTACACTAGTTGGCATTGAGTCGGACGGTTATCATCTCTTTCAGTCGGTCGGGGCTTTCTCTTCCCCTGGTCACGGACGACGCGAACACCTGCATCCCCTGTCTTCCACGTGCGCCGCCGCACACTACCTCTTCGGCGAGGAAAAGGGGTGCTATCCTACCTCCTCAAGATGCAATTGTGCCTCCTTTAGATGCGCCAACCCCATCCAGAGCTTGACGGCCACTCTACTCGTCGTCCTCAGCTCTGTATCCCTTTCCACTGTGGGATCCCCGGCGTCGGCCCTGCTGTGGAGGGGCAAAAGAGGCGTCTTGCCTCTGATCAGTCACGCACCGACCTGTAGCTTCAGAAGCTTCGCCGGGTCTCCACGAGCTCAAACACATCGCTCATCGTCAGGTACAAGAACTCCGCACAAGCCTCTGAGCTTCATCTTCAAGCTCCAGACAACTTGACTTTGTCTGCCATGTTAACCATGGGATCTGGGCTCAAAACACTAGAGTTCGACTCCCCTAGCATTCTTCTTCCTTTTCCTTTACTAATCTCCCTTTGGTCGCCCCTCTACCTTCATCTCCTACTTCTGTGCTCTGCCTGTGGTAGGCGGTGGGGATATGGGGACGAGCAGGAGATGTTTTCACTCATTCTGTGGCTTCGTGTCTCAAATGATGGGTCATTTTGTAGAACTCATGGAGTCAAGCTAACTGCTCGTTCAAAAGTTGCCATCCTCCCCCACGATCTGTCTCAAAGCTGGAAACCACGTCGCAACGACTACTCATCCATGATTGTCCTCTAAGCGCAAGGTAGGGGACACAATCTTGGACGTCAATTCTCATCCAAAGGCTCAGAACAACTCCTTCACTTAGCAAATCCATGGCACTATCTTTTCAAAGGCCTCAGCCACCAGATTTGGGATCTAAGGTCAAAACTCGACAACGCAGACCCAGCCCAAACCAAGGGCGCATCACACACGCTAAAGACTAGAACTTTGATCCATAAATCGTCAAAGAAGTATATTATTTCATAAAATTCAAACCTAAATACATCTCTCTATGATGCTCCGATTGCCACCAAATTTTAACCATACCTTTACTACACCTCAAGCTACGTTCTACTCAAATTTGGTGACAAAACTCAGCTATTAGATCATATAATTACAATTCCTCAAAACAACATACACTTGGGATATTACCCAAGATATAAACATCAACACTAACCAAACCTTACCAAAGCACTTGTAACTATTAATATAAATCAACATACATGAATTCATTTATGTCATTGGATATTTTAGGATTCCAAAAGTCCACTCCATCACAGGTCATTAAGACTGTTATATCATTCCATGTAATGTCATCATTATGTTTTCATGTTTTATAATAAGGCTCAACAAACATCACTATGCATGTGTTACATAGGCTCAACATGACATTGTATTAAAGAGCTAAAAGATGTTCACAATACAACATATCAGGATTATCCTCACATTAAGAGAATTCCTTTATTATATCAACATATAAGGAAGCTATAAGATTGACCATCATCACTTGGATAATGTACAAGCTCAACATAAGAAAGCATAAATCATGAAGCTATGATGAACACTAGTTAACACATTAGAGTTGGAATCAATCATTAGGAAGGATATTCCATCATTATATTAATCATTCAAGGGAGCGTCACATGACTAACCACTATCATATATTTGCATTAGGGTTAGATTTAGCAAGATAGGCTATATTGAAGTTATAGTTCAACACTCTTTCAAAAACCCTAACTCATGGCATCCCCATTGGATCATGGATGCAAAAGTGGAAGCATCACCATCACATTCCATACTATTCTCAAGTATGGATCCACACATAACTCAAGTTATAACCATCAGGTTATAGAATACTAGGTTTTAAATAACAAAAATAGATTACTCCATTATTTTATTAGCCATTCAAGGGGGCTATTCATAATCAATCACCATCACTTAGGCACATTAAGATTGGGTGTGACAATCTATGCTTCATTAGGGTTGTATATCTACTCATCATTGGAGGGAAATGTAAGATTATAAGTTTAAGAGCATTGGACCATCAAACTCTCATCATTAGAACCCAAATAGTAAACTATAGGCTTCACTCTAAACCATTGGATATTTAAGCATCAAATCCTAATCCTTGGATCATGTGCTCTATTCAAAACCTTAGGTTGAATTATAGGTTCAACCCTTGAATCCATTAACAAAGGAACCATTGGTTTAAGGTTTTAAAATAATGAATATATGGGAACTAGGGTCACCATTGGTTGTGGTACTAGGTATCACCATTGATTGGTAAGGTCAATATCACCATCAGTTTACCACCATCAATTGATACTATGAGAAAAGTATCGAACCATCAGTCGATGAGCTTATAAAAGAGTGTAGAAATCACCTGAGTGTGACCATCGGTTGTCACCATTGGTCATCACCATCAGTTGCCGCAAAGGCATCACCACCAGTTCCAACCAAAAAGCAACCATCGGTTCCTATGTGAAGGTGGAAATCAGCATAAAACACTAAACATAACCATAAGTTACACCATCCCTTAGGCCACTAAAACCATTGGTTGTGATGCATCAACAAATGTCTAAAACATCACGAAGGTTGACCTTTGGTTGGTACACTTAACTAAACTAAAATACCAAGAAATGTAGCCATCGAGTCAGGGTTTAGAAGAGCTAAAACAACACTAAAACCTTAGATATAACCCATCATTTATGGATCTCCATGGGCCATATTTGGAATATAAATAAGGTATAGATATTTTATATCTTAGGCAAGTCATACCCAAGATCTCAGGTTGGTTTATAGATGTAAACTATTTAGGAAAAACACTTAAAACTTAAACCCTAAACAAGGATATTTTTCTTCAATCTTAGAGCATCATTTATTAGGTTTAGGGTAACCATTTACCATAGGTGACCAAAATAGCATAACCATCAGTTATAGAGTTGATGAAAGTAATCTAGAAAGCATCAAGGCATCAACCATCAGTCATGCATAGGTACCAACCATCGGTCACCAAGGAAGAGAAGGAATACTAGTTCATTATTACTTAGAAGGAACCACCATTTATTCCTACTTAATCACCATCGGATAAGGCCATCACTAGGCACTTAAGACCATTGATTTAAGGCACCAAAGGAAAGATAAAACTTTAGCAAGGTACCTACCATCAGTTAGAGTACCCATGTCAAACCAAATAGCAAAAAGACTAAACCATCAGATTACCATGGAAAAGAAGGAAAATAGCTCCAAAACCCTACCATGGTCATATATATTATACCAAAAGCCATTGTCTTCTCACATGAAAGAAATAATGGGTTTCTTCTATCAAATATAGTACATGCACAAGGTTTAAGATCCATTAGTGAAGAAAACTACTTAAGAATCATCACATAATCTGAACCCTAGGTAAGGTAGCTTCTTTTAGCTCAGAACTTCATTTTTAGAGTAGAAGAATGAACATGCATGGTGGTAGTAAACAATAAACATGGAGAAAGTTATATAAATTTACTCTAGTTAGAAGGTGCAGATTTGAATAGTAAGGAAACTCGACCAAGGATGGTAGGAAACCTAGTTTTAGTTCTGAACTCGGCCAAGAAAACCTCTTCTCCAAGAAAGGGAGTAAACCCTAGGTGAAGAGAGCAATAAATGTGAGTTTTTCAAATTTTAGGACAAGTTTTACCATGGAAAACCATGGTTCCATCTAGGAAGAAGGAAGGGGGAAGGAGAATAGCCAAAGAAAAAAAGAGAGAAGGAGAAACTTACTATCTTAGGTCAGAGTTAGCAAAGGATGCTTTACAAATCCTAAAAGAGGATAGATCTGAGCTCTACCATACATGCAAGAAGTTCGACCATCATCTTCTTCCTTGGAAACCTCCTTCACTTACCTAGCATGGAGAACAAAGTTCTAACAGTAGGGGAGAGATAAGGGTCTAAAAGGTTTCGTTTGTGTACAAAAGGAGGGTTATATAAATGAGAGACCCCTAACCTTCTTTAAAGTGTTGAACAAGATTAATTTCCATAATTGAATGATTAGAACCCTAATATAACCTTGTGATATGCTTTGGAATCATAATACATGCTTAAATTTTAAATTTGGTCCTATTTAGACACTATTTGTGCAAGTTATGCAATTTTACGCACATTTTGGACTTTTATGCAATTTACCGAGATATGAGGTTTATTTGCAATTTGTCACTTGAATTATGGTCCTTGAATGTTATCCTATCATTCTTGAGCTTGTTGGTCCATGGGGTGCCTATTTGAACCTTGGTTAGGAGATGTTTTCTTCAAGGGTATTTTAGGGTTTACCCCTTTATGGATGAGCTACCTTTAGGAGCTATAAACCAACAGTTTATTTGATTGGTTTGGAAATTCAATAAACGGTGCCAAAGAAGGTATTCATGAATGGTGGGGAAGCTATGTGTGTGGTTTCTTGTATATCCTTCATAGTTTAAGCCATGGACACCTGGACAGCTACTAGGACACCTCAATTTTTTCTTTTTCTTTATCCTAAACTTTTATATACCTATCCTTATGCACCCAAATGAAGCCTTTGGTCCCCTATCTATTCTTATCTCTCCAGATATCATCTTTTCCCTATTGGTAGGTGGGTTCTGCCCAAGGAAGAAGAAGGTGTGGATCTTCTTGGTAAAAGCATCTAGGGTTACAATTTGCTTCCTTTAGGGTTTCTAAAGCTCCTTCTTGGTGATCTTGACCTAAAAATGTAAGTATCCCTTCTTTCATATATTTATTTCTATGTTATTATTCCTCCTGCCTTCATCCAAGTCGAAACCTTTCTGTTCCATAGTAGAAGTCGCTCTAGAACTCAAGAATCTACCTTTCTTGCTTCTTCTTTTAGGGTTTTGCTTCTTTGTGGAGAAAAGTACCTACTTGAGTCCAGATCTAAAACTTGGATTTTATTGCCTTCTTTGATTGATTTTCTTTCTTCTAAAATCTATTCTTCTCAGTAGAGAAATTTTTATAACCTTCTTTATTTATATTGTTTACTATAAGCTTTTTAGCTCATGTTCTTGCTTCAAAATGGTGATTTAAGCATTAAGAAACTAAGCTCTTTGGGATTTCAATTTTTAAGGTGATTCCTATTTTGTTTTCAGTTCTAGATGAACATGTAATCATGTGAACATTCTTCCTAAAGAAGTATATTACTTACTTCAGGTTGGTATCACCGCCTATGGTGCTAAGCACCTATGAACGGATGGTTTATATTAGGGTTTCTAAGTTGTTTTCTGCTCTAAACACATGACCCGATGGTGTGGTCTTCATAACAACCGAAGGTGGTGACCAAGGGTGATGAACGATGGTGTGAACTAATAGTCACACCTTAGGTCAATGTTAGGCTCTCTTGGAATCTCAATGAGCAATGGTTTGATTCTCTAATGATGTTATCAATCAATGATGACATTATATATCTTAATATATGATGGTGTTAAATGAATATAGTGTTGATCCTATCAACTGATGGTGAACTAAGATGTCACAACCAATGATAGATTAGGTCACCACAACTATTGGTGAGTCAAGGCTTTATATGTATCTTCAATTAATCCCTAACCCAATAGTTTCTTGGGCCAAATGATTCAAGGGTTAGACCTATACTCCAAATGATGGTTTTAAAATATGAACTTGATCCAATGGTTAGGATCTAATACTTCTTCATCTAATAGTCTTTAATAATGGACTTAATCTAATGGTTTAGATTGGATGGTTCAACATACAATGGTTTGGATTGAAACCTATAAGTATTACATGTGAGTCCGAATAATCAGAATTTGATGGATTCCCTCATGTGATCAATTTAAGGAGCTTGATTGTTGACATGATGACTTGCCTAAAATATACAATTGATGATGGGTTTTCATCCCAAAATATATGGTTACCCTTTTATGTTATTGAATAAGGGATGTTTAGAGTTTAATAGTGAATCTTTGTAGGTCACAACTTGATGGATTTACATATGGTTTGTTAAAGTGTTTACTTATGTAAATAACCAATGATCTTACCTTTTCAACATGCAATGGTTCTGGATGATGATGTGGTATGGTGATATGGGTTGAATGATGATGGAATCCATGGAGGTTTTCCTTTAATAAAGTAGTCTTACCTTTTCCCTCATAGAATATATTGGATAATGACCATATCATGTTTACATGTAACCCTAATGGAATATAGCTTGTTATACTTAATACTAATGAACTCAGATGATGATGGGTAACTATGATCATCCTTCCTTAGTGGAATAATAGAACAATGGTGCCTCTATTATTGTTGTGGAACTCTAGTACTATAACCTTATGGTTACACCTTGAGTTATGTGTGTATCCATACTTGAGAATGGTATGGAAAGTGATGATGATGTTGTGCCTAATGCATCCAAGATTATATGGGGATACTATGGGTTAAGGTTTGTGAATAAATGTTGAACTATAACTTTAATTGTAACCTACCTTGTTGAAACTAAACCTAATGCAAGTAGAGAATGGTGGTTAATCATGTTATCCTTTCTTGAATGAATTAATATAATGATGGAATATCCTTTCTAATGATTGATTGAAACTCGAATGTGTTAATTTGTGGTCATTATATCTTCATGATCTATGCTTTCTTATGCTAAACTTGTACACTATAAGTGTGATGAGTGTCAATCATACCTAGCTTCCTTATATGTTGATATAATAATGGAATTCTCTTAATTGCTAAGATAATCCTACAATGTTATCCTATGAACATGTTTTAGTTCCTTAATGCAAATTATGTTGAGTCTGTGTATCACATGTGTGGTGATGTTGCTGAGCCTCATTATAAGGCATAGAAAGATAACAATGAACTTGTAGGAAATGATATGATGGTCTTAGTGACCTTTGGGCATGATTGAGCCCTGAATGAGGTTTAATGCTCTTATGTTGGCAAGGGTTGATGCCTTGTGATATTGTGATAATGATTCATATCATGTGATAGTATGATGACAAGTGCAGACTCATAAATGACAAGTGAATAGTTCCATGTGATTATGACATGAGGAATAATAAGTTTCATACATTTTTATATATTGTGAAAGTTGTTATATGTTAATGCTTGCTGGAGATGAATTAGGTTTTGTATGTCCACTTGTTTGATGCAACCTTAATTCACCCAATTGGAAATAACTAATCAAGTGGAACTCTAATCATGTAGTGTCATGTGACATAGAACCATTTCAGTGTTAGAACTTGATGGTGGTGAAATGAGCAATTCATGTGGGAAACTCAGAGTGCATACATAATATGTTGAGTATGCGGGCACAACTTGGTACCCTAATATCAAGCAATTGATGATGGATGTGTTCATGCCTCAGATATTGTGATGTGTGAAAGGCAGCCTTATAACTATAGGATGCCTCTTATAGAATGGCCATGTGTGAGCCTATTCTCTACTACCGTGACCTATACCAAGGGTGGACTAGTTGTTAGTAGCTTGACTATATGTCATTGTAGTGGCAGCTTTGACTGATATGTCACTGCCTTTTTGGCCTGTACTGATTAAGTAGAGGAGAGATATTAGGATACCAGCACTCCTAAATCTTGTACGGAACTGAATAGCCCTTTGTAGGGGTTGGTTGGACTTTGGATGGTATGATTCAAACTCCCAAGGTTATAATAAAAGATGGAATACAACTGTATAGAATATTTGTTTAGGGTTATACACAATGCTCCATATTGTATGATAACCCGTGTTTGATATTCTTACATAGATATGATGTATAGAACAATAATAATTGATAGATATACTTATTTTGTTATTATGCTTATTTTGTAAACATGCTTATGTTGTCATATATACTGACACGGATAGTTAAGATGATATTGCTAGCTATGTTTAATATTGCTAGCCATGCCTTTGTAATTAGAAATGCTTAAACTATCCAACATGCTTGTGCAATTAGTTGAGCTTATGATGTTAGCTCTCCTAATGATGTAGACTTGTTCACTTAATTAAACATTCCGACATTGATAGTCATGTTATGCTAGTAGATTTCTTATGCCACTAGATTTTTATTAGATGCAATCTGATGAAACGTCAGTGGATAAATTTGAGAAGAAATGGATTTATCTATTACTTATATATACATTTATAATCGTACTTGTTGCTAAGCTTATTTTCTTAACCTTTTTATTAATGTTGAACTATTCAATATGCTCAATTGATTACTAAACCCAACTACTCAATTATTTACTATTTAAACTGATGTAATCATTATTTATTGGAGAGAGTTATATCTCTCGTTGGGATTAGGTTTCACCTCATGGGTCACCACATCTTTTTAGGTGATCAAAAGTAGCGGCAGCATGACTATGATAGCAAGGAGAAAGTAAGGTGATTAACCCTAGAGATAGTTGTTAGTTGTCTACTATGTCCTAGAGTCATCATTGTTCTCTCAGGTCTGAGTGAAACATTTGTATATAGTTTTTCAATTGAATCAAGTTTTCAATAGCATGTTATATGTTTGTTCAAATGATAAATGTGGAAATGTTTCTTGTGTAATATGTACATGTGGTGGATGAGGCCATGGAACAATTATAAGATATTCTTGGTATAATATGAATACAAGCAAGTTGTTGGGCTCTTGTGCAATATTTAAGAGCATGATGGTTATGTTGCAATTAGTTTTAATTTACCCTATTTTTTGGGTTTGTGTTTAATTAATGAGTAATCATGTTTGGTTTTTTGAGTAATCTTGTTTACTGTAACGGTTTCTTACAAGTTGGTACCATAGCTTTAGGTTCACTGAGTCTACAGGGACACTAGGACTTAGGATTAGTGTTACGACCCCATCTGAGCTTAATTGGTAAACTAGGGTTTACCTAGACAATTGCAAAGATTAATTGGAATAATCATTCTTGAAATCTAATTAATGACGATAACACAATTAGGATGTTTTAATTATGATAAGAAGTCTAAATGTTCTTTTGTCTTGTAATTAGGGTTTGAGAAACATAAACCCTAATCGGCCCAATATAGGGTTTTGATGATACATGAATACAGAATTTGATAAGTAGAATGTCTCACTAAATGATTTTTAGTATTTCATGTGTAAATCTGATTTACTTCAAATTTGGATATGATTTGGATATATAAAATTTGAACAACATTGAAAAATATCAGAATTTTTGAAGAATGCTCTGACCTGTTTATCGGTCGAGTTTCAAACTCGGCCGATCATATTTCCAGATTTATATAGCAGTGTGGTAATTGAATTTTATCTTTTTATTGGTATATCCAATTGATCTCAAATTTTAACTGTGCTTGAAAAACACCGTTTTAGACACTCTGTTAAATTGTCATAATTTTTGGATGACTTTTTGATCTCTACAGTAAGGGTGTCGGTCGAGTTTTGTGCAGGACAAACTCGGCCGAATATTCTGCAGACTGCAATACAGCAGTGCACTGTTTGATTTTTATTTAATTATTGGTAACTAGAAATGATCTCAAATTTTTACTGGAGGTCTGGAACTTCATTAGGTATAACATATAAAATTTCCAGAATCTTTGGAGCTTCTGTTAGTTATTCAGTAGGCGAATTACAGAAGCTATTGTGAAACTGAATATTCAGCCAATATAATTAAAGTTGAGTGTTGGGTCAATTTGCAATTGACCCAAGCAGCTCAAATTAGCTTATATGATCGACCACACACACACACAGCTCTCATTCTTCATCATTTCATTCCAGAGAAACGAGCTCCTAGAGAGAGAGGGAGAATTAGGGCTTGAGTGGAGAAAGTGGGGGAATTGCTGAATTAGGGTTTTGCGATTCCAGGAAGGGTGAAATCAAGTAAGTTTGGATCCTTTGCATAGACTTTTATGGTGAATCTTCTCTCTCATGTCAAGATTTCCGTCCATGCTCTGATTTGATCCAAGAGGATGTCGAAATTCCCTCTTTTCTCACCTTTTATTCATAATCCCTCTTTTTCAAGGTTCCCGAGTTGAATGGAAGAAGAATTGGGAGATTTGCTAGGGATTTGATAGGAATTCGAGATTCCCTGAGTTGAGCTGCAGTTGTGAGGTGTTTTCACACCTTAGGGTGAGTGGGTTCTTCCTTCAAACATTCTAATGCACGAATTTGATTATAACATCCAAATCCCTAAATGCTTAGCATGTGAATTCTAAATCCTGAAATGTCTGTTTGATTTAAGTTATTGTAAATTGATATGATATGGATTCCTTCTCTGTTTGAATGACTCTTTGATGGTAGATTCATATCAGATATGTATACAACACTTCCTAGTAAGGATGCTTTTATATTTACATCAAATGATGTAATTAGGGTTTGACCTAATTGAGATATCGCTAGAGTTTCAACCTTATTGAAAAGGACTAGTAATCCTATAAGTGGTTAGGATGTACCACATGGGTTATCTTAATTGAATTTTATTCTTGATACATGATATCTCAGTGAATGGTATGGAAACCCTAAATTTAGTTAAATTTCCATGGTTTCATATCTATAATGATTGTATATGATTTGTTGGAACAATCTTTATTTAGTGAATGCTTATATCAAATGAAACTCTAAGAGTAGGGTGATGGCATGTGATGAATGAATAAGGCAAATTAAACCCTAAGGATAGGGTGTTCAATGAATCATGATAAGGTGATATGAAAAGTCTCGATATGAGATGTGGTGATGCTTAATTGCTGAATTGTATGTTTCTATTGTAATTAACTTTATATGCTTGTTCACTCTGAGTTGATATCTACATATTGCAGGGCTTCTTATTTTCAATACATATCTCGTAAATTGCAGGTGATGAGATATGACATGCCCTAGAAAGGGATGTTACTGAGATATGATATATGTTGAATATATGAGTTATGATGTTGCTTGTGATATGATATGGCAGGCCGTGTGAGCTTTGTGAGAAATGTTAAATGAGTTATGATTTCTGTTTAAAATGTACCTATAATGATAATGTTAGACTTAGGTGCCCTGAACACCGTAGAACCCCATTGCGCGGTCTGTACCTTTGGGGTGAAACGATCAATCTAGCCTTGTGCCTAGATGGTCGGGCTCGTGTTCAACAATAATCCGTGTGTGTGTCACGGTGGCACGAGGGCAGACAGACAGTGTCCAACAACAACGCGTGCTTGTGTCACGGTGGCACTGGAGAAAAATGGGGGGTTATTCAACATTAATCCGTGCTTGTGTCACGGTGGTAACCCAGTGAGACTCTCCGCCTGTGTACTCAGGTTAGAGGAGGAGTACAGAGTACTCAGAGTTAGTGCAGACAGGCCCTTGTGCGCCTGAGAGTCCTGTGCAGACCAGGACGGACAGTCAGACTTAGCATTTCCCGGGTGTGTCGCTAAGTCTTGTACGGTGTGGTCGTAGTGCACTGCGAGTCTCTTATGCAGAGTACACTGCATAAGATCAGGGCATAAGCTAAAATATGATCATATAGGTTCACAGAGTCCTTTATTAATGAAAGAGTTAAGGAAGACTAGAGCATAGTCTTCTAGTAGCTATTCTTTGGATGCAATATTTACATTCTTTGTTATTTCAATTATATTGTTTTAGAACTGCTCAGTGTAGTATTTATTGTTGTTAAATTTCATATCGTTTACTCAAATTATATCTGTAATCACATTAGTGCATTAGTCTGTTTCCATGAAGTACTCATTCACTGAGTGAGTAGGCTCACCCCTCTACTCACACATTTTTAGGGTTAACCGCGTGGACTTGGAGATAGTCAGAGCTTCAGTGTAGACCTGCCACAGGAGTCAAGTACGAGATTAGTTGAGTCAGTCGGTCCTTGTCACTCTAGGTCCTCAGTAAGAGTTTAGAGAGAGAGTTGTAATTACAATGTGTAATATTGTTCCTCTTTGATATGTATGCTAATTAGCAAGTTTTATGTGCATAAGGTGTGAGAGACATCATGAATGTTTATACATGTATCTTTTCTATTAAAGTCTGATTAGTAAAAGAAATGTTCATATTCCTTTGTTAGGATGTTATGTGGTTCATTGCGGAGAATCAAGAGTTTAAAGGAAAATAAAAAGTTAAGGGTGTTCTTTGTGTTACATATAAGTCCTATCTTATGCCCTAATCTCATGATTTGAGGAAATTGTGAGATTGGGGTGTAACAGCTTGGCATCAGAGCCTAGGGTGAGTGTCAAGGACCATTAAGTTAGTAAGTTAGAGTCCTAAGTGTGTCAGATAGGAGATGTTTGATGTTAGCTTTGGGGATTTGAGTATTTGGATATCCGGCCCGATATTTGAGTACTTGGATCAACCAGTACAAGCTACTCTGTCTATTCTTTCACGTATACCCTGGCCAGGTATACAGTGTAAGAATGGGCTAGAGAGGAACCCTAGAAATATTAGGGTTAGAAAACGAGAAAAGAAACAAGAATTAAGAGCATAAATGAAAAGGAGATAGAACTTACATTTCATAATGTTGTTTTTGTTGGAAATGTATAGAAATGCTCTTATATGTTTGAATTGAAATATTCAATACTTTGAAATATGGGTCTTTAATATCTGTTGTACACTATGCAATTGTAGCATTTATTGATTTCATTCTTTGTAACAAGTAGACTAGAATTGACCTTTGAATGAGCTTTTGTTTCTATAGTTTCGCCCGCTGATTCGAGTGAAATTGACATCAGCAGGTCTGTTTAGGTTTTCAGTCTGTACACGATTCGGCCGAGTTGTATGTGATTCGGCCGAGTTTCCTTAATAGGCAGTCAAACAGCAAACTGATCGGCCGAGTTGTATGTAATTCGGCCGAGTTTCCTTTTTCAGGAAATCAAACAGCTAGTTGATCGGTCGAGTTTCAAGCAGATCGGCCGAGTTGTGAAGCAATCGGCCGAGTTTCTGACCAATCGGCCGAGTTTCTGAGCTGTGAGTGGCAGTTCAGGAAGAATGTAATCCTCAGTAGTCCTTGGCTTCAGGACTTCAGGTTTGGCCTGGTCCAGTTGGCAGGATGCGTTACTAGGATCTAATGACTCCTATCAATAGCATAATAAGAATAGAATTGGAATAATTAGACCTACATCAGAGTAAGAATGTATATACAGTAAGATGTTGAAACAGATGGGCAAGATCAGAATAACTAAGAATTAGTCAAAACTGATATCTGAGGTTCAACTTTGGGGTCTCAAATGTGAAACCCTTAATTGGGAATAATAGAACATGATAAGACGTTCAAAATCAGTTTATTGATTAATATTACATGAACTATACATATGAAATATAGAAAAGATATGTGAAATGTATGTATGGTTCAAGATAGCAAGAATCAATCATGAAGAATGAATCATATAATAGAGTATAATGCTTTATGAACTCTAAAGCAAAGGCTAAGTAGAGAATAGGGTTGAGCATTCAATAGGTCCATAAAAGTAAAGAGGATCGTATGAACATGCAATTCATAAGACTAGAACAACAAACTAGTTTCTAAGCAAAGAACATAGGTGTAGTTTAACAAATGAATAAGTCATACAAAGGTGGACTGTATTCAGAAGAGAAAAACTTGATTGAAAGAGAAACTATGTTTGACCCATGCATGATCCACTTGATTTAAAAATGAAGAATATGTAATGTATTCAACATGAGGAAAAACTAATAGAAGGACTATTAATTTAGAACGTTAACTTCACAATAGTATAAAGATAAAGGAGGAAATATGTGCAACATGGTATACATGACCATACATATGAATAAGCAACATGGTCATAAGAGAAAAATTTAGAATTAATGATGACGGGTTAAAGAGTAGTATAGGGAAAGAGGACTATGAAATGTAAGAAAGGGTTTGAAATATGATGGAGAAGTTATAAAATAAAGAGGTTGTGAGATTCAAGAAAGTGCTGATTAATCAAATATCTCTGTTGATAACTAAGTAAAACTACATACGAGAATGTATTAAGGGAATGCTTGAATACAAGAATTCCAAGTCTTAAAATCATCTTCTCTTTCATATATTCCTTAATGAGAGCAAGGTGGGAATGAAAGGATAAGAGAAAATGAATCATATATGGTGCATAACTACCTTGGTGGGGTCATCTAGTGAATGTAATAGTGACATACAGTATGATGAAGTGCGATAAGAAATAAATTCTTGTGTGGTAGCAAGAATGATGAATAATCCATTCCTATCTTAAATGATTCAATGCTAATGATGTTTATTGTATATAATCATATGAAAAGGATTGGTAGCAAAAAGTATAGAAGTAATGAATAAGCAGAAAGATATGGGAAAGCACTAGCTTTGTGTAATATGTGAATTTGTTTTTACATGTATGATTTGTTGAAGGCATATTAAGATATGAAGTTGGTTCTACATATGATTTCGGTGTATTTGTGCAAGCTATATGTTAAATTAAAGGTGTATGATAGTAATAGTAATTCATACCAGATATGCATCCTAGTATTGTGTATTTGTGATATGGTAATACGGTTTGGATGATGTCAGAACACATGGAGAGATACCCTGAACAAGGTAGTCATACTTATTCACTCATATTAATATAAAAGGATGATAATCAGATTGTTTGGACAAGTAACCCTAATGAGGTGTAGCTTGTTATACCTAGCTCTAATATAACTGAGTGATGGTTATTGAATATGATTAATGCTTGAATGACTGATACAATTGTGGATTACCTTATTACTATTGTTGAAACCCTAAAATGATATAATGTGATGGTTACACTTTGAATTGTGTGTGGGCCCATAACCCATAGGTCCCAGGATCGAAACAGGATAGTATGGAATGAGGTGGTAATGCTTCACCTCATGCATCTATGACCCAATGGGGATGCCAAGAGTAGTATTGTGCAATTGATTGTTGAATCTAGTCTTTTAATTCAAGACTGTTTTGCTATCTGAGCAACATGTTATTAAAGTTTAAAACAGCATGGTGAACTTGCTTTTGTCACTTAAAGATGATACAGAACAATAGAACTCTCTGAACAGCATAAGTTGAGATAGTTGTATCAGAGTATCAGAGTTGCGCAGTGAAAGCGTGGTGGTTTATCTTTGCATCCTATGTTTGACTGTGGCATAAAGAATTTGCTTGATATCATTGAGAACTATTTGAAATATGTTGTGATTTAGTAAAGAATTAAAAGATCTAATGTTGAAAACTACATTCGGGTATGAAATACAAGAATATAATGGCATGGAAGGATTTAGAAGTTTAGAATAACCTTGAATGTATCTTTCTTGTAGGTTCATGTTTCGAGGACGAAACATTCTAAGGGGGGGAGAGTTGTTACGACCCCATCTGAGCTTAATTGGTAAACTAGGGTTTACCTAGACAATTGCAAAGATTAATTGGAATAATCATTCTTGAAATCTAATTAATGACGATAACACAATTAGGATGTTTTAATTATGATAAGAATTCTAAATGTTCTTTTGTCTTGTAATTAGGGTTTGAGAAACATAAACCCTAATCGGCCCAATATAGGGTTTTGATGATACATGAATACAGAATTTGATAAGTAGAATGTCTCACTAAATGATTTGTAGTATTTTATGTGTAACTCTGATTTACTTCAAATTTGGATATGATTTGGATATATAAAATTTGAACAACATTGAAAAATATCAGAATTTTTGAAGAATGCTCTGACCTGTTTATCGGTCGAGTTTCAAACTCGGCTGATCATATTTCCAGATTTATACAGCAGTGTGGTAATTGAATTTTATCTTTTTATTGGTATATCCAATTGATCTCAAATTTTAACTGTGCTTGAAAAACACAGTTTTAGACACTTTGTTAAATTTTCATAATTTTTGGATGACTTTTTGATCTCTACAGTAAGGTGTCGGTCGAGTTTTGTGCAGGACAAACTCGGCCGAATATTCTGCAGACTGCAATACAGCAGTGCACTGTTTGATTTTTAATTAATTATTGGTAACTAGAAATGATCTCAAATTTTTAATGGAGGTCTGGAACTTCATTAGGTATAACATATAAAATTTCCAGAATCTTTGGAGCTTCTGTTAGTTATTCAGTAGGCGAATTACAGAAGCTATTGTGAAACTGAATATTCAGCCAATATAATTAAAGTTGAGTGTAGGGTCAATTTGCAATTGACCCAAGCAGCTCAAATTAGCTTATATGATCGACCACACACACACACAGCTCTCATTCTTCGTCATTTCATTCCAGAGAAATGAGCTCCTAGAGAGAGAGGGAGAATTAGGGCTTGAGTGGAGAAAGTGGGGGAATTGCTGAATTAGGGTTTTGCGATTCCAGGAAGGGTGAAATCAAGTAAGTTTGGATCCTTTGCATAGAATTTTATGGTGAATCTTCTCTCTCATGTCAAGATTTCCGTCCATGCTCTGATTTGATCCAAAAGGATGTCGAAATTCCCTCTTTTCTCACCTTTTCTTCATAATCCCTCTTTTTCAAGGTTCCCGAGTTGAATGGAAGAAGAATTGGGAGATTTGCTAGGGATTTGATAGGAATTCGAGATTCCCTGAGTTGAGCTGTAGTTGTGAGGTGTTTTCACACCTTAGGGTGAGTGGGTTCTTCCTTCAAACATTCTAATGCACGAATTTGATTATAACATCCAAATCCCTAAATGCTTAGCATGTGAATTCTAAATCCTGAAATGTCTGTTTGATTTAAGTTATTGTAAATTGATATGATATGGATTCCTTCTCTGTTTGAATGACTCTTTGATGGTAGATTCATATCATATATGTATACAACACTTCCTAGTGAGGATGCTTTTAGATTTACATCAAATGATGTAATTAGGGTTTGACCTAATTGAGATATCGCTAGAGTTTCAACCTTATTGAAAAGGACTAGTAATCCTATAAGTGGTTAGGATGTACCACATGGGTTATCTTAATTGAATTTTATTCTTGATACATGATATCTCAGTGAATGGTATGGAAACCCTAAATTTAGTTAAATTTCCATGGTTTCATATCTATAATGATTGTATATGATTTGTTGGAACAATCTTTATTTAGTGAATGCTTATATCAAATGAAACCCTAAGAGTAGGGTGATGGCATGTGATGAATGAATAAGGCAAATTAAACTCTAAGGATAGGGTGTTCAATGAATCATGATAAGGTGATATGAAAAGTCTCGATATGAGATGTGGTGATGCTTAATTGCTGAATTGTATGTTTCTATTGTAATTAACTTTATATGCTTGTTCACTCTGAGTTGATATCTACATATTGCAGGGCTTCTTATTTTCAATACATATCTCGTAAATTGCAGGTGATGAGATATGACATGCCCTAGAAAGGGATGTTACTGAGATATGATATATGTTGAATATATGAGTTATGATGTTGCTTGTGATATGATATGGCAGGCCGTGTGAGCTTTGTGAGAAATGTTAAATGAGTTATGATTTCTGTTTAAAATGTACCTATAATGATAATGTTAGACTTAGGTGCCCTGAACACCGTAGAACCCTATTGCGCGGTCTGTACCTTTGGGGTGAAACGATCGATCTAGCCTTGTGCCTAGATGGTCGGGCTCGTGTTCAACAATAATCTGTGCGTGTGTCACGGTGGCACGAGGGCAGACAGACAGTGTCCAACAACAACGCGTGCTTGTGTCACGGTGGCACTGGAGAAAAATGGGGGGTTATTCAACATTAATCTGTGCTTGTGTCACGGTGGTAACCCAGTGAGACTCTCCGCCTGTGTACTCAGGTTAGAGGAGGAGTACAGAGCACTCAGAGTTAGTGCAGACAGGCCCTTGTGCGCCTGGGGCCCTTGTGCGCCCGAGAGTCCTGTGCAGACCAGGACGGACAGTCAGACTTAGCATTTCCCGGGTGTGTCGCTAAGTCTTGTACGGTGTGGTCGTAGTGCACTACGAGTCTCTTATGCAGAGTACACTGCATAAGATCAGGTCATAAGCTAAAATATGATCATATAGGTTCACAAAGTCCTTTATTAATGAAAGAGTTAAGGAAGACTAGAGCATAGTCTTCTAGTAGCTATTCTTTGGATGCAATATTTACATTCTTTGTTATTTCAATTATATTGTTTTAGAACTGCTCAATGTAGTATTTATTGTTGTTAAATTTCATATTGTTTACTCAAATTATATCTGTAATCACATTAGTGCATTAGTCTGTTTCCATGAAGTACTCATTCACTGAGCGAGTAGGCTCACCCCTCTACTCACACATTTTTAGGGTTAACCGCATGGACTTGGAGATAGTCAGAGCTTCAGTGTAGAACTGCCACAGGAGTCAAGTACGAGATTAGTTGAGTCAGTCGGTCCTTGTCACTCTAGGTCCTCAGTAAGAGTTTAGAGAGAGAGAGTTGTAATTACAATGTGTAATATTGTTCCTCTTTGATATGTATGCTAATTAGCAAGTTTTATGTGCATAAGGTGTGAGAGACATCATGAATGTTTATACATGTATCTTTTCTATTAAAGTCTGATTAGTAAAAGAAATTTTCATATTCCTTTGTTAGGATGTTATGTGGTTCATTGTGGAGAATCAAGAGTTTAAAGGAAAAGAAAAAGTTAAGGGTGTTCTTTGTGTTACATATAAGTCCTATCTTATGCCCTAATCTCATGATTTGAGGAAATTGTGAGATTGGGGTGTAACAGCTTGGTATCAGAGCCTAGGGTGAGTGTCAAGGACCATTAAGTTAGTAAGTTAGAGTCCTAAGTGTGTCAGATAGGAGATGTTTGATGTTAGCTTTGGGGATTTGAGTATTTGGATATCCTGGCCCGATATCTGAGTACTTGGATCAACCAGTACAAGCTACTCTGTCTATTCTTTCACGTATACCCTGGCCAGGTATACAGTGGAAGAATGGGCTAGAGAGGAACCCTAGAAATATTAGGGTTAGAAAACGAGAAAAGAAACAAGAATTAAGAGCATAAATGAAAAGGAGATAGAACTTACATTTCATAATGTTGTTTTTGTTGGAAATGTATAGAAATGCTCTTATATGTTTGAATTGAAATATTCAATACTTTGAAATATGGGTCTTGAATATCTGTTGTACACTATGCAATTGTAGCATTTATTGATTTCATTCTTTGTAACAAGTAGACTAGAATTGACCTTTGAATGAGCTTTTGTTTCTATAGTTTCGCCCGCTGATTCGAGTGAAATTGACATCAGCAGGTCTATTTAGGTTTTCAGTCTATACGCGATTCGGCCGAGTTGTATGTGATTCGGCCGAGTTTCCTTAATAGGCAGTCGAACAGCAAACTGATCGGCCGAGTTGTATGTAATTCTGCCGAGTTTCCTTTTTCAGGAAATCAAACAGCTAGTTGATCGGTCGAGTTTCAAGCAGATCGGCCGAGTTGTGAAGCAATCGGCCGAGTTTCTGACCAATCGGCCGAGTTTCTGAGCTGTGAGTGGCAGTTCAGGAAGAATGTAATCCTCAGTAGTCCTTGGCTTCAGGACTTCAGGTTTGGCCTGGTCCAGTTGGCAGGATGCGTTACTAGGATCTAATGACTCCTATCAATAGCATAATAAGAATAGAATTGGAATAATTAGACCCACATCAGAGTAAGAATGTATATACAGTAAGATGTTAAAACAGATGGGAAAGATCAGAATAACTAAGAATTAGTCGAAACTGATATCTGAGGTTCAACTTTGGGGTCTCAAATGTGAAACCCTTAATTGGGAATAATAGAACATGATAAGAAGTTCATAATCAGTTTATTGATTAATATTACATGAACTATACATATGAAATATAGAAAAGATATGTGAAATGTATGTATGGTTCAAGATAGCAAGAATCAATCATGAAGAATGAATCATATAATAGAGTATAATGCTTTTATGGACTCTAAAGCAAAGGCTAAGTAGACAATAGGGTTGAGCATTCAATAGGTCCATAAAAGTAAAGAGGATCGTATGAACATGCAATTCATAAGACTAGAACAACAAACTAGTTTCTAAGCAAAGAACATAGGTGTAGTTTAACAAATGAATAAGTCATACAAAGGTGGACTGTATTCAGAAGAGAAAAACTTGATTGAAAGAGAAACTATGTTTGACCCATGCATGATCCACTTGATTTAAAAATGAAGAATATGTAATGTATTCAACATGAGGAAAAACTAATAGAAGGACTATTAATTTAGAACGTTAACTTCACAATAGTATAAAGATAAAGGAGGAAATATGTGCAACATGGTATACATGACCATACATATGAATAAGCAACATGGTCATAAGAGAAAAATTTAGAATTAATGATGACGGGTTAAAGAGTAGTATAGGGAAAGAGGACTATGAAATGTAAGAAAGGGTTTGAAATATGATGGAGAAGTTATAAAATAAAGAGGTTGTGAGATTCAAGTAAGTGCTGATTAATCAAATATCTCTGTTGATAACTAAGTAAAACTACATATGAGAATGTATTAAGGGAATGCTTGAATACAAGAATTCCAAGTCTTAAAATCATCTTCTCTTTCATATATTCCTTAATGAGAGCAAGGTGGGAATGAAAGGATAAGAGAAAATGAATCATATATGGTGCATAACTACCTTGGTGGGGTCATCTAGTGAATGTAATAGTGACATACAGTATGATGAAGTGCGATAAGAAATAAATTCTTGTGTGATAGCAAGAATGATGAATAATCCATTCCTATCTTAAATGATTCAATGCTAATGATGTTTATTGTATATAATCATATGAAAAGGATAGGTAGCAAAAAGTATAGAAGTAATGAATAAGCAGAAAGATATGGGAAAGCACTAGCTTTGTGTAATATGTGAATTTGTTTTTACATGTATGATTTGTTGAAGGCATATTAAGATATGAAGTTGGTTCTACATATGATTTCGGTGTATTTGTGCAAGCTATATGTTAAATTAAAGGTGTATGATAGTAGTAGTAATTCATACCAGATATGCATCCTAGTATTGTGTATTTGTGATATGGTAATACGGTTTGGATGATGTCAGAACACATGGAGAGATACCCTGAACAAGGTAGTCATACTTATTCACTCATATTAATAGAAAAGGATGATAATCAGATTGTTTGGACAAGTAACCCTAATGAGGTGTAGCTTGTTATACCTAGCTCTAATATAACTGAGTGATGGTAATTGAATATGATTAATGCTTGAATGACTGATACAATTGTTGATTACCTTATCACTGTTGTTGAAACCCTAAAATGATATAATGTGATGGTTACACTTTGAATTGTGTGTGGGCCCATAACCCACAGGTCCCAGGATCGAAATAGGATAGTATGGAATGAGGTGGTAATGCTTCACCTCATGAATCTATGACCCAATGGGGATGCCAAGAGTAGTATTGTGCAATTCATTGTTGAATCTAGTCTTTTAATTCAAGACTGTTTTGCTATCTGAGCAACATGTTATTAAAGTTTAAAACAGCATGGTGAACTTGCTTTTGTCACTTAAAGATGATACAGAACAATAGAACTCTCTGAACAGCGTAAGTTGAGATAGTTGTATCAGAGTATCAGAGTTGCGCAGTGAAAGCGTGGTGGTTTATCTTTGTATTCTATATTTGACTGTGGCATAAAGAATTTGCTTGATATCATTGAGAACTATTTGAAATATGTTGTGATTTAGTAAAGAATTAAAAGATCTAATGTTGAAAACTACATTCGGGTATGAAATACAAGAATATAATGGCATGGAAGGATTTAGAAGTTTAGAATAACCTTGAATGTATCTTTCTTGTAGGTTCATGTTTCGAGGATGAAACATTCTAAGGGGGGGAGAGTTGTTACGACCCCATCTGAGCTTAATTGGTAAACTAGGGTTTACCTAGACAATTGCAAAGATTAATTGGAATAATCATTCTTGAAATCTAATTAATGACGATAACACAATTAGGATGTTTTAATTATGATAAGAATTCTAAATGTTCTTTTGTCTTGTAATTAGGGTTTGAGAAACATAAACCCTAATCGGCCCAATATAGGGTTTTGATGATACATGAATACGGAATTTGATAAGTAGAATGTCTCACTAAATGATTTTTAGTATTTTATGTGTAACTCTTATTTACTTCAAATTTTTATATGATTTGGATATATAAAATGTAAACAACATTGAAAAATATCAGAATTTTTGAAGAATGCTCTGACCTGTTTATCGGTCGAGTTTCAAACTCGGCCGATCATATTTCCAGATTTATACAGCAGTGTGGTAATTGAATTTTATCTTTTTATTGGTATATCCAATTGATCTCAAATTTTAACTGTGCTTGAAAAACACAGTTTTAGACACTCTGTTAAATTGTCATAATTTTTGGATGACTTTTTGATCTCTACAGTAAGGGTGTCGGTCGAGTTTTGTGCAGGACAAACTCGGCCGAATATTCTGCAGACTGCAATACAGTAGTGCACTGTTTGATTTTTAATTAATTATTGGTAACTAGAAATGATCTCAAATTTTTAATGGAGGTCTGGAACTTCATTAGGTATAACATATAAAATTTCCAGAATCTTTGGAGCTTCTGTTAGTTATTCAGTAGGCGAATTACAGAAGCTATTGTGAAACTGAATATTCAGCCAATATAATTAAAGTTGAGTGTAGGGTCAATTTGCAATTGACCCAAGCAGCTCAAATTAGCTTATATGATCGACCACACACACACAGCTCTCATTCTTCATCATTTCATTCTAGAGAAACGAGCTCCTAGAGAGAGAGGGAGAATTAGGGCTTGAGTGGAGAAAGTGGGGGAATTGCTGAATTAGGGTTTTGCGATTCCAGGAAGGGTGAAATCAAGTAAGTTTGGATCCTTTGCATAGACTTTTATGGTGAATCTTCTCTCTCATGTCAAGATTTCCGTCCATGCTCTGATTTGATCCAAGAGGATGTCGCAATTCCCTCTTTTCTCACCTTTTCTTCATAATCCCTCTTTTTCAAGGTTCCCGAGTTGAATGGAAGAAGAATTGGGAGATTTGCTAGGGATTTGATAGGAATTCGAGATTCCCTGAGTTGAGCTGCAGTTGTGAGGTGTTTTCACACCTTAGGGTGAGTGGATTCTTCCTTCAAACATTCTAATGCACGAATTTGATTATAACATCCAAATCCCTAAATGCTTAGCATGTGAATTCTAAATCCTGAAATGTCTGTTTGATTTAAGTTATTGTAAATTGATATGATATGGATTCCTTCTCTGTTTGAATGACTCTTTGATGGTAGATTCATATCAGATATGTATACAACACTTCCTAGTGAGGATGCTTTTAGATTTACATCAAATGATGTAATTAGGGTTTGACCTAATTGAGATATCGCTAGAGTTTCAACCTTATTGAAAAGGACTAGTAATCCTATAAGTGGTTAGGATGTACCACATGGGTTATCTTAATTGAATTTTATTCTTGATACATGATATCTCAGTGAATGGTATGGAAACCCTAAATTTAGTTAAATTTCCATGGTTTCATATCTATAATGATTGTATATGATTTGTTGGAACAATCTTTATTTAGTGAATGCTTATATCAAATGAAACCCTAAGAGTAGGGTGATGGCATGTGATGAATGAATAAGGCAAATTAAACCCTAAGGATAGGGTGTTCAATGAATCATGATAAGGTGATATGAAAAGTCTCGATATGAGATGTGGTGATGCTTAATTGCTGAATTGTATGTTTCTATTGTAATTAACTTTATATGCTTGTTCACTCTGAGTTGATATCTACATATTGTAGGGCTTCTTATTTTCAATACATATCTCGTAAATTGCAGGTGATGAGATATGACATGCCCTAGAAAGGGATGTTAATGAGATATGATATATGTTGAATATATGAGTTATGATGTTGCTTGAGATATGATATGGCAGGCCGTGTGAGCTTTGTGAGAAATGTTAAATGAGTTATGATTTCTGTTTAAAATGTACCTATAATGATAATGTTAGACTTAGGTGCCCTGAACACCGTAGAACCCTATTGCGCGGTCTGTACCTTTGGGGTGAAATGATCGATCTAGCCTTGTGCCTAGATGGTCGGGCTCGTGTTCAACAATAATCCGTGCGTGTGTCACGGTGGCACGAGCGCAGACAGACAGTGTCCAACAACAACGTGTGCTTGTGTCACGGTGGCACTGGAGAAAAATGGGGGGTTATTCAACATTAATCTGTGCTTGTGTCACGGTGGTAACCCAGTGAGACTCTCCGCCTGTGTACTCAGGTTAGAGGAGGAGTACAGAGCACTCAGAGTTAGTGCAGACAGGCCCTTGTGCGCCTGGGGCCCTTGTGCGCCCGAGAGTCCTGTGCAGACCAGGACGGACAGTCAGACTTAGCATTTCCCGGGTGTGTCGCTAAGTCTTGTACGGTGTGGTCGTAGTGCACTGCGAGTCTCTTATGCAGAGTACACTGCATAAGATCAGGGCATAAGCTAAAATATGATCATATAGGTTCACATGAGTTAAGGAAGACTAGAGCATAGTCTTCTAGTAGCTATTCTTTGGATGCAATATTTACATTCTTTGTTATTTCAATTATATTGTTTTAGAACTGCTCAGTGTAGTATTTATTGTTGTTAAATTTCATATCGTTTACTCAAATTATATCTGTAATCACGTTAGTGCATTAGTCTGTTTCCATGAAGTACTCATTCACTGAGCGAGTAGGCTCACCCCTCTACTCACACATTTTTAGGGTTAACCGCGTGGACTTGGAGATAGTCAGAGCTTCAGTGTAGACCTGCCACAGGAGTCAAGTACGAGATTAGTTGAGTCAGTCGGTCCTTGTCACTCTAGGTCCTCAGTAAGAGTTTAGAGAGAGTTGTAATTACAATGTGTAATATTGTTCCTCTTTGATATGTATGCTAATTAGCAAGTTTTATGTGCATAAGGTGTGAGAGACATCATGAATGTTTATACATGTATCTTTTCTATTAAAGTCTGATTAGTAAAAGAAATGTTCATATTCCTTTGTTAGGATGTTATGTGGTTCATTGCGGAGAATCAAGAGTTTAAAGGAAAAGAAAAAGTTAAGGGTGTTCTTTGTGTTACATATAAGTCCTATCTTATGCCCTAATCTCATGATTTGAGGAAATTGTGAGATTGGGGTGTAACAGCTTGGTATCAGAGCCTAGGGTGAGTGTCAAGGACCATTAAGTTAGTAAGTTAGAGTCCTAAGTGTGTCAGATAGGAGATGTTTGATGTTAGCTTTGGGGATTTGAGTATTTGGATATCCTGGCCCGATATCTGAGTACTTGGATCAACCAGTACAAGCTACTTTGTCTATTCTTTCACGTATACCCTGGCCAGGTATACAGTGGAAGAATGGGCTAGAGAGGAACCCTAGAAATATTAGGGTTAGAAAATGAGAAAAGAAACAAGAATTAAGAGCATAAATGAAAAGGAGATAGAACTTACATTTCATAATGTTGTTTTTGTTGGAAATGTATAGAAATGCTCTTATATGTTTGAATTGAAATATTCAATACTTTGAAATATGGGTCTTTAATATCTGTTGTACACTATGCAATTGTAGCATTTATTGATTTCATTCTTTGTAACAAGTAGACTAGAATTGACCTTTGAATGAGCTTTTGTTTCTATAGTTTCGCCCGCTGATTCGAGTGAAATTGACATCAGCAGGTCTATTTAGGTTTTCAGTCTGTACGCGATTCGGCCGAGTTGTATGTGATTCGGCCGAGTTTCCATAATAGGCAGTCGAACAGCAAACTGATCGGCCGAGTTGTATGTAATTCAGCCGAGTTTCCTTTTTTAGGAAATCAAACAGCTAGTTGATCGGTCGAGTTTCAAGCAGATCGGCCGAGTTGTGAAGCAATCGGCCGAGTTTCTGGCCAATCGGCCAAGTTTCTGAGCTGTGAGTGGCAGTTCAGGAAGAATGTAATCCTCAGTAGTCCTTGGCTTCAGGACTTCAGGTTTGGCCTGGTCCAGTTGGCAGGATGCGTTACTAGGATCTAATGACTCCTATCAATAGCATAATAAGAATAGAATTGGAATAATTAGACCCACATCAGAGTAAGAATGTATATACAGTAAGATGTTGAAACAGATGGGAAAGATCAGAATAACTAAGAATTAGTCGAAACTGATATCTGAGGTTCAACTTTGGGGTCTCAAATGTGAAACCCTTAATTGGGAATAATAGAACATGATAAGAAGTTCATAATCAGTTTATTGATTAATATTACATGAACTATACATATGAAATATAGAAAAGATATGTGAAATGTATGTATGGTTCAAGATAGCAAGAATCAATCATGAAGAATGAATCATATAATAGAGTATAATGCTTTTATGGACTCTAAAGCAAAGGCTAAGTAGAGAATAGGGTTGAGCATTCAATAGGTCCATAAAAGTAAAGAGGATCGTATGAACATGCAATTCATAAGACTAGAACAACAAACTAGTTTCTAAGCAAAGAACATAGGTGTAGTTTAACAAATGAATAAGTCATACAAAGGTGGACTGTATTCAGAAGAGAAAAACTTGATTGAAAGAGAAACTATGTTTGACCCATGCATGATCCACTTGATTTAAAAATGAAGAATATGTAATGTATTCAACATGAGGAAAAACTAATAGAAGGACTATTAATTTAGAACGTTAACTTCACAATAGTATAAAGATAAAGGAGGAAATATGTGCAACATGGTATACATGACCATACATATGAATAAGCAACATGGTCATAAGAGAAAAATTTAGAATTAAAGATGACGGGTTAAAGAGTAGTATAGGGAAAGAGGACTACGAAATGTAAGAAAGGGTTTGAAATATGATGGAGAAGTTATAAAATAAAGAGGTTGTGAGATTCAAGCAAGTGCTGATTAATCAAATATCTCTGTTGATAACTAAGTAAAACTACATACGAGAATGTATTAAGGGAATGCTTGAATACAAGAATTCCAAGTCTTAAAATCATCTTCTCTTTCATATATTCCTTAATGAGAGCAAGGTGGGAATGAAAGGATAAGAGAAAATGAATCATATATGGTGCATAACTACCTTGGTGGGGTCATCTAGTGAATGTAATAGTGACATACAGTATGATGAAGTGTGATAAGAAATAAATTCTTGTGTGATAGTAAGAATGATGAATAATCCATTCCTATCTTAAATGATTCAATGCTAATGATGTTTATTGTATATAATCATATGAAAAGGATAGGTAGCAAAAAGTATAGAAGTAATGAATAAGCAGAAAGATATGGGAAAGCACTAGCTTTGTGTAATATGTGAATTTGTTTTTACATGTATGATTTGTTGAAGGCATATTAAGATATGAAGTTGGTTCTACATATGATTTTGGTGTATTTGTGCAAGCTATATGTTAAATTAAAGGTGTATGATAGTAGTAGTAATTCATACCAGATATGCATCCTAGTATTGTGTATTTGTGATATGGTAATACGGTTTGGATGATGTCAGAACACATGGAGAGATACCCTGAACAAGGTAGTCATACTTATTCACTCATATTAATAGAAAAGGATGATAATCAGATTGTTTGGACAAGTAACCCTAATGAGGTGTAGCTTGTTATACCTAGCTCTAATATAACTGAGTGATGGTAATTGAATATGATTAATGCTTGAATGACTGATACAATTGTGGATTACCTTATCACTGTTGTTGAAACCCTAAAATGATATAATGTGATGGTTACACTTTGAATTGTGTGTGGGCCCATAACCCACAGGTCCCAGGATCGAAACAGGATAGTATGGAATGAGGTGGTAATGCTTCACCTCATGCATCCATGACCCAATGGGGATGCCAAGAGTAGTATTGTGCAATTGATTGTTGAATCTAGTCTTTTAATTCAAGACTGTTTTGCTATCTGAGCAACATGTTATTAAAGTTTAAAACAGCATTGTGAACTTGCTTTTGTCACTTAAAGATGATACAGAACAATAGAACTCTCTGAACAGCGTAAGTTGAGATAGTTGTATCAGAGTATCAGAGTTGCGCAGTGAAAGCGTGGTGGTTTATCTTTGCATTCTATGTTTGACTGTGGCATAAAGAATTTACTTGATATCATTGAGAACTATTTGAAATATGTTGTGATTTAGTAAAGAATTAAAAGATCTAATGTTGAAAACTACATTCGGGTATGAAATACAAGAATATAATGGCATGGAAGGATTTAGAAGTTTAGAATAACCTTGAATGTATCTTTCTTGTAGGTTCATGTTTCGAGGACGAAACATTCTAAGGGGGGGAGAGTTGTTACGACCCCATCTGAGCTTAATTGGTAAACTAGGGTTTACCTAGACAATTGCAAAGATTAATTGGAATAATCATTCTTGAAATCTAATTAATGACGATAACACAATTAGGATGTTTTAATTATGATAAGAATTCTAAATGTTCTTTTGTCTTGTAATTAGGGTTTGAGAAACATAAACCCTAATCGGCCCAATATAGGGTTTTGATGATACATGAATACAGAATTTGATAAGTAGAATGTCTCACTAAATGATTTTTAGTATTTTATGTGTAACTCTGATTTACTTCAAATTTGGATACGATTTGGATATATAAAATGTGAACAACATTGAAAAATATCAGAATTTTTTAAGAATGCTCTGACCTGTTTATCGGTCGAGTTTCAAACTCGGCCGATCATATTTCCAGATTTATACAGCAGTGTGGTAATTGAATTTTATCTTTTTATTGGTATATCCAATTGATCTCAAATTTTAACTGTGCTTGAAAAACACAGTTTTAGACACTCTGTTAAATTTTCATAATTTTTGGATGACTTTTTTATCTCTACAGTAAGGGTGTCGGTCGAGTTTTGTGCAGGACAAACTCGGCCGAATATTCTGCAGACTGCAATACAGCAGTGCACTGTTTGATTTTTAATTAATTATTAATAACTAGAAATGATCTCAAATTTTTACTGGAGGTCTGTAACTTCATTAGGTATAACATATAAAATTTCCAGAATCTTTGGAGCTTCTGTTAGTTATTCAGTAGGCGAATTACAGAAGCTATTGTGAAACTGAATATTCAGCCAATATAATTAAAGTTGAGTGTAGGGTCAATTTGCAATTGACCCAAGCAGCTCAAATTAGCTTATATGATCGACCACACACACACACAGCTCTCATTCTTCGTCATTTCATTCCAGAGAAATGAGCTCCTAGAGAGAGAGGGAGAATTAGGGCTTGAGTGGAGAAAGTGGGGGAATTGCTGAATTAGGGTTTTGCGATTCCAGGAAGGGTGAAATCAAGTAAGTTTGGATCTTTTGCATAGACTTTTATGGTGAATCTTCTCTCTCATGTCAAGATTTCCGTCCATGCTCTGATTTGATCCAAAAGGATGTCGAAATTCCCTCTTTTCTCACCTTTTCTTCATAATCCCTCTTTTTCAAGGTTCCCGAGTTGAATGGAAGAAGAATTGGGAGATTTGCTAGGGATTTGATAGGAATTCGAGATTCCCTGAGTTGAGCTGCAGTTGTGAGGTGTTTTCACACCTTAGGGTGAGTGGGTTCTTCCTTCAAACATTCTAATGCACGAATTTGATTATAACATCCAAATCCCTAAATGCTTAGCATGTGAATTCTAAATCCTGAAATGTCTGTTTGATTTAAGTTATTGTAAATTGATATGATATGGATTCCTTCTCTGTTTGAATGACTCTTTGATGGTAGATTCATATCAGATATGTATACAACACTTCCTAGTGAGGATGCTTTTAGATTTACATCAAATGATGTAATTAGGGTTTGACCTAATTGAGATATCGCTAGAGTTTCAACCTTATTGAAAAGGACTAGTAATCCTATAAGTGGTTAGGATGTACCACATGGGTTATCTTAATTGAATTTTATTCTTGATACATGATATCTCAGTGAATGGTATGGAAACCCTAAATTTAGTTAAATTTCCATGGTTTCATATCTATAATGATTGTATATGATTTGTTGGAACAATCTTTATTTAGTGAATGCTTATATCAAATGAAACTCTAAGAGTAGGGTGATGGCATGTGATGAATGAATAAGGCAAATTAAACCCTAAGGATAGGGTGTTCAATGAATCATGATAAGGTGATATGAAAAGTCTCGATATGAGATGTGGTGATGCTTAATTGCTGAATTGTATGTTTCTATTGTAATTAACTTTATATGCTTGTTCACTCTGAGTTGATATCTACATATTGCAGGGCTTCTTATTTTCAATACATATCTCGTAAATTGCAGGTGATGAGATATGACATGCCCTAGAAAGGGATGTTACTGAGATATGATATATGTTGAATATATGAGTTATGATGTTGCTTGTGATATGATATGGCAGGCCGTGTGAGCTTTGTGAGAAATGTTAAATGAGTTATGATTTCTGTTTAAAATGTACCTATAATGATAATGTTAGACTTAGGTGCCCTGAACACCGTAGAACCCCATTACGCGGTCTGTACCTTTGGGGTGAAACGATCGATCTAGCCTTGTGCCTAGATGGTCGGGCTCGTGTTCAACAATAATCCGTGTGTGTGTCACGGTGGCACGAGGGCAGACAGACAGTGTCCAACAACAACGCGTGCTTGTGTCACGGTGGCACTGGAGAAAAATGGGGGGTTATTCAACATTAATCCGTGCTTGTGTCACGGTGGTAACCTAGTGAGACTCTCCGCCTGTGTACTCAGGTTAGAGGAGGAGTACAGAGCACTCAGAGTTAGTGCAGACAGGCCCTTGTGCGCCTGGGGCCCTTGTGCGCCCGAGAGTCCTGTGCAGACCAGGGCGGACAGTCATACTTAGCATTTCCCGGGTGTGTCGCTAAGTCTTGTACGGTGTGGTCGTAGTGCACTGCGATTCTCTTATGCAGAGTACACTGCATAAGATCAGGGCATAAGCTAAAATATGATCATATAGGTTCACAGAGTCCTTTATTAATGAAAGAGTTAAGGAAGACTAGAGCATAGTCTTCTAGTAGCTATTCTTTGGATGCAATATTTACATTCTTTGTTATTTCAATTATATTGTTTTAGAACTGCTCAGTGTAGTATTTATTGTTGTTAAATTTCATATTGTTTACTCAAATTATATCTGTAATCACGTTAGTGCATTAGTCTGTTTCCATGAAGTACTCATTCACTGAGCGAGTAGGCTCACCCCTCTACTCACACATTTTTAGGGTTAACCGCGTGGACTTGGAGATAGTCAGAGCTTCAGTGTAGACCTGCCACAGGAGTCAAGTACGAGATTAGTTGAGTCAGTCGGTCCTTGTCACTCTAGGTCCTCAGTAAGAGTTTAGAGAGAGAGTTGTAATTACAATGTGTAATATTGTTCCTCTTTGATATGTATGCTAATTAGCAAGTTTTATGTGCATAAGGTGTGAGAGACATCATGAATGTTTATACATGTATCTTTTCTATTAAAGTCTGATTAGTAAAAGAAATGTTCATATTCCTTTGTTAGGATGTTATGTGGTTCATTGCGGAGAATCAAGAGTTTAAAGGAAAAGAAAAAGTTAAGGGTGTTCTTTGTGTTACATATAAGTCCTATCTTATGCCCTAATCTCATGATTTGAGGAAATTGTGAGATTGGGGTGTAACAATTAGGATGATGTCTAAGTTAGGAATATGACATAAAATCATGGTGCATACTGCCTAATCTCAATACTTGGATGCCCTAGCCAAGTAGTCAGGTCTTGAAGAAAAGGTAAGTATGGAACTCTTAGATTGTTATCTTTCTAATTACTCTACTGAAGTAGTCATTTTGAGACAATCTAAAGAGAATAACAAATCAAAAATCATGGTGCAGATATCTAAATCTTACCCTAAAGAAGATGAGAATTACATCATAACCTATTAAAAATTGAATATTTGGTAACTATAAGAGAACGATACAGCACCATCAAACCTAAATATGAATACAGATAAGCTACATAGGAGTTCTTGAAGTTGTAATCCAAGAAGATAATTAAGTAAAAGACAGATAAGTATGTGCTAATAAAGTGATTCATGCTATGAAATTCACATAAGATGGAGAGGACTCTTGTGATAAGTATAATATGAGAAGATGAATAAGAATAATGGTAGATGAATAAATAGACCAACCTATGTGTGTACGAAGTGCTAGTACAAAATTCATGACATATGAAATAAATTAAGGGAGATGATCCCTATCTAATGAAGAATATGTGGAATATGATGATCTATCCCTTGATAAGTGATTGAGAAACATGATAACATGAAAAGACATACATATGAATAATGAAGATTTAATGAGAAAAGAGCAATGAGATGTGATCATCTTAATAATTCCTATGATAATGGTAAGGAACCCAAGCTGTAAGAGGTAAAAAGATACATAAAAAAGTGTAACCTTCATGGGAAAAATAGAATTGGTTACCCCTTTGCTAGTGACCCATGGACAGTGTTTGTTTGATGTGGGAAGTGTGTTTCCCTTTATGTTCTTTATTTTTTAGTCGTACCCTCTAAGTGGATATCATGCCACTTGGTACGTGTGGATTCGTTGTAATTCTGGGATGGATATCTTCATATGATGTGTGATTTCCTTGGACTATAGTTCCAAAATCTTTACGTTTTGTATGAGCATGCTTTTTTATCCTTCCAAGAGTTAGGGGGATTCCTCCTATATATTCCTAGTTGGTTATGATGTTAAGGAAGTGGATGAAACTAGGGTATGAGTTCTTTATAATACTTGTATTGGATACCATGGTAATGAATATTAGTATCTAGAGTGTATCAATTATATATAAGTTACATATATCTATTAGATGAGATGTCCAGTGTTCCTCTTCAATAGAGAGAGAGTTGATGTTGATCCTCCAAATGTTGTTGTGGAGAAGAAGAGTAATTCTATGATGTTGTGTATGGTCCGGTGATAGTTGGGCGAGACCACTATCAGGGATAGATGGTTTGTTGATTAGTAGACATGTGTTACAAAGTTCCTTTAAGATAAACCTATGATCAGAATATCAATAAATAAGAGTTAGAGTGGATGACATAAGTTACATGACCATGATGAGTTTAGGGTTAAGTCATTTAGACGAACTAATATATCAGTAGCATGGTCAACATCTTTGCTAAACCTTAAGAATGTTGAAGCAACTATATTTATGTGTGACAAATTCAACAAGAGTGTGGGAATAAACTGGAGTAACCTCTTAGAGTTGGTATACATATGTTAAGTGTGTTATGTAAATCCTGGTAAGATAAAGACAATGTTGTTGCCTTACCACTAATAAGGTCAACCACGAAGTCATATTTGTTAACTGGTTACAGACAAGTGTATGATTCTTCAAACTAGATAGATATCCAGTCCACCATTGAGATGATTGAAGAATCTTCTAATAACATATTCCCCATAGTTATTAACAACTGGGGAATGCCTACTTGATTGATTGAGTTGCTAATTACAACAATCATTAAAGGAGCATAGAAATGAAACCTTGTGAAGTTACATATGATAAGAGATACATGATGTTCTATGTTTCATAAGAGCCAACAAGTAGGCCTTCTGATGTGTGGTACAACAAATAGTATAGTTCATGATGACAACTAGAGTCCCAAGTTGAAAGGTACTACCAGACCTGTACGGGTGGCACAACAATTCTTATGTTGAACCAAGGTGACACATGCAAGAGTTGAGGGACAAGAATATGTCTTCTATGAGAATTATGTGACATCACCATGTGATGAAAGTAACCATGTGTAATATTTTTGGATAAAATTCATGAGAAGTGTCCATCTATGTGTACCTTGGATTTCGGGGGTGAAATCCATGTACGAGTTTATGGTTGAGAGACCCCTTACCTTTCTTAAAGTGTTGAGAAAGCTTCATTTCCATAATTAAATGCTTATAACCCTAATATAACCTTGTCATATGCTTTGTAATCATAAGACATGTTTAAATTTCAAATTTGGTCCAATTTGGACATAGTTTGTGCAAGTTATGCAATTTTATGCACATTTTGGACGTTTATGCAATTTACCTGAATATGAGGTTTTACTTCCAATTTTTCACTTGAATTATGGTCCATGAATGTTATCTTATAATTCATGAGCTTGTTAGGCTAGGTAGGTCCTAGTTGAACCTTGATTTGGAGGTGTTTTCCTGAAGGGTATTTTAGGGTTTACCCCTTAACCCTTTATGGATGAGCTACCTTTAGGAGGTATCAACCAATGATTTATTTGATTGGCTTGGAAATTCAACAAACTGTGCATAAGTAGGTTTCAATAAATGGTGGTGTATATGCTTGTGTGGTTTCTTGTATATCCTTAATAGTTTAAAGCCATGGACACATGAAGAGCTACTAGGACACCTCAAGTTTTTCTTTTTCTTTATCCTAAAGTTTTATATACCTAACCTTAAGAACCCAAATGAAACCTTAGGTCTTGTATCAATTATTATCTCTCCAGAGCTCATATTTTCCCTACTGGTAGGTGGAGGTTATTCAAAAGGAAGAAGAAGGTGTGGATGTTCTTGGTAGAAGCATCTAGGGTCACAATTTGCTTCCTTTAGGGTTTCTAAAGCTCCTTCTTGGTGATCTTCACCTAAAGAAGCAAGTACCCCCTTCTTTCCTCTATTTCTTTCTCTTTTCTTATTCCTCCTATCTTTCTCCAGGTCGAAACCTTATTGTTCCATTGTACAAGTTTCTCTAGAACTCAAGAATCTACCTATCTTGCTTCTTCTTCTAGGGTTTTGCTTCTTTGTGGAGAAAAGTGCCCATTTGGCCAAGTTCAGATCTGAAACTTGGGTTTTATTTCCTTCTTTGCTCAAGTTTCTTTCTCCTAGAAGTATGTTCTTCTTAGTAGAGGCAAGTTTTATAACCCTATTTATTTATATTGTTTATTATAAGCTTGATAGCTCATGTTCTCGCTTAAAAATGATGACTTAAGCATTAAGAAGCTAACCTTGTTTGGGATTTCGATTTTTATAGTGTTTCCTATTTTCTTTCCAATTCTAGATGAACCTGTAATCATTTGCACATTCTTCCTAAGGAATTATATTACTTTGTTTAGGTTGGTATCACCACCTATGGTTCTAAGCACCTATCAACCGATGGTCCATTTTAGGGTTTCTAGGTTGTTTTCTTCTCTAAATAGATGCCCCGATGATGTAGTCTTCATGACAACTGAAGGTGGTGACCAAGGGTGATGAACAATGGTGTGAACTGATATTCACACCTTAGGTCAGTGTTAGTCTCTCTTGGAATCTTAATGAGTAATGGTTTTATTCTCTAATGATGCTATCAATCAATGATGACATTATCTTAATATCTGATGGTGTTAACTGAATATAGTTCTGATCATATCAACTGATGGTGACCTAATATGTCACAACCAATGATAAATCATGTCACCACAACTAGGGTGAGTCAAGGCTTTACAGTTATCTTCAATTAATCCCTAATCCAATAGTCTCTTGGGTCAAATGATTCAAGGGCTAGATCTATACTCCAAATGATGGTTTTAAAATATGAACCTGGTCCAATGGTTAGGATCTAACACTTCTTCATCTAATAGTCTTGAATAATGGACTTAATCCAATGTTTTAGATTGGATGATTCAACATCCAATGGTTTGGAATGAAAACAATAAGTATTACATGTGAGTCCTAATAATCAGAATTTGATGGTTTCCCTCATGTGATCAATTTAACGATCTTGATTGTTGACATGATGGCTTGCTTAAAATATACAACTGATGATGGGTTTTAACCCAACAATCTATGGGAACTATTTTATGTTATTAAATAAGGGATGTTTAGAGTTTAATAGTGACTCTTTGTAGGTCACAACTCAATGGCTTTACATATGGTTTGTTAAGGTGTTTACTTATGTAAATAACCAATGATCTTACCTTTTCAACATCCAATGGTTCTAGATTGAGATGTGGGTTGAATGATGATGGAACCCATGGAGATTTTCCTTTAATAAGGTAGTCTTACTTTTTCCCTCATATGAATAGAATGGATAATGACCATATCATGTTGACACGTAACCCTAATGGGATATAGCTTGTTATACTTAATACTAATGAACTCAGATGATGATGGGTAACTATGATCAACCTTCATTAGTGGAATAATAGAACAATAGTGTCTCTCTTATTGTTATGGAACTCTAGTATACTATAACCTAATGGTTACACCTTGAGTTATGTGTGGATCCAGACTTGAGAATGGTATGGACTGTGATTATGATGATGTGCTTGATGTATCCAAGATTATATGGGGATAGTATTGAAAAACCACTAGAGAGGGGGTGAATAGGGTTTTATGGATATTTTAAAACAATTCAACTCAAAGCAAACAACCACAAAAATATTGGACAAGGGGACAAGGATTTAGAGTGGTTCCAACCTTAGCAAATACTAAGGCAGTCAATCCACTACCCGGTTGCTTACCCAACCGGGATTTTGAAAGTATTTAATTTTATTACCTCACAAGGATGTTACATAAAATTACAACACTTTCACCAAACCCTTCGGACAGCCTTCACCTAGAAGTAGTCTCACCAACCTTGAAGCAGCCTTCCTTGAAGTAACCTCAAGCTCCCCTTGAAGTAGCCTTCCTCTTGAAGTAGCTTCCCATTGAGACAGCCTTCTTGAAGTAGTCCAAAGTCCACCTTCTCCACCGAGAAGACCCTTCTCCACCTGAGAAGTCAAACCCTCTCCAATCCGCAACCTCCAACCCTAGGAGTAGCAAGGAGAGTACAAGCAATATAAAGGAACAAGAAGGAAAAACAGAAATTACAATACCGTTGTAGCACAAGGCTTGATTTCCTATATCAAGCATTTTGATCTCCTAACCAATGTGTATGCAAGTATTGGTGCAGTGGGTAGGAGATGCTAGCCTATAGGACACAAATTTGGAGCAATGGAAATGAATAGCCAATGTTGGAATTGCTCAAATGCTCACAAGAATGAATAGCAAATTGTAAGTATATGCTCAAGTGTTGCATAAGTGTATTTTGGGTGTCCTATGGCTTGTACTATTTATAGGAATGGCCTATGGATGCTTAAGGGCGTTCTAGACACCTTCTAGGGGGTTCTTAGTGCTTAACTAGCCATTAGGTATCCATTAGTTGCTTTAGCAACGGCTAGTTAATTAATTCTGAAAAGTGCAGACAGAACTCTTCTCGGTCGAGGATTAGTCGACCGAGGGACGTCCTGGAGCAAGTGTTTACAATGTTCATTTCCAACTCCCAACCACCTTGTCTGCTGGGTCTAACGGCTACTTGGGTCTTTCTCGGTCGAAGAGTTTGTCGGTCGAGAGTGTCTCAGTCAAGAATTTTGTCAATCGAGATTAACCCTGTTTCAATGCTTTAATTCAAGTACTAAGTGTATGTATGAGTGTGCAGTTGTGACACTATTGTAGGGGATGGCCTATCTAAGTGTTGTGATTGACTAGGGAAGATCTAAACGCTTGATTTACATGATATCGAAGTACTTGTACATTATATACTTGTACAAGTTTTTACATTTGATTACAATCATGAATTAAAGCAATTTGAGCATATCGATCTTCCAAGTTGTTTGTCATCCACCTAATTCCTGCAACACTCAAGTAGCACGTTAGATTCACAAGAATGAAATATTTTTCATCATCGAAACAAAGGGATTATAATAATGTCCAATTTAGCCAACAATCTCCCCCTTTTTGAAGATGACAAACATTTCCTAATATAAAATAAGGAAATATAAATCATATGAGTTTCATACCTGAAGTTTACCTTTTGTAGTCATTCTCTTGTTTGCAAGTGTGCTGGCCCGAGATTTATGAAACTCATTTTACTTTATGTTTTTGATTTTATATTATTTCTCCCCCTTTGTCATTTCAAAAAGATATCTAAGACAATCATTTTGTATGACTTTAATTTCTCCCCCTTAATTTTATGCTATGCCCCCCCTAACTGAGATATTCATATTTAAAATCAGGGATTGATATAATTGTAAACCATTTATTGTCGAATTTAGCCACAATTTGTTTCGCAATCATTTGCAAAGGATGTTAAGCCTTGGAATGATATGAGATCCTTTTAGATCCATGGCATATGTATTTTGATTTCTCATCCATTTTACACAGGATGTTAATCCCTGAAAATGATATGAGATCCATTTAATCTACTAATAGAATGTATCTCTAATCAAATACACGAGATGTTAAGCCCTTAATTTGTTTAGAGAATTTCGTTAAGAACAATATATATTTCATATTCATGAATATTGTAGATTTCTTTGTTTTCATAACCAAAACTATTTTTAAGGATACTAAGGTCATAACAAGCTTCAAATGATGTTTTCAAAGTTTTGTAAGCTTCTTAATCTTATAATCAAGATAGTTTGTGTGAGCTCCCCCTTAATCTTATAGTCAAGATAATTTAAGGATTCTAAGGTCACAATCAATATTAGATCATAATAAGTTGACCTTTTATGAGAGTTATGCACTAAAATTATGTTTTCAATATGATAAACACGTTTTGAATCAATATACTAAGATTAAGTGCAGTAAAATGATGTACAAATAAGCATTTTTTCAAGCTTATTTTAGGTTGACCTTGACTTTGACCATAGCGCCCCTTGGTCAAACTTGATTTCAACCAAGAGGCAAATTCTACAGATTTCCAATTTGAACACTTATATGTGAAGTATAATTTCTGCAGATTTTTAATTTAAAATGCATTTGTGCCATGATGTTTTACTTTTTATGCAAAATGGCATCTCTATATGATCTGAATCATAATGATAAAAAACAATATCCATTTATGGTTTGTATATATGGATCAAAGATCATTTTAGAAAAACCAATGAAACATAATGATAATGGCACAATGATTATGATAGAACAGTAGAAGCATATCCACAATACAATGATCAAGATAGAAGCATGTAATTTCATGAAATACAATGATTATGACCATTTAAATTTTAATACACATGGTTCCTACATAGAGAGACCAATAAATACTTAGGATAAACCATGTGGACTATGATAAAATAGTAATGTCCTTGATTATACCAACATGGTGCATAATTTTCAGTTTTAAACCATGTAAATCAAAATAATCTCATTCATGATTCATGGATTTTCAATTTTAATACAAACCATGTAAATGAACATGCTTAATAAACTTTTTAAATCAATGAAGAAAGTATGTTCAATATCAGTCTTCATATAATACTTTTGCAATATGTTTTAAGGATTTCATATACATAATTTTATACCTTCATTCAACAATTCATGATGCAAAAGATCAATATGTCTTGATGAAAAGATGGTCTCCAAGATTCATTCTTGATTTGCATATAAAATCAATCATTAACAACAAATTGATAGCAAACTAGATTAAATAAAACAGGTTCAGATTTATTGCAAACTTGAAAATAGGAACCTGCTTGGTCGACTATTTCTCAACTGACACTGTTCTCGGTCGAACAGTTTCTCGACCGAGAAAGTTTCTATACTGTTTCAGAACTATTTTCAGTAATTGTTTCTAAGTAAAATAAGAATATGAAAGTGAAAACTCAATTGTGTTGAGATATGACATTTGTATATCAAGAATCAGTTTAGGTCAAATCTCAACTAGTCAACTTTAAACTTCTAAGTTTTAGGAACCCAAGCTAGATCATCATTCCTTTTCTTGTATGGGCATGAAAAAGAGTAGTGTCCGAGACGCAAACAATAATGATAACATATGGAATCAACCTCATATCTCTTTCTATGATTTTGTTCTAGGTTGTTTTTGGGTACATATGTATATTTTCCTTTAGGTACATACACAGATTGATTTTCTAGCGCTTGTGTCTTTCTCCAACTAGGTTTTTGATAAGATTTACCTTTAGGATTATAACCTAGTCCTCTCCTTCCAATTTGATGATAAGAATTATTTTAAATTTTGTCAAGGGTATCATTGTTATTCAAACTACTAATCTTTTGTTGTAGTTTGACAATCTCATCCATTCTCTTGTTGATGTCTAGCTTTGCTTGATCTAGATAAGATAATAAGGAATCTCTTTCTTTCACAATAGTATCATAATCTAGATGTGTACACAAAACAGGTTGTTTTTTAAGATCATTTACTTGAGTTTGCAAATTTATCTTTTCTAGGGAAAGAAGATTGCAATCTGCTTCTATTGATTTTAGCTTAATATTATGATCTTCAATAGCCTTTTTGAGATCTTCATTTTCATAAGTGAGAGCAAGAAGCTTAGCATTTAATTCATCATTTTCCTTATTATATTTCTTTAATTTCTTCTTGCACTCAATGTACTTATTATGTGTTTCTTCAAGACTAGCAATTAGCTCTTCTTTTGATAAATCAAGAAGGCTTACCTCTTCTTCTTCTTCATTGGTTGTAGCAATGAGACAATTTTTGTGCACCTCTTTCTTCTTTTCTCTCCACGGGCAACCAAGTGTTGTGTGGCTTGTTCCTAAGCACCAACTGCAACTTGTTGAAGATTGGTCCATACTTTTCTTTTGCTTGCGGTTGTAGACACTATCACCCTTCATTTTTTAAGACTCGATTAGAGCTCCTTGAAGCCTACTCTGATACTAATTGAAAAACCAGTAGAGGGGGGTGAATAGGGTTTTATGGATATTTTAAAATAATTAAACTCAAAGCAAGCAACCACAAAAATATTGGACAAGGGGACAAGGATTTAGAGTGGTTCCAACCTTAGCAAATACTAAGGCAGTCAATCCACTACCTGGTTGCTTACCCAACCGGGATTTTGAAAGTATTTAATTTTATTACCTCGCAAGGATGTTACATAAAATTACAACACTTTCACCAAACCCTTCGGACAGCCTTCACCTAGAAGTAGTCTCACCAACCTTGAAGCAGCCTTCCTTGAAGTAACCTCAAGCTCCCCTTGAAGTAGCCTTCCTCTTGAAGTAGCTTCCCGTTGAGACAGCCTTCTTGAAGTAGTCCAAAATCCACCTTCTCCACCGAGAAGACCCTTCTCCACCTGAGAAGTCAAACCCTCTCCAATCCGCAACCTCCAACCCTAGGAGTAGTAAGGAGAGTACAAACAATATAAAGGAATAAGAAGGAAAAACAGAAATTACAATACCGTTGTAGCACAAGGCTTGATTTCCTATATCAAGTGTTTTGATCTCCTAACCAATGTGTATGCAAGTATTGGTGCAGTGGGTAGGAGATGCTAGCCTATAGGACACGAATTTGGAGCAATGGAAATGAATAGCAAATGTTGGAATTTCTCAAATGCTCACAAGAATGAATAGCAAATTGTAAGTATATGCTCAAGTGTTGCACAAGTGTATTTTGGGTGTCCTATGGCTTGTCCTATTTATAGGAATGGCCTATGGATGCTTAAGGACGTTCTAGACACCTTCTAGGGGGTTCTTAGTGCTTAACTAGCCGTTAGGTATCCATTAGTTGCTTTATCAATGACTAGTTAATTAATCCTGAAAAGTACAGACAGAACTCTTCTCGGTCGACAAATTGTCGATCGAGAGTCCTTCTCGGTCGAGGATTTGTCGACCGAGGGACGTCCTAGAGCAAGTGTTTACAACGTTCATTTCCAACTCCCAACCACCTTGTCTGCTAGGTCTAACGGCTACTTGGGTCTTTCTCGGTCGAAGATTTTTTCGACCGAGAGTGTCTCGGTCGAGAATTTTGTCGACCGAGATAAACCCTGTTTCAATGTTTTAATTCAAGTACTAAGTGTATGTATGAGAGTGCAGTTGTGACACTATTGTAGGGGATGACCTATCTAAGTGTTGTGATTGACTAGGGAAGATCTAAATGCTTGATTTACATGATATCTAAGTACTTGTACATTATATACTTGTACACGATTTTACATTTGATTACAATCATGAATTAAAGCAATTTGAGCATATAGATCTTCCAAGTTGTTTGTCATCCACCTAATTCCTGCAACACTCAAGTAGCATGTTAGATTCACAAGAATGAAATGTTTGTCATCATCAAAACAAAGTGATTATAATAATGTCCAATTTATCCAACAAGTATGGGTTAAGGTTTGTGAATTAATGTTGAACTATAACTTCAATGTAACCTACCTTGTTGAAACTAACCCTAATGCAGGTAGAGAATGGTGTTTAATCACGTTATCTTTTCTTGAATGAATTAATATAATGATGGAATATCCTTTCTAATGATTGATTGAAACTCTAATGTGTTAACTGGTGGTCATTATAGCTTCATGATCTATGCTTTATTATGCTAAACTTGTACACTATCAGTGTGATGATGGACAATCATACATAGATTCCTTATATGTTGATACAATAAAGGAATGCTCATAATTTCTAAGATAATCCTGCAATGTTATCATGTGAACATCTTTTAGTTCCTTAATGCAAATTATGATGAGTATATGTATCACATGCATGGTGATTTTGTTTAGTCTTGTTATAAGGCATATAAAGATAATGACAAACTTGCAGGAAATGAATGATAGTCTTAGTCCTTTGGGCATGGTTGAGCCCTGAATAAGGTGTAATCCTCTTATGTTGACAAGGGTTGATACCATGTGATATTGTGATAAGGATTCATATACCGTGATAGTATGATGATGAGTGTAGTCTCATGAATGGAAAGTGAATAGTACCATGTGGTTATGAGATGAGGAACAATTAGTTTCATACATTTTTATATCTTATGAAGTTGTTATATGTTAATGCTTGCTAGAGATGAATTAGGGTTTTTATGTCCACTTGTTTGATGCAGCCTTAATTCATCCAATTGGTAATAACTAATCAAGTGAAACTCTAATCATGTAGTGCCATGTGTCATAGAACAATTTCAGTGTTATAACTTGCTGGTGGTGAAATGAGCAATTCCTGTGGGAAACTCAAAGCGCATACATAACATGTTGAGTATGCGGGGACAACTTAGTACCCTAATATCAAGAAATTGACGATGGATGTAGTCATGCTTAGGATATTTTGATATTGTGATGTGTGAAAGGCAGTAGTATAATTGCAGTATGCCTCTTATAGAACGGTCATGCATGAGCCTATTCTATAGTGTTGTGACCTATACCAAGGGAAGACTACTTGTTAGCAGCTTGACTATATGTCACTATAGTGGCATCTTTGACTGATATGTCACTACCTTCTTGGCCCGTACTGATCAGGTAGAGGAGAGATCTTAGGATACTAGCACTCCTATATCTTGTACGAAATCAAATATCCCTTCATAGGGTTGGGTTGGACTTTGGATGGTACAATTCAAACTCCCCAGGGTGTAATAAAAGATGTAATATAGCCATATAGAATATCTATTTTGGGTTACACACAACGCTCCATATTGGATGACAACCCATGTTTGCTTTTCTTACATAGATATGATGTATAGAAGAATAAGAGATGATAGATATGCTTATTTTGTAGTTATGCTAGTGTTGTAAACATGCATATGTTGTCAGATATACTGACACTAATAGTTAAGATGATGTTTCTAGCTATGTTTAATATTGCTAGCCATGCCTTTGTAATTAGAAATGCTTAAAGTACCAAACATTCTTATGTTGTCAGTTTTGCTTGTGATGTTATATCTACTTATTATGTAGACTTGTTCACTTTATTAAACATGCCAACATTGATAGTCATGTTATGCTACTAGATTTCTTATGCTACTAGATTTTTATTAGATGCAAATGAAACTTGAGTAGATATCTTTGAGAAGAAATGGATTTATTTGTTACCTATATATAAATTGATAATCTTACATGTTTCTAAGATTATTTGCTCAACCTTTTTAGCGTGCTTGAACTGTTCAATATGCTTAATTGATTATTAAATACTCACAATGCTCAATTATTTATTATTTAATCTGATGTAATCAATATCAGTTGGAGAGAGTTATATCTCTTGCTGGGACTGGGCCACACCTTGTGGGTCACCATATCTTTCTAGGTGATCCACAACAACAGTAGAAAAACTATGATAACAAGGAGTAACTGAGGTGATGAACCCTAGAGATGTTGTTAGTTGTCTAGTATGTCCTAGAGTCATCCCTGTACTCTCAAGTCCGGGTAAAAATTTTGTATACGGTGCTTAGATTGAATTGAGTTTTCAATAGCATGTTATATGCTTGTTCAAATAATAAATGCGTAAATGTTTCTTGTGTACTATGTATATGTGGTGGCTAAGGTCATAGAACAATTATAAGATATTCTTAGTATAATATGAATACAAGCAAGTTGTTGGGCTCTTGTGCAATATTTTAGAGCATGATGATTATGTTGAAATCGGTTTTAATTTACCCTATTTTCTTGGGTTGTGTTTAATTAAATAGTTATCATGTTTTGTGTTTTGAGTGATCTCATTTAGTGTAACGGGTTGTTACAATAAATTTCATGGATAAGGGAGAAAGAAAGTTTGAGGTGTCCATGTAGGTTGACATGTGTCAAAGACTCTTTTGCATATAACACAGTAGGTCCATTGGTCTCCCTTCTATCTAACCATCGACCATTGATTCTAGGAGGACCATCGTTCTTCCAAAGTAGGCTAGAAATTGGTCTCCACCCCTCAAAGAACCAATGGCCATCACATATAGCCATAAAAGGGTAAAAGGGTACATTCTGCCCCACCATTGGTTGAGGGCCTCCATCTACCTCAACCATCGATTTCACCACTTCTAGGGTGAATCTTCAGCCCACCTACTCCCAGTGGAACCATCAGTTGGCACCTACATTAGGCAAAACCTTCGGTCTCCTTGTTTGCACACTTAGCAACTCCTTCATCCATGAAGGGATAAAACCCTAATTCACCACTCAAGGGAATCACCATCAAGAAAAGGTCCAAGAAAGTTCCCCATGGTTCAAAAATCTCAAGAATGATAAGAAAACATCGAAGGAACATAATGCATGTGACAAATTGCATATAAAACCTATCATTTGGGTAAACTTTAGAAAAGACCAAAATGTGCACAAAACTACATAACTTGCACAAACAGTGTCTGAAGTGGACCAAACTTGAAACTTAAGCTTTTCACATGATATCAAAACACCTTAAAAAGGTTTATTTAAGGTTTCAAACACTAAATGATGATAATTAAGCATGTTTAACCAAAAATCAAGGTTTAGGGTTTCACAACCATAAACCCCTAACATGGATTTCTCCCTTGAAATCCAAGATAGAAAAAGATGGGTACTTCTCATATACCGCATACACCACCCTTCACATGTTTATTCCCATCTCATAGTGATGTCACATCATTCTAATAGGAGTCATGTTCTTCTCCCTTAACTCCTATATGTCACAACATAAGTTAGCATAGGAATTTCCACATAAGAAACATCCTTATGTAACTCCATTTCTATTGTCCCTATCACTTATCCTATACTAGGGTGACATTTTCCCAACCATGTATCATAGGAACTACTGTCCAACTTGTACAACTCAAGTAGTACCTCCATGGTGGAAATCTAGCTATCATCCTGAACTTTTTCCATATGTTACTTAGGAATCAAGTCTCTCACGATAGTCTATCGTATCAACACATTACTCACAAGCCATACTTGGCTACCCTTTCACATTCTTCATCCTATGATACATCATGTGTTCAAAGATGAATTTTCTCATGTGCTAAGTCACTTATACCATCAACATCTAGTGCCATTGTTTAGTTAAGTGATCATACATTGTTTTTGCCTTATATAGGTTTACACATCATCCTTAGCAAATGTATTGTAACCCTAAGAAAACACTTTAGGTAATGTCAAACTATCTTACTAAACTTGTCACACATAAGTATTATTGCTTCAACATTCTTAAGGTTTAGCAAAGATGTTGACCATGCAATGGACCATCTTTGAAGTACATTGATATGTCATTATTCAAAGCTTGCCACAAGTCATAAAGACATGATGTGAGATATTTGTTCCTCCTATTTATAAATTCAAATGATACATTAATTAGTCTAAGCAACATAACTCTAAACTCATCATGTTCATGTAACTTATGTCATTCACTCTAATTCTTATCCATTGATATTCTGATCCTAGGTTTATCTTAAAGGGATACTATATCACATGTTTGCTGATCTACAAACTATCTACTCTTATTAGTGGTCTTGCCAATTATCAACAGACCATACACAACATTATATAATCACTCTTATTATTTCAAATAACACTTCTCTAAGGGAGAGGAACACTTTGGAAAACTTATATAATAAGCATCTCCAACGTTCACATACTTCCCATACTATTCATACATCTTGGATACTAGGATTCATCACCTTGATATGCACCTTATGTGCTATAAATAACTCACATCTCTATCTCAACTACTTTCACCATCACAAGAAATCTCAAAGCATATAAGAGGATTCTTCCTAATTATTGGAAGGCTCAAAAAGCATACTCATGATAGACTTTAAGATCTTGGAACCATAGTCTAAGTAACCACATACCATATCAATATATCTACTCCCAATATTACAATGAATCCATGTGTACCAAGTGGTATATTATCCACTTGAACATTGTGCCTAAAAAAGAGAGAACACGGAGGGAAACATACTTCCCAAACACATCAACACTGTCTAAGGGTTACCACCAAGGGAGTTAACTGATTCTATCTTCACCATGCATGTTACTCCTTTTATTTGTCATTTTACCCTTTTTTTAAATGGGTTCCTTTCCATAAGCATATGAATTATAAATATTATCATATCTCATTATTCTTTTCTCGTTAATTGTTCATCATTCTAGTGTATGTTCTTTCTCTTTATCATGTATTTCAACCACATATCAAGGGGTAACTCATCATATTTCACATTTTCCTCTATGATTTCTCTTATATGTCATGATAGTTTTACTTTAATACTTTCTTACACACATAGGTTGGTCTGAGTTTAACTTTGATTCTGTTTTATTGTTATATTATTGTTCTTATTCATCTCCTCATATAACATTTATTCCAGGAGTTCTATTCTCCTTACATAGATTTATACCTCAAATCATTCTGTTATCACAGGTTTATCTCTATTTTTAGAGTAAGGTTGAGGTATTAGAACCATGATTTCTTATTTTTTATGCTCTTTAGATTGTTTCAAAATAACTACTTGATCAGAGTAATCAGAAAGAAAACAACCTAAGGGCTTCATACGAACCTTTTCTTCAGTATTTGGGTATCCAAGTAATGAGATTAGGCAATATGCACCATAATTCCATGTCATGTTCCTTACCTAGACATCATCCTAGTCCTAAGTCCTAGTCTCCCTGTAGACTAAACGAACCTAGAGCTATGATACCAACTTGTGATAACATGTTTCACTAGACGAGATTACTGAAAACACAAAACACAATCGAACACTAATTAATTACATATCCAAAAATGAGGATAAATTAAAACCAATTTCATCATCACCAACATGCTCTGAAATATTTCATAAGATCCCAACTATTGCTTGTATTGATATTAAACCAAGAATATTTTACAGTTTGTTCCATGGCCTTAGCCACAACACATATACATATACACATGAAACATTATATATGTCACATGTACAAGCATCAGAATGCTACTAAAACATAATTCGATTGAAACACCATTTACAAACTTTTCCACCTAGACCTGAGAGTACAGGGATGACTTCTAAGACACACTAGACATCAAACAACCTTCTCAAAGATCCATCACCATAGATCCTTCTTTGCCATGGGTCTGCTACCTCTATTGTTGGTCACCTAAAAAGATGTGGTGACCCACGAGTGAGACCCATGTCCTAGCAAGAGATATAACCTCCAACAATGTTTATTGATTATAACAATTAAGTAATTAAACAATTTAAGCAGATTAAGCATGTGTAAGATATAATCTTTGGTATCAATGATGTTTAACAAAGTACATGAAGGAACTGATAACAACTATCATTGTTAGCCTGATTATCAACATATGCACTACTAATAGTATAAGCAGTCTAGTGGCATAACATCTCTATTATCATGAATAAGTCTAGCAACATAAGCATATCTATCATATTGAACAGATCTACATTGTAAGTAGAGCTAATCATCAAAAGCACAACTATCTGTAATAGTAAGATTAGTGGTTTAAGCATCTCTTATGACAGAGGTATGGATTAATAATGTAAGAATAACTATTAGCATAATCTTAACTATGATATATTGACAGCATAAGCATGTTTACTACATGAACATCTTTACAACATAGGCATATCTACCATCTTTTTTTGTACTATACATCATCTAGACATAAAGAGAACAAACAAGGGTTATCATACAATGTGAATCATTGTGTATAACCCTAAATAGATATGCTACACAACTACATTATATCTTTCATTAATCCCTGGGGAGTTTGAGTCACACCACCCAAAGTCCAACTGACCCATACAAAGGCCTATTCAGTTCTGTATAAGATCTAGGAGAGCCAATATTCTAAGATCTCTTCCCCTCGGTCAGTTTGAGTAAAAAGGCAGTGACATATCCATCAACGCCGCCACTATAGTGACACCCAGTCAACTTGTTAACACCTAGTCTGCCCTGGGTACAGATCATGTCATTAGAGAATAGGCTCACGCATGCCCGTTCTATATGAGGCATTCTACAGTTATACTACTGCCTTTCACACATTTCAATATCACAATATCTGAGGCATGATCACAACCATCCTCCACAACCTGCAATTGTGGATGCAAATAGGGTACTCGACTTGCACCCCCACATATTCAACAATACGTGCTCTGAGTTTTCGTTAGGAATTCTCATTTCACCATCCAATAATTTTTGAAACTGAAGATGGTTCTACTACATAGGGCACTACATGATTAGGGTTTCACTTGATTATTTATGCCAATTGGGTGAATTAATGTTGCATCAAACGAGTGGATATACAAACCCTAATTCATCTCTAGTAGACATTAAAATTTAACCATTTTAGAATATATAAAATGTATGAAACTTATTGCTCCTCATCTCATCACTACATAGTACTACTCATTGCCATTCATGAGACTACATGTGTCATGATACCATAGGATATAAATCCTTATCACAATATCATAGGGTATCAACCCTTGTCAACATAAAAGTATTACCCCTCATTCAGGGCTCAACCATGCCCAAAGGTCATAAGACTGTTATATCATTCCATGCAATGCCAACATTATCTTTCCATGCCTTATAACAAGGCTCTAGAAATATTACTATACATGTAACACATGCTCATCATGACATTGTATTAAAGAGCTAAAAGATGTTTGCATTATAACATTGTAGGATTATCTTAGCACTAAGAGCATTCCTTTATTATATCAACATATAAGGAAGCTATATGATTGGCCATCATCACACAGATAGTGTACAAGATCAACATAAGAAAGCATAAATCATGAAGCTATGATGACCACTAGTTAACACATTAGAGTTGCAGTCAACCATCAAGAAGGATATTCCATAATTATATCAATCATTCAAGGGAGGGTCACATGACTAATCACCATCATCTATTTGCATTAGGGTTAGATTTAGCAAGATAGGTTATATTAATGTTATAATTCAGCATTCTTTCACAAACCCTAACTCGTGGTATCCCCATCAGATCATGGATGCATAAGGTGAAGCCTGACCATCACATTCCATACTATTCTCAAATATTGGTCCACACATAACTCAAGGTGTAACCATCAGGTTATAGAATACTAGGTTTTCAATAACAAAAAGAGATTACCTCATTATTTTATTAGCCATTCAAGGGGGATATTCATAATCAATCACCATCACTTATGCACATTACGATTAGGTGTAACAAGTTAGCTTCATTAGGGTTGTATATCAACTCATCATGGGTTTATCAATTATATTCATTCAAGGGAAAATGTAAGATTATAAGTTTAAGGGCATTGGACCATCAAATTCTCATCATTAGAACCCAAACATTACACTATAGGCTTAACCCTAAACCATTGGATGTTTAAACATCAAACCCTAATCCACGGATCATGTGCTCTATTCAAAATCCTAGGTTAAATCATAAGTTCAACCCTTGAATCCATTAACAAAGGAAACTTCGGTTAAAGGTTTTAAAAGAATGAACATACGGGAACTAGGTTCAACATTGGTTGTGGTACTAGGTATCACCATCGATTGGTAAGGTCAATATCACCACCGATTTGACACCATCTATTGATATATGAGAAGAGTATTGAACCATCGGTTGATGAGATTATAAAAGAGTGTAGAACTGACCTGAGTTGTTACCATAGGTTGACACCATCGGTTGTCACCATTGGTCATCACCATCAGTTCCAATCAAGAATCAACCATTGGTTCCTATATGAAGGTAGAAATCAACATAAAACACTAAACATAACCATCAGTTGAACCATCCCTTAGGCCGCTAAAACCATCAGTTGTGCTACATCCACAAAGTTCTAAAACATCACTAAGGTTGACCATTGGTTGGAACACTTAAACTAAACCAAAACAGTAAGAAAAACAACCATTAGGTCTGGGTTTAGAAGAGATATAACAACACTAATACCTTATATATAACCCATCGTTTAAGGATCTCCATGGGTCATATTTGGCATATAAATAAGGTCTAGATATTTTTCTATCTTACAAAAGTCATACCCAAGATCTCAGGTTGGTTTGTAGATGTAAACTATTTATGAACAACACCTAAAATTTAAACCCTAAACTAGGATGGTTTTCTTCAAGCTTAGAGCATCATATACTAGGTTTAGGGTAACCATTGACCATAGGAGACCAAAATAGCATAACTATCAGTTCGAGAGTTGAATAAAGTCATCTATATAGCATCAAGGTAGAAACCATCTATCATTCTTAGGTACCAACCATAGCTTAGCAAGGAAAACAAAGGAAGACTAGTTCATTAGTACTTAGAAGAAACCACCATTTATCCCTAATTATTCACCATCGGATAAGGAAATCACTAGGAACTTAAGACCATTGATTTAAAGCACCAAAGGAAAGCTAAAACAACAGCAAGGCACCTTCCATCGGTTGGCATACCTATGCCAAACCAAACAGCATACACTAAACCATCAGATTTCCATTGAAATGAAGGAAAACAGCTCCAATACCCTAATCATAGTCGTATATATTATAACAAAAGCCATTGTTTTCTCACATAAAAGCAAGATATAGGGTTTCTTCTACCAAACAGAGTACATGCACAAGGTTTAAGATCCACTAGTAAAGAAAAACTACTTAAGAATCATCACATAAATCGAAACCCTAGGTAAGGTAGCTTCTTTAGCTTAGAACTTCATTTCTAGAGTAGAAGCATGAACATGAATGGTGGTAAGCAAGTTATCTAACTTCCCTCTAGGAAGAAGGTGCAACTCTAAATAGCAAGGAAACTTGAGCAAGGAGGGTAGGAAACCCTAGTTTCATATATGAATTCAGCCAAGAAAACTTCTTCTCTGAGAAAGGGAGTAAAACCCTAGGTGAAGAAAGAAAGAAAGGTGAGTTTTTAAAGATAGGACAAGTTTTACCATGGAAAACCATGTTTGCGACCAGAAAGAAGAAGGGGGAAGAATAACAGCTAAAGAAATGAAAGAGACAAGGAGAAACTTACTAGATTAGGTGGAAATTAGCAAAGGATGCTTTACCAATCCTAAAAGAGGGTAGATCTAAACTCTAGCCATACATGCAAGAAGTTCGACCATCATCTTCTTCCTTGGGAACCTCCTTTACTTCCCTAGCAGGGATAACAAAGCTCTAACAACAGGGGAGAGATAAGGGTCTAAAACGTTTCATTTGTGTGCAAATGGAGGGCTATATAAATCTTGCAAATAAGGGAGAAAGAAATCTTGAGGTGTCCATCTAGGTTGCCATGTGTCAAAGACTCTTTTACATGTAATACAACAAGTCCATCGGTCCCCCTTATGTATAACCATCGGCTATTGATGCGAGGAGGACCATCGGTCATCCAACACAGGCTAGTCATCAGTCTCCACCCCTAAAAGAACCATCAGGCATCATAGATAACCACAAAAGGGTAAAATGGTAGATCCTTCACCACCATCGGTTGAGGGATTCCATCTACCTCAACCATCGGTTGCACCACTTCTAGCGTGAACCTTTAGCCTCCCTACACCCAGGGGAACCATCGGTTGGCACCCCCATCTGGCAAAACCTTCGGTCTGTACATACTGAATTCTAAAAGTAATCTCCATGTAACCCTTTTCCCAAAGTTTTCTTCTCATTTCTGTCCTTTGTTTCCTTTATGTCTAGTTAGTGGAATTTATAGTGGTTTGGTGAACATTTATTCACTATTTGTACCAATAAAAAGGTTTATGCATAAATACCTCAATGAAAGTTTATTTAAGGACCCTAGTTAGGTGTTCTAAACCTTAATCTAACTTTGTTATGTGTTTTGAAATCATAAAATGAGCCTAAGTTTCAAATTTGGTTCAATTTGGATGTTGTTAGTGCAAGTTATGCAATTTTAGGTACATTCTGGGCTTTTCTACAATTTACCCAATTGGGAGGTTTTGTTTGCAAATTGTCACATGAATTATAATCCTTAGATATTCCCTTACCATTCTCGAGTTTTTGAACGATGAAGCGCCTAGTTGCATCTCAGTTTGAAGGTGTTTCTCTCTAAGGGCATTTTAGGGATTACCCTCTTTATAAATGAGCTTATCTTTAGAAGTTATCAGCCAACAAGGTTATTTCTTTTATTTGAGGTCGGTAAGGATGGCCTATAAGTCTCTATGGGTGTTTATAACCAATATTTGATATTCAAGAAGCCTCTATGAGTTGTCCTCTTACATGGCCATGAAGCCCTAGGCTAAGGACACATGGAAAGTCCCATAGACACCTCATGCTTAACCCCTTCTTTATAAAGCCATATCTACCCCTTCCCACCTCCCAATTTGAAAAATCTTGCTTTTCTTCTCTTTCCTCCAGCTTAGAACATTGTTCCTACTCTATTTGGCCACAAAGGTTTTGTCCCAAGGTAAAAGAGGGTGCCTACCTCGGTGAAGAAGGCTCCAAGGGTTCCAAATTGTTTCTATTTGGGGTTTCTAAATCTCCTTATTGGTGATTTCAACCAAAACTAGTAAGTTTCCTCCTTTACTTCCCTATTTTCATGTTGTTTGTCTTCCTACCACCTTCTTCCAGGTTGGAACCATGGCCTTCCATGGTGAAACCTTATCGAGAGACCTTAAACACCTCATCTCCATGTTCTTTTGCTAGGGTTTTTCTCCTCTAAAGTGGAGATGGTGCCTCTTGCTTGAGATAGGAGCTTTGTTGGAGAAACCAGCCTATCTAGCTCAGGAACCTTGCTGCTTGAACCTATCCACCTTCCCTAGAGGCAAAGAGGAACTTGGACTCAATTAAAGTGGTGAAAGTTAGTAATTGATATCAGCAACAGAGGTAAGTGCATTCCTTACACCCTATGTAGGGATAATTGCAACCAAACCCTATATTTCCCTAATGAGGCTTTAATGAACAATATTTCCTCTATTCATGACTCTTTTGTTAAATTGCCTCAAAATCAGTAATGATATTCTTTTTCTTGGGTCTGGTGCCCCACTGCCATGTTTCAGATATATGATGTTTTTACTTGCCATATTTTCGCTTTAGCATGTTGATTTTATTAGATTATTTAGGTATAGTATTGGTACTTTTGAACAACCACCCAAAGATATGGCATGTAGTTTTGCCTTTGGGTATGTGTTTACTCTCCCCTTATAAAATTGTGTAGGTGAATGGGAATGTGTTACTCTCCCCTCACCTATAGGTTGAGGTCAGGTAGGTATCTCAACCCTACATAGTTAATGTAGTCAACATTAATCATGCATGTGAAACTTTGTATTGTTTTCTTGATATGGAAATCATCTATCTGATTATGCCTCATGCTCTTGGTCTCTTCATCTTAATGTGAAATATTAGCCTTTAATTCCATGTTATTTCTTGTTCTTTTGTTCTTATTCTCTATTGATACATAACTTGTTTTTCTCTCTCTTGTTGAGTGATCTCCCAACCACCCAAGTTTAGCGAGGTGTTGAGCATGACCAAGGAGAACATAGCTTCCAACATGGACCTAGATCTTGGAGATGATTCTTGGAGATAGATTTGAACTAGTTTAGACTTCCCTCTACTTAGATCCTTATGTTGTATGATACAAGTAAACCCTTATGGGAGATTATGATGTACTTTTGTAATCTTTTGTGAAAATTGAATATAGTCATTTTTTAAATTCCACTTCTACACTTTGGTTGTTTTGAATATCATTTATTGAAATTTGGAAGTTTTACACCTGTTCCAGCATACCTTTGAGTGTATTTGGAATGGATGTTTTATTCTTCAATTTTTTAGTAGGGAGTGGATCCCCTCTCAGGTCTCACTCCTTACAACATCATATCAGAGCCCATGATAGTCAGAATCTGACTATTTCAACTTTATCTCCCTAATTAGAACCCTTGCCTCATATAGTTCCTCTTTAAGTGATATGTTTGCCCTAGAATTGATCTATGCTACACTTGAGATTATGAAAATTTGATTTAGGATTGTAAGAGTTTTACATGAGAAACATGTTTAGTTAACCATAATGTGATGAGCCTATTAGGTAGCTATTAGGGAATAAGTTGAAAGAAAAGGTGTCTAGAAAGGATCACGGTTCAAGGACTAGCAAGATTTTCCTCCACACCACTATCTTGATTTACGAGGACTCCCAGATCGATAGGCTACCTACCTAGCCTGAGTTGATATTGATTGTCCAAAATAGCATGCCTATAGACAGTAGTAGCCTTAGGCACCTAAGTTGGATACTCTTGAGAACCAAATATGTTGACCTTGTCTTTCAGGTGTAATGACTTGTTTGAGGATGGATACCCAATGTAATTCCCTTATGTGCCCTAGAACCACATGTTTGGATAGTATATCCCTAATAACCAAGACTTTGAAGTTTGGTGTTTAGTAAGCAATCAGAGTGTGTAGCAGAAGCATGAAGGATCTTGTACATGGTTTATTTAAACTCACCATTTTACCTATAGATTAGTTTGGCTTGGTAGGTCAAACCTTCTAAGGGATGGAGAGAATTTGGTTTGATGATGTCTGGGTAATTAGATTTCAAGGATGAAATCCTTTTTAAGGGGATGGAGTCCTGTAACATATCGAAATCTAGCTCCACTGACTCTAGAAACTCTAACTCCATAATTAGGAGGATAGTTTGCTTGGATCCTTAGTTTTGACCAAACAAGTTATAGTTGTAACCGCACATGCTTGTTGTTATCCTAAAGAACATATAATCATCATATAATGAATATTTCACATGTTTGAACCCTAATGAATATCCAATGCATATAATATGAGTAACTCACATATTAATACTAATAGTGGGTACACGATGCTAAACATGTCTTGGACCAATAAACCCTAATGATATAACGATCAAGATAATTGTAACCTAATCTTGGACTTAATGCATACTAAGAATGTATAGGTGAAGAATAATGATCATATTGACCTAAACCCTAAGTTGTAATCATCTAACCTTAACCTATACATCCTTAATGACATTCTTGATACATTAGTGACATTAGGTGTCAGAATCAGATAACATACTTTAATACACATAAATGATATATAATAACCTAATCATAGATTAATCAAGTCATCAATGTGAAATGCATATCACCTTGTTCTCTAATACACACCTAATTAATCACCTAATCATTACATGACATGTGAATCAAATCATTAATATGTAATATTTCCCACCTTGACCATTAAAATACATATAACGACATCAATATGGAAAGAAGTAAATAGATTCACATAAATGTGCATAATCAAGTGAATAAATATGAGAAAATGATTAATGATGGCATTAATGTAAGTAAGGTGAATGTGATAATGTTTAATATAGATATAAGTAATTAATGTGACATTATCTAGATTAATTATAACATATTGGATAAAATGTGTTATTTTCATGCAAAACAATCTATTATAATTCAATATGTTGATAATCAGAGACAAAATCCAAATTATTAAGGATAATAATCAAGTATATTGAGAAAATTGAGTAAGACCTAATTGTGCTAAAATTCTTAATGAGATAAATAAGAAATATATAGGATTTTTGTATAATAATAAAATATATATGTGCATTCCTTACACCCTATGTTGGGATAATTGCAGCCAAACCCTATATTTCCCTAATGAGGCTTTAATGAACCCTATTTCCTCTATTCATGATTCTTTTGTTAAATTGCCTCAAAATCAGTATTGATATTCTTTTTCTTGGGTCTTGTTCCCCACTGCTATGTTTCAAATATATGATGCTTTTACTTTCCATAGTTTCTCTTTAGCATGTTGATGTATTAGACTATTTAGCTATAGTAGTGGTACTTTTGTACAACCACCCATAGATAGGGCATGCATTTTTTACCTAGAGAATGTGCTTACTCTCCCCTTATAAAATTGTGTAGGTGACTAGGAATGTGTTACTCTCCCCTCACCTATAGGTTGAGGTCTGGTAGGTTTGTCAACCGTACATAGTTAATGTAGCCAATTTAATCATGCATGTGAAACTTTGTATTGTTTTTCTTGATATGGCAATCATCTATGTGATTATGCCTCATACTCTTATTCTCTTCATCTTAGGATGAAATCTTAGCCTTTAATTCCATGTTATTCTTTTTCTTTTGTTCTTGTTTACTATTGACACATACCTTGTTTTTCTCTCTCTTTCTAGGTTATTTCCCAACCACCCAGGTTTAGATCAAGGTGTTGAACATGACCAAGGAGAGCATAGCTTTCAAAATGGACCTAGCTCTTGGAGATGATGATGGGATATAGATTTGAAATAGTTTAGACTTCCCTATAATTAGATCCTTATGTTGTATCATACATGAAAGCCCTTATGGGACATTAAGTTGTACTTTTGTAAAATTTTTGTGAAAATTGAATATAGTCATTTGTTTAATTTCGCTGCTACACTTTGGTTGTTTTGAATACCATTTATTGAAATTTGAAAATTTTACACCTGTTTTGGTATACCTTTGAGTGTATTTGGAATGAATGTTTTATTCTTCAAAATTTTAGTAGGGAGTGGATCCCCTCTCGGGTCCTACTCCTTACACTGTCTCCTGGGTTGCACACTAAGCAACCCCTTCATCCATGAAGGGGTAAAACCCTCATTCACAATTGAAGGGAATCACCACCGAGGCAAGGCTCAAGAAAGTGCCCAATGGTTCAAAAATCTCAATAATGATAAAAAAACATCTAAGGAACATAATGCATGTGACAAATTGCAAATAAAGCCTCTCATTTGGGTAGATTTTAGGAAAGTCCAAAATGTGCACAAAATTGTGTAACTTGCACAAACAATGTCTGAACTGAACCAACCTTGAAACTTAAGCCTGTCACATGATATCAAAACACCTAAAAGGGTTTAGTTAAAGTTTCAAGAACTCAATTGTGATAATTAAGAATTCTTAATCAAAAAACAAGGTTTAGGGTTTCACATGCTTTCTCTCATGTTAGTTGTTAATTAGGGTTTTGTAGTTGATCTTCTTCTTGTGATTTACACCTTGATGACTTTTCAATTTCATGGCGATCACCAATCAACTTTGGATTCTATGTGCTCTCCATGTTTTTCTTTCTCTTCTTTATGTGGTTGCTCAGAATGTTGATGTTGAGTGGTCACCAAATTTTCCTTAGTGGTTGATGAGTTTTACACCTCTTAGAGGTCTCTATGTTTACTAATTTAATGGTCGCTAAGATCGGTTACTTATCTTTGGTCACCAATCATTCCATGTTATTTTGATTGCCAAGTTTCACCTTTGTGGTCGCTAAACTTTGGACCTTGGATTCTATGCGGTCAATGAATGTTATGAAACCCTAACTACTCGCTATGGCTTCAAGATTTCAATCGGTTTCCAACCTTCTAAGTTATCTTCGGTCACCAAAGATTGGCATTTTGTTTGGCCAATTATGTGTTTGACCTAAGTGGTCATTGAGGTGGTTAACCTCTTCGGTTGCCAAGATGGTGTGGCCTAGTTTTCAGCGGTCAATGACACCACCTACCCTATGCGACTGATGATGTTTCTAGTCTACATGGTCATCATGTTATGTTGACTCTATGATGATGATAGTTGATCTAACTGCATTCATGGTTGATGGATATGATGATGAGTTAAGGTTTACTTTTTAATTGCCAATTTGGAGCCCTAATATAGTTACCATGTTGACCCTAACCCTAATCTAAGTTAACGATGATAATGCCTAGCTTGCTTGAGTTATTAGCATTTTGACGGAATGCTCTCTCTCTTAATGTTGATGTAACCCTAATTTGTTGTTATATGAACATCATAGCTCTTATTTGCAATGATAAGCCAAATTTTAGATGTCACACATATAGTGATGGTATTGAGCCTTGATGAGGCATGGAAAGATAATGATGCTCTTGCAATGATGTGGTGACCTTATGACCTTGGATATAGATTTGTGATAAACTTTATATATCATACATTTTATATAAGTTGTAGTTGCAACATACACCATGCTTTGTAGAATTTTTTAGGGTTTTATGTAACTAGATTGAAGCAGCCTTAAATCACTTGAATGAACTTAACTGGACAAGTGAAACCCTAATCATGTACTTGCCATGTACCATAAATCCATTCTAATGTCAGGATTAGCTAGATGGTGAAACGAGTACTCCTCTTATGGATGCTCAGAGTCATATACTGTTGAGTATATGCATGTTCACAAGGATGGTAACAGTCATGCCTTGGCAGGAGAACGGTTGAGGTCGTATCTCAGATGATTGTGCTTCAGTACATATGATTGGTTGAGGATAGTTATGGTTGCACCTTGAATGCTTAGGTTTGTATACCCTAGTTTCACTAGTACCGTGACCTTTTAAAGATGGACTAGGTTGTTCATTAATATTGTGACCTATATACCAAGGACATACTATGTTATTTGGAAGCAAGAGTTATATGTCATTACGACAAACTCGTACTGATCAAGGGTGGATGCGATCTTAGGATTCTGGCTCTCCTACAAATCTTGTATGGATCTAATTTTGACTTAGCAGTGGTTAGTTGGAATTGAGTGGTATACCTCAATTCCTAAGTTCTTAATAAAAGATATAAATAGCCATGCAATATATCTATTTAAGGTTAATGTAACATCCCAAAATTTTAAGAATAATTTAAACCTTAGAATGTGGTTTGACTTAAAATAAAAATAGTTGAGGGTCTTAATGAAAATCCATTTCTAAAAGATAAAGAAGTGAGAGGAGTAAAATAGGACTCAAAATACAATTTTCTTTCATATGGGCATCATGTGTTACAATAAACTCATAGATATAAATGTTGATCTTCCTTTTTCTCTCTCCTCTAAATAAGTTACTCCAAAAGACATAAAAGGTAGATAAAATAACTTTTGAGTGGACAATAAGTAATTATCTCAAAATTTGACTCAAGTGATCATAAGGTAAGTATTTTCCCCATTTGTCTAATGTATTAATTAAAGCTAAATGACTAATCAGGAATTGTGTGGAAATTTCTAGAAAAGGCAAGTTGAGAGTAACCAATGGGCATAATTCAATCCTAACTTGCACCCAAGAGAAATAGACACCTAATAAGGTTGCTTTCCAAGTTTGGATGTAAAAGGAGGTTAATTAATGCCTTAAATGAATCAAATATGTATTTTTCTTAAGGGGCAAGAAAAGGGTATCTAACTTTCATTTTTTGGCCCCAAATCTTGCTCACACATAGATTATATTAAAAGCTTTAATTAAAAATTTGGAACCAATCAGAAATAAGGAGAAAGAATTATGAATTTATTAGGTTTCCTAAAGTGAGAAGGATTATGGAATTTACATCAACTATCACAATCAAAATCGGACTGGGAAGCTATATCTAGCCTTTTATTTTGGCACGCACAATGTGGGTTGTTGGATCAGGATCCAACGACACTCAGGTCGTCAACTACCTCTGGATAGGATCGAGAAAGCTAGAATAGTAGTTGGAAACTTCTTTGGTTTCGTTCTCTCTCCCCTGACTATATCTATTCGTGAAAGGAATCCCATTGGATTCGGATGACAAAATCAAAGCTACCAATCCCTAGTTTTCCCTATTTTCTCATGGAATTGGGACTTTCCCTAATTGGCAGACCCCTCATCGGCCAACCCTCCTTGGACCAGGTATATATATATATATATATATATATATATATATATACATATATATATATATGGGGTAACAATCCCCTGTGAGACCCTACTTTGGTCCATAAGTCTCCACAAGACCAGAAGCTACCTTTCCCCCATCAATTCCTCAGCTAGCCTCACCTTTCTCCTCCTATCGTCTCTCTACAACTGCCAGGTGATCTCCTTCACTGATCCATCATCTCCACCCTTCTACTTGACAATTGGGGCATTAGACGAGTTTAGGGAGGCATGACAATGGCTTAGGTACCCTCTTTGGTTGCTTGGGAGGCCACGATCTAAAAGTCAACTATCGGGTTGACTGCCTATGCACGGAGGAGGAAGCTGCGACGGTAGAAGATAACGTTGGGGTAAATTACTAGCATGCTCTTGACTCATACACTAGATACTAAGGGAGTTGTCATCTTCTAGTCCTTTTATCAAGAGCCGCTCACATGGACAACCTAACCGATGCGGCTGTGATCCATTGGCTGCGCCGAGCCCCCGTGGCCCAGTAAGGTAATTGATCTTTTTCTAATGTGGCTTGTTCTCATTGGCCAACTAATGATAATCTTGCAAAAATTATAGTAATTACTAGGATAATCAGATTAAGATGAGTTATATATGAAAATTGACCAGAACAATGGATAAAAATCGTTCCAAGACCTAATTCTACTTCTAATTATAAAAGTGCTAAATATATAAAAACCCTAATTCCTTAGTTTTAATGATCATGATATGTTTAAATGATCCTAATATTCAAAATTCTAACCTATTTAGATAAAAATATCATCTTGGATCTAATTCAAGAGTAATAATTCATATGTTATCAAAATTAGGATTTTAAGTGATGAATGGAATATAGATTGATATGTTGAATGTTATGAACATGGTGTTTAGGGTTTTCAAACCCCAAAAATATGATTATAGTTTGAACCTTGGAAGGAAGATCAGATCTCCTCTAAGTGCAAGATAAGTGGTCCATGCTAATTGAACATAAGTAATGTTTGCTTTTATGAATGTATGTATGAAATGAATGTTATGAATGTGTTATCTATTTAAATTGCTTAAAGTTAATGAATTTATGATGAATTGAATGTAATGTTTTACTATCCATATTATGGCATCATCTTCATACACATTAAGAGTAAAATTAATATTAATATTTAGGAGAAATTTAAGAGTTTTAAGAGAAAGGTAATGTTAAAAGATTACTTATATAAGATCCTCACCAAGAGGTTCCTCAGAGCAAAACTAAGAGGCACTTCGGTGAATAAGAGAAGAGGAACTTAGGTGCAACCCAAGAGGCACTTTGGTGCATAAGAGAAGAGGCACTTCAGTGAAAAACTCAAGGATTCTTATATAAGTCAAGATAAAAAGAAGTAATTTAAAAGAAATTGTGTCCCTTTTTCAAAGTTTAATGTTCAAAGTTTATTTTCAGTTTACATGCTTTCTTTAAATTATAAGATTCTTGATTCCACTTACAATTAGTTTTATGCATGGCTGGGGGCGCGATGCTTGCTAGGTAAGGAGCAAGCTTAGGAGGAATAAGTGCAAGGAATAGCTCAAAGAATCTTCAAGAAGAAAAGACCTAGTGCGTGCCTTTTACCAAGCTGATCTAGAGTTTTAGATATCTTTTACATTATGTACAATCTTGTCATCAAAGTAGATTAGACAAACTTGATGTAGATTTCCTTTTGCCACACTATGTATGAATCAAATTTCAATCAATGCAAAGTGTTTCATTTATTCAAAAATTGCAATTGAATATCATGTTTGTGACACCCCCTTGAGTAAAGTGCTTCCTCTTAGTGATTTATTTATGTTGTGAAAAGTGGGGTGTTACAGTTAAACACGCTTCACATTGGATGTTAACCCATGCCATGTTTTCCTATAATGTTTGGTTGTTATGAAATTCGGTAAGAGAAATCAACGGTATAAAAAGTGGTACCCTTGTCTATTTCATTACAAACACTGTTAGTCCTATTTTATCTGTTTTAGCTACTTACCCAGCTTAACTTGTATAAACTAATTAATTTTGTTAATTTGTTTAACATGTTTATTTAGATGAATCTGCTCATCTTGTTTAATAATGATACATGTTATAAACAATAACTATTGGTTGAGAGTTATATCTCTCAGTGGGGTATGCGTCTCACCTCATGGGTCACCACATCTTTTTAGGTGGTTGTCAGCGGCGTGGTCAGGATCATTGTGCTGAAGAAGAACATCTTGGAGAGAAGTAGAACAGAAGGTTGGATAGTGGTTGTAGAGCCCTAGTGTCGTCCTTGTACTCTCAGGTTGGGAAAGGGGATGTTTTATAGATGATATGCATATCGATATGTGGTTTTGGTAGTGTTCCTATGTTTTGTATATGGCTTGTATAAGTAGAACATCTCTCTTTAGTATACATGTTGTGGTTGATGCCACTAGACATATATGTAAATACCCAGTATGGTATGTGATGATGCATAGTTTGTTGGACCTTTATATAATGTTTCTGAACGGAATGACAATATATGAATCGGTTTTAATTTACTCACTTTTTCTGGTAATATGGATGTTTAGCTGTTAATCGTGTGTTTTGTTTTGAGTAATCTCATTCGTTGTGGTGGGGTATCATAACTCAGATCTCATAGGTGTCCTGGTTGGTTGAAAACTAGTTTCTCATTTTCTCAGTAATTTCATGAATGTTCTCAAGAAGATTGAAGAAAAATTGCAAACATAGATAATTCAAAATTATTTGTTGGATTGTCATGGACAAAAATTAAATATTTGTGTGAAAAAAGGATGTTTTAGTTGGGCACTTTATGAAAAAGTTCTTAGACAAAGAAAAATTTTGGAATAAATTACACTTTTGGTCTGAAAAGTAGGTTTCTTCATAGAAAGCCCCGAACTGGGTGAAAGTGGGTGTAACTCAGTGGTTTAAATATGTGGAAAAATATGAAAAATTGTAAAGAAAATGATAAATGTGAGAAATTAGTAAAATGTTGAATGTACTCTATCATTAGCCAGAGAATTTTACATTAATCATGAATTTACACTGAGTGAGAAAAATTAGAGTGTCAACACATCCATTCTCTCCTCTCCCCCATTACTTCCATCCTCTCCTCCTATTGCTTCCCTCATCTTTCCATCACTTTCCTTCTCTCCTCTCATTGCTTTCCTTGTCACTTCCCTCCTATCACACATTACTTCCCTCCTAACTTCCTTCCTTTCCTTCCATTACTCTCCTCTTCACTTCTCCCACTACTTCCCTTCTCATTACTTCGGTACTCACTTCCCTTCTCTCCCTAATTCCCTCCTATTTTATTTTCTCTTTCTAGAAGTGAGGTGTGAAAACTCTCTCTCTTCTTCCTCTCCCACTCTTTCTCTCACCATCCATCATTCGTGCATTGCATTTGCACTGTCATTCCAAATGTCAACAACAACCACTCCCCTAAACCACCATTAATTTCCTCCAAAAATTCTTAAATCCCTCCCAAAACCACCCTGTATCACATGACACACTCCCTATTTGACACGATAGTTTTCGTTTCAATAATAACGAGCACGAGCAAGAAAAGCATCTTATCCTTTTAGCTACTCCCCTCATCAACAAAATCCTGGACAGGTGACAAAACACCAACAACCACTTGTCCATGGAGATTCAGTATTGAATGTGGGAGGAGCAAATTAAAACTGACCCGACTCGAGATTATGACACTTGGTCGTTGAATGTTTAGGGCATGTTTGGTAGGAAATAAGATGAGATCATTACTTTTAAACTCTGAGAATTAAGAGGTGATTTTTGTTTGGTTAGTAAATAGAAAAATAAAAATATTGGTTTTCAATTCGCAAACCACAGCTGTTTCGGTCCAAATTCCAGAAATTCATACCACCCGCTAAAAAGGTGTGGTGGGGTACCAAAGTCTTACGGACTCGTCCCATATATACCAAATGGAATTGAAGTGAAAGATTTGATTTTGTTGATGTGTTTTTTAATTCAACAAACTATATTCTATTACACCCTAGCAAACATGTCCTTAGAGAAAAATCAATACATGTAACGACGGTTTCATATCATGTGTGTGGATTTTTCATCGTAAGATATACATACAAAAAGAGGCAAGAGGGGCAACAGACAAATTGCTACCCCCTTCCCTGGTATATTACACAATAAACAGAACCCTTTTTCCCAAATTCACAATTTTTACGTTTCTTTTTTCTGTTTAACTAGCACTTTCGAATTGATCATTTCTGTACCACCGACCTACCTATGTACTACCAACGATAATTGAGTCCGCTATTGGTTGGTAGGTTCTGCAAATTTCAACGGGCACAGATTGGTAGGTTCTGCACACGGAATCCGGCATCGGTTGGTATTCTTCCTGGGTTTGCCTTTCGCCGGCCCTGATCGGCGACGACACTTTCCCTCTTACTCTTGGAGAGGGCAACCGTCGACAAGAGCTTGGCGGATACAACCTTCCTCGCCAGCAACCGCCACATCTCCTCGTCGATGTTACCGTCATCATGATCGCTGTCCTTCTCATCCGTTTTCATCGGAGATACAGAGGCCAGAATCGGCGGCGTTTCAGGGCAGTGATCGAGCTCGTAAGAGACCGCAGAATGGAGCCGAACGAGCTGCGCCATGCGCCGGCACCGCGCACATCCACCGGAGGACCGGCGTTGCTGGCACGCCGCGTAGTGCCGGATCAGCGCCCTGAGCCCCTCGCACGTCCGTCCCCAAGGGCAACAATCTTTGTCCTCGCCCTTGATAAGGCATTCAATTGGCCCTACTTTCCCACAACCTTGCGGCCCTTGCCGTAATATGTGGTGTAGGCACTCGACGGCGTCGCCGAGCTCGACGTACGCCCTGTTCTCTTCTTTCCTCTTCTTCCCTCTCTCCTCCCTCTTCTCAGCCTCCTTCACGAACCTCGCGACCTCCGCGTCCAACCTCGGGTTCCACCTCCTTAGGAACCTCCAACCCTCCGTGGCCTCCACCGCCGCGGATTCCTTACGGACGTAGTTGAGGCAGCGCACCCTCAGCCTCGGCGCGTCGCATAGGCGGGATAGCTGCAGGAGGTCCGCCACGTCGTCAGCCTGTACCGTCGCCGCAAGCGCCGACTCCGCGGCACGTTTTAGCCACGGAACGCGATTGGCGTGGGACAGAACCAGAAGGTTCACGGCCATCTTGTTGTTGTCGGTGCCGTGGTTGTCTTCGGGGGACAAAGATGCCATCTTTCCATGGTACAGGCATCGGAGGAACGCAAGGACGGCGTCGCACGGGACGCCGGGGATGGGAAGGATGGCGGCACCGTTTTGGTGGCGTTTCGGGGGGCGTTTGAAGAGCCGTGATTCGAGTACAGGGGATGCGGCGGCTAGGACCCATGAGTGGGCTTCTATGGCCCTTCCTTTCGACGTGATGACCCGGACGTCGGCGCCGGCGACGAGGCACCGCCACTCGTCGCTGTCGGCTGGGTCTTTCATCCAGAGATCCGATGATGTCAGTAGATCGGGACCTCGCAGCCTCCTCTTACCAGCCACCATTTCTTTCTTTCTCTTCCCTGAATCCAATCGAGCACACTACCCCTTCCCCTGCCTGCCTGGCCTTGATCTCTTCACCTTCTTCTTTACTCGTCGCCCGCAATCAACAGGAAATGAACAAAACGAAATCGATCGGCGTCTAAGACTGAAAGGACGAATCGGAAGCAGGGAGTTTAGGCCAGCCCCAATCGCGGTTTTTATAACCGAATATCAACCCCCACGAGAAATGCGAGCTTGGAGGAGCCGAGGTGACAGATGGGGCGGAAACCGACAAGCAGCTTCGATCGTCCTGCTTGGGGCCAGGGGTAATTGACCTGTAACCCACCCAGTTCTGCGTACTTGGGACCCACCGTAACCGCTACGTATTTTGGTACGTATAATGATGACCGGTAAAAGAACGGGTTAGATAAGAAACACGTCACGGCTGACTCAGCCATTTCCTAACGAGCGGCGGAGAGAGGGCAGCGCTCCAAACCAGGCAGAAAATGTGAGGTAAGGAGGACGAGGCACCGGCCAACCAGTCATGCCAACGCCTTCTGACGTGGAGAGCACACGACGGAAGTCACATGCAACCGAGTATTTTTTATTTTAGAAAAAGCTATACATTTTCACAGATATAAAACCCTCAAAAAGCCAACAATCAGGATAAAGGGGATGCCTACCTCCAAACAACCGATTCTTAGGCTTAAGTAATTATAAAATTATAAATTTAAAATGATGACATACCGGCCAAAGGAAAATATAGGGGATCTCGTCTCATGCATAAATCGAAGGGCTCGTAGGACATATTCTTCCATGTATCATTGTCACAGATGTATACAATTTCTAGAAAGATACAATGCGGACCGAGCAAGATATGTTTATGCAAGGTAGGAGGCGCAACGAACATCATTAACTCTAATTTTTTAACCTAAAAAATGGGGGACGGTTTGATGTCGCTATTAGTGGAGCGTTACGAGCTTTCTCTTTATACTGTCAATATTTATAAAAACATGTCATTTTTGAGTTGACTAATGCTACATAATTCATCTCGATGAACGTATGTGTGAAGTGATCTCTATATAAGTATAAATCCATACATTGATTGTGGCGTAAATGTCTTAGATTAAGAAAACAAAAAAAGTATCACAATAACGAATCACATGTGTTATGCGTATGCGTGGTATTGGTCATTAACATTTTAAGTTGGTTATTTTGTAACAATTTTAATAGATCTCATGTATAATGTGAGCATTGTCTCACATATTTATCCTCTTTGTTTGTTTAGTGGTTCAACCGATGCATTTTATCTCTACTTACACATATTAGTAGTAGGTCATGTTTATCAAATTAAAAAAAAATCATTAATTTGCACATGTGTCCTAAAAATATTATTAGTGTACATGTTTCCCATGCAAGCCCAATACTTATAAGTTCATGGAGTACATGCTTAATTCCCCACACACTTATCAGCAGAAGCTCACCATTGTTACATGTTTATCTGTATATGTCCATTAAGCCAAACAATTACTTTACGAGTCCTTTATTTTATTTGGATAAGTTTTCATACAATGGACTTAAGTATGGTCTTTAATGCTACTAACAAATGACATATAGAGTGCTAACTGGTCATGTATTCTTGAGTGAAATGTGTTTTCATAATAGGAGCAAGAAATGTTTCTTGAACCAGAACCAACAATTAGATCAAACACATTCTAACAACCCATTCTTATGTTAATCTTAAACCCTACTTCATATATAATTATTTGTTTTGTAACCTCTTCTATGATAATCGAAAACCCAATTTATTCCCCCCCCCCTAAATATTCATAATAACAAAAAAAATTGATTACAAACATGAAGAAGACATGATCCAATTATGGTTTCCCCGTCTATTTTGAGTAAATGATCATAAATACTTGATCAATGGTAGTTTGTCATTCCTTGGTTAGTGGTTCTTTTGTGGATTCGAGAGGGTGTTTTTCAAACTACTAAGGTTTTTTGGTGCTTCGAGAAGTAGACAACATGCATCTTAGAGAAGTAGACAACATGCGTTAGGTTTTTTGGTGGGGTACTAAGCTGAGGGGTGAGCACGGGTCCAATTTTGTAGATCAGGGAATGTGCGTCTTGTAACATCATTTGAAACTTTGCCTACTAGGGATCCGAATGAACACAATTTCACTGCAGTTCTGAAAAGAAAGCCTGGAAACTAGCGCCTGCAATGAACCGACAACTGAACTCAACTGCCTTCATCTGTCCATCCATTGGGATCGTCATCCATCGTGTTTGACGTTTTTCCGGGTGAAGAACTGGAGGGGAATCAAAATGTGGGTTGGTAAACAAATGAACGGGCCAGGTTCTGAAGTCAAGTATCTGGTCCCCTGTGACTCCCCACTCTCAGTTCCAGTGGGCCGGGTTACTCCATGTTTGTCTACCTTTATTAATTTCACACGGCCTGATGGGGATGTTTTCTTTTTACAAACGTGATATAGAGCTATCACTGACATACAAGGAGACGAAGGAGACATGAGCGGTCAGGCAAAGAACAAGCTGGCTGTTGGCGGCGAAGCAAAGACACTCCAAAGTCTCGAGCTGCAAGCACAACTGGACATTCTAAGGAGACTGCTTTTCCACCGTCCATATATAACTCTAACTGCTGTTCTTAGTCATATATCACATTGATTCTGCACGATAGGTCACCATCCATCATCTATTGCAGACAAGGTATCAACATCTAAGGGGTTACTAAAAGATCATCCTCCTTTCTATAAAAAATCTAAAGGATAGCATGTGTCTCGGGATATATAACCTGGGTTATGGATCCAAGGAAAAGGCTGTCTGCTCCATCTGTTGCGGTACGATAAAAGGTTGGGTGAAAAGTCAATAAGGCCCTCTTTGGTAAGGATGAAGTGCGAATTTGAGGTACATTTTGTAATTACAAGCTCACACAATTACAACCGAATATACCTAACCAAACTAGTAAATAACCTTTTTTGGAGCAACGACGTGATGCAATATGCAACACTTTCGCCATTTGCTGTCCCGTCGTCACGCCATGCTCGTCCGTCGCGTCTCACGTGTTTAAATTCAGGTGACCAAACAGCGTGATCGATTTGTACCCACTGGCTTTATTAATTCCTTCACTAAAGCACGTTTTCTGGTCCTACTAGTGGCAAGAAATGTAAGAGATGTACTAGAGGGAAAGTAGGGAAACATGAAAAATAGTCAGCCAGTCAGCACTGTGGTGAGCCACTAGAATGGGTCCACGTGTGCAACCAGATTGGTAAATAATAGGTGGTGAGTATCACCAAAGAATGCACCTTTTGTAGGCGGTAGTTCAATGATAAAGTTTGTGATGGCCGTACCACATGTCAATTGGAAGCAAAATTCTCGCACTCGGGTCACTGTAGTAGAGCCTCCGGTCTCTTTGCTGGTTTGCGATGGACTGGTCACCTCTTGGAAACAAATTATATATCAAAAAATGATGAACCTTTCTCTTTCATGGCTAAACCCTACCATAAAAACAAATAGGAGGTAAGAGAACCAACTTCCCAAGGGTGAGAGGTGAACATAACTACCATGAGAGTTGATACATTTTCTTTAACAAAATGAAAAAAAGACCAAATTATCTCTTAATTTGTGTTAGTCCTTTTTATCACGATAATTTTTAGTTGGATTCTTGGTCTATTTCATGTATGTGTAATCATCATCGAATTTTCTAAATCAAAGTTGTGTGATCTCTTGATAAACCTCTCTAAACTAGATTCTAGGCTACGGATGCATGGACTTGAAGCTACAAAGGGTGAAGTCCTTAGATTACAAAATCTTCCTCATACTCCAAACATTAAAAAAAACATTGTTAGTGAAATCTTGTTTATTTAGCAATGTTACTGACAATTTAGTTTAAATATTACTAATAGAATCCATTTTTTTTTATTGTTCCTTAGCTATAAAAAACTTCATTTACACTTAGGATCTAGAGACATACCTACATTTGTCACTTATAGATTATAGGATCTAGAGACATACCTACATTTGTCACTTATAGATTACTTGACCAATACAAAGAAGCGAAGCTTTGAAGATGGAATATTAATTTATCGGATGCTTGTCCTTAAAGACAATATGACAAGTTATAATCAATTTATCCTGCTATAAAGAGAAGCCTTACTAAGTGTTCTACCATTTGATCAGATGACTTTCAACTAACTGAATTCAGAATGAAGACAACTTGTTAGTTGACCCAAGATGATACAAAGTCATCCAACATTGGAATACTTCCATCAGATGTGATCCGCTCTCGACTGAATTCCACCCAAATGCCTGCAAGAAGACACTTGTGCTCATCATCAAGGCTCCACACCTACAAGAAAGGCCTCATTGATGTTCTCTTGGTTAAAACCAATACGGACATACTTGTGGTTTCGTCAAATTCTTTTATTGTTCATGAAACTTTAGACATGTGTGATATTGGAGATTGTAGTGTTGTGATGCAAATTCAGAATAAGGACATGGCTAGTCATATTCTATGATCTTAGGAGATTGGATAGCTTGTCCATATCGGGGGTATGGATCCACAAGCGATGCAAGTATGTGGAATGTGCATTTGTTGAGAGTATTTATATTAAAGTGTTTTAGTTTTTTGATGCATGTGTGGGACACACACAGTTAGGCTAACAAAATTTATAACCCTAATTGACATCTTGAAACACATAAAGAATTATACCCCGCAAGCACATGGATTCGTATCGCAATGTAAGTCGACAAGTTAGGGGTTGATCCACAGGGAGAGATGGGGAACCAGAGATAGGTATACTTTACTAGGTCCCTATTTTGGAGTGTAGGGTTTATAGGGTTTGAATTCGTAATTGAGTTGTAATAAGTAAACAAGCAATGGGAACTGCAAAAGATCAAACCTAAGTTAACCCTACACAATTACCGATATCTAACAATGCAAAGAAGGCAATTACCCTACATTAGACTATCAATTAACACTACAATAACCAAAGCACTCCTAATTAACACTAAGTAGGAAATTAAGCAAGCAAGATAAGAAGAAGAGGAACTCGTTATACTAAGCTAGAAACTGAACTAAGAAGGCAAGAAACGAACTAAACTAGCATAGAAGACTAAATATAAGAGCTAACTACTCTAGAACGCACAAACTAACATGAGAAAGACAATTAGCTAAGTAAACAAGCAAGGAAGCTAACTAGCTTAACACTAGGTGTTACGACCCGTGTTGAGCTTACCCTGTAAGTATGCTGCTAAACATGTGTTTTAGCTGCTTTGCTAAGTTATAAGCTTGCTTTTGTTAATAACTTTTAAAACAGTGTTATCAGTATGATTTCATGCCTTGAACGGGTAGAGGAGTTCGCGCTTGAAAAGTTGCAAAAGAAATCACCTTAATCGGACATATGATGCGAAAGTTATGACACTTTTGAGTTCTTGGGTTGATTTTGCAATTTACCCATTTATTAGCTTATTAACCCCACCGTTACCTTTCTTCCTTATCCCCATTTCATTCTCACCCGATAGAATAGAACGCCAAAAGCGGCGCTCGAGCAGAAGCGGTTAGGGGCGATTTTTGGGCGATCTTGCTAGCCATCGAGCTCTGCCCATCCTTCCTCCTCTGTTCTTCTCCTTTTCTCTTCCTCCTTCCTTCCCCAACCTCTTGCTAGGGCGCCGGCCCACAGCTGCAGCATCAGCTTCACCAACCAAGGAAGAAGAAGGTTGCGGCGCCGGCCATAGGGCTGTTTGGGCGAGCTTAGCACCAAGGAAGGTGCGATTGGTCTAGTTCGTGGTTGCGTGCCTCGGTTGCAGGTGATTTGCAACGCAAATTGGTAGTTTTGCCCGTCGATTTGAGTGAAATCGACGCCAGCAGGTTCGTTTTAGTTTTCAGTCTGTACGCGATTCGGCTGAGTTGTATTTGATTCGGCCGAGTTTCCTTAATAGGCAATCGAACAACAAACTGATCGGCCGAGTTGTATGTGATTCGGCCGAGTTTCTTTTACAGGAAATCAAACAACAAGTTGATCGGTCGAGTTTCAAGTGGATCGGCCGAGTTGTGAAGCAATCGGCCGAGTTTCTGACCAATCGGCCGAGTTTCTGAGCTGTGAGTGGCAGTTCATTCAGAAATCATTATTTAACTCAATTTAAGTGCTTAATTTCTTTAATATCAGTTGGTATAACTTCTAAACAGTTTAGCACATACAATAGTTTATTATAGATTCAATGGAACTTGAGATACGTAATATGATTGATGAAAAAGATGGAATTTCCTGTTTTACAGTTGCAATGCATATGCTGAATAAAGATGGTTGTTTAGCAATGAATTTGGATAAGTGGCATTGAGTCATGTTAAAAGATGACAGATGATATATATATGAGTTTTTAAGAGATGTTCTGAATGTGAAATAAGTATGAAATGTGTTTTTCCTGTTTAATTGGTTATATATTAATCAGTTAATAGACTTAGGTGCCCTAACACCGTAGAACCCCTTTGAGAGGTCTGCACCAGGGGGGTGAAACTCGTGTTGCAACAATAACTGTGTGGAGTCACAGGCACGAGGATAGAGAGAGGCAGTGTTCAACAATAATCCGTGCGTGTGTCACGGTGGCACTGGAGTAAATAGGGGATATTCAACATTAATCCGTGCTTGTGTCACGGTGGTAACCCGGTAAGACTCTCCGCCTGTGTGCTCAGGTTTGAGGAGGAGTCTAGAGTTCACTCTTTTGAGAGTGTAGTGAGGCCTTGTGAGCCTGAGAGTCCTGCAGCAGACCAGGGCTGGCAGTCAGACTTAGCATTTCTCGGGTGTGTCGCTAAGTCTTGTACGGTGGGATCGTAGTTTGCTACAGATCTTTATATGCAGAGTACACTGCATATGTTTAGGGCATAAAAATGATAAATATGTAATCATATAGGATCACGGAAAGTTTTATATGTTAATGGATTTGAACTTCTATGCCTTTTCCCTATAACTGTTTAATTGTTAAAATATCTGATGTTGCATTGAAATGAGATTGTTATCTGTTAATCTGCTATGTCATTAGAAATGCCCGATTTAGTACTGTACTTATGCTTTATTTCAAATTTATATATCTGATGAGTTGTTTAGTGATAGCTAAGTGAAATGCTATTCACTGAGCGAGTAGGCTCATCCCTCTACTCAAACATTTTCAGGTCAGCATCAGTAACAGGAATCGGAAGGATCGTTTCATCCTAACGCCTAGTCTATAGAAGGTTTGTAGTTAGTCTAGTTAAAGGTCTCTTAGTCCTTTCCCCTCGATCCTTGGGACATGGTGTGGGTGAGAGAGAGTATGTATGGCGAATGTGTATAAAGATGTAAATTAATTGTTATGTTTTACTTTCTGTTAAACAATGTTACATGTTGTAAACTCTGTTTATGTTCTCTAGCCAGTTTAATTGAAATGCTTCCGCAATAGTTTATTATGTTTTAGTTTACATCATAAATCTGGTTATCCTTTTAATGACTTTAAATGTTTTATATATGATGAGTGGTTGGCTTGTGTGTAAATCCCATCTGTCGCGCCCTAATCTCGTGGGTTGTGGTTAGTGTGAGATCGGGGCGTGACAATTTTTGGTATCAAAGCCTAGGTTGAGTACATAGTTACTCAGAGTCCAAGTCAGGGGACGATAAGAGACCAATAGGATTAAGGTTTAGGTGTCTTTCTTCTATCTGTAATTTTCTAACAGGAAATATTCGGTTATATCATTGCAGATGGCAGGAAGAGGCTTTGATCGTGATGATCAGGCCGAGAGCCGTGTTGGCCCTAATCCACTGGACATGGGTCCAGGTGGAGGTGATCATGTTGATGAAGCATCCCAGATGTACAGGATGTTTCTGGAGACTAGAGAGAGGTACAAGGCTGATAGGCGAGATTCTTCTTCTACCAGTAGTAAGGATCCGATGAGATCGTATGAGCTTGTAAAGAAGCTTGGTGGTACAGAATTCAATGGTACTACAGATCCAGCAGAGGCTGATGAATGGTTTAGACAGATAGAGAAGGTCTTTCGCCTGATGGAGCTTTCAGAAGAGAAAAAGATTAATCATGCAGTCTATCTTTTGACAGGCGATGCAGAGTTGTGGTGGCGTGGTGTGGAGGAAAGGAGGAGAGGTACAGAGCTTTCTTGGCAGGACTTCTCTGAAGAGTTTCATCTTAAATTCTATCCACCCACTTTTATTAATGAGAAAATCAGGCAGTTACAGAACATTAAGCAGGGGAACATGTCAATTACTGAGTATGAAGCGCTTTTCACCCGGTTAGCGGACTTCTGCCCGCAACTTGTTCCCGACAACATAGAAAGATGTAGAAGGTTTCAAGAAGGGCTGAGGCCAGAGATTCGACATACAGTTTCTGCTACTAGTAGAAGGAACAGAGAGAACTTTGGCGAGTTTGTTGAGGCTGCGAGACAGGTTGAAGAATCTGTGAATGCTGACAAGGTGCCTGAGTCTAAGAAGAGATCTGCAGATTTCAGTAGAGGACAGTCGAGTAGTGGATACAGAGGTGGAGGTAGAGGTTTCTTTTCTAAACTTGGGCGTGGCTTTAGCTGTTTCAGCAGACAGAGATCTGAGGATGTCACTACATCTAGAGGCAGAGGGGGATACAACCCAGGAAGATGGGACAGTGCCCCTAGTGGACAGTCTTCTGGATCGTCAATGTCAGTGACAGGTCCTCAGAGACAAGAAATACCGCCATGTAACAAATGTGGAAGACCACATACTGGACAGTGTTGGGGTCCAAGTTGTTATGTCTGTGGACAAATAGGACACCTCAAAAGGGAATGTCCTCAGCTTCAACAAGCAACATCACAAGCTTTCCAGCCTCAGCACCCTGATGTTCCGAGGTCTTCTGTGGCTTCTAGTTCTAGAGGTGGTGGAGTGCCTAGTGGCAGGAGTGGTCAGAGAGGACAGCGTGGAAGAGGGAGAGCTTCAGCACATTTCTTCTCTTTGACATCTCAGGAAGGTATAATCTCTTCACAAGTTGTTACAAGAGAGATGCTTTTGTTTAATAGTATACCAATTTTAGTTTTGATAGATCCGGGTGCTACTCACTCTTTCATACGACGTTCTTTAGTTGTTAAACTTAATCTGTTAACTCAAGAGTTGGTAGATGAGTTAGTGTTGAGGGTTCCACTAGGTGGACCAACAGTTTTGACTGAGTTCTGTCCCGGATGCTTGTTATCTTTTAGAGGTTATAACTTTGCTGCTAATCTCATACCCCTGGATGTCAATACTTTTCAAGTCATCCTGGGTATGGATTGTCTTGAGACATATCGAGTGCAACTCGATTGTTGGAAGAAGGAAGCTACCTTTCAACAAGGTGAATTTTCTTGTGTCTTCACTGGAGACAGGAAAGTTCTGCCTACATGCATAGTATCAGCTGTTGTAGCTGATAAGATGTTACAGAAAGGATGTGAAGCATTCCTTGCTCATGTGGTTGATACCAGAGCAGAGAAGAGCACCGCCAGTGTTTATGATGTGCCTGTGGTTCGTGAGTTTTCTGATGTTTTTCCAGAAGAGTTACCAGGCTTACCTCCTGTCAGAGACATTGATTTTGTGATTCAGGTATATCCAGGTAGTCATCCAGTAGCACTGCCAGCCTATAGAATGACACCTGCAGAGTTGAAGGAACTCAAGGTGCAGTTGCAGGAGTTGTTGGATAAGGGTTTCATTAGACCCAGTTCTTCACCGTGGGGTGCTCCAGTCCTGTTTGTTAAGAAAAAGGATGGTACCATGCGTCTCTGTATAGATTACAGGCAATTGAACAAGATCACTATTAAGAACAAGTATCCATTGCCGAGGATAGACGATCTGTTTGATCAGTTGCGTGGAGCGACGATCTTCTCTAAAATAGATTTGAGATTTGGATATCATCAGCTCAGAATAAAGGCTTCTGATATTCCCAAGACAGCTTTCAGAACCAGGTATGGACATTATGAGTTTTTGGTCATGTCGTTTGGGCTGACCAATGCGCCAGCAGCCTTTATGGATATGATGAATCGGATTTTCAAACCGTTCCTAGATCAGTTTATTGTAGTCTTTATAGATGATATTCTGATCTACTCCAGAGATGATGTATAGCATGAGCAACACCTGATGTTAGCGTTGTAGTTGCCGAGGTAACATCAGTTGTATGCTAAGTTTAGCAAGTGTGAGTTCTGGTTGGCTGAGGTAGCATTTCTTGGACATGTTATCTCGAGAGATGGAGTTAGTGTTGATCCTAAGAAAGTTGATTCTGTGCTTCAGTGGGAACGACCTAAGACTCCTACTGAGATTAGAAGTTTCTTGGGATTAGCAGGCTATTACAGAAGGTTTATAAAGAACTTCAGTGTGCTAGCATCACCCTTGACATGCTTGACGAGGAAGGATGCACCGTTTGTTTGGTCTGATAACTGTGAGAAAATTTTTCAGATCTTGAAGAGGAAGTTGACTTCAGCACCAGTCTTGGTTTTGCCAGAAGCAGAAAAGGGTTATACAGTGTTCTGCGATGCTTCCAGGAGATGCTTGGGCTGTGTACTGATGCAAGAAGGTAAAATTGTGGCTTACACATCTAGACAGCTTAAGAAGAATGAAGAGAATTACCCTACTCATGATCTGGAATTGGCTGCTATAGTTCATGCTCTTAAGACATGGCGTCACTATCTGTATGGTGAGACATGTCAGGTGTTTACGGATCATAAGAGCCTGAAGTATATCTTCACTCAGAAGGATTTGAATTTGAGACAGTGCAGATGGCTTGAGCTGATCAAAGACTATGATGTGACAATCGATTACCATCCTGGTAAAGCGAATGTTGTGGCAGATGCCTTGAGTAGAAAGTCAAGTTCAGCAGCAGATGCATTTTCTATGGCATGTTTCAAGAGAGACTTGCTTGTAGATATGCGAAAGTTGAACTTAGACTTGGATGTGACTGGACAGAGTGGGTTGATTGCTCAGATGCAGGTCAAACCTACTTTCTATAATCAGATCAAGGAATTGCAGCAGAGTGATGACGAGTTATGGCAAGTTATGCAGGATATGTCAGAAGGTAAGAGAACAGAATTCAGGTTTTCTGACGATGGTGTGTTGTATCTTCATGATAGGTTGTGTGTACCTGGGAACAGTGAGCTGAAAGAGCAAATTCTTGAAGAAGCGCATGCTTCTATGTATGCTATGCATCCAGGTAACACAAAGATGTACAGGAACCTCAAGGAGCTGTACTGGTGGTCTGGTATGAAGAAGATGTGGCTGAGTACGTGGCTAGATGCGGAGTGTGTCAGCAGGTTAAAGCTAAGCATCAGAAACCTGCTGGTACCTTGCAGTCGCTTCATATACCAGAATGGAAATGGGAACACATCACGATGGATTTTGTGGTAGGGTTACCCAGGACGCCTAGGGGTTCAGACTCGATATGGGTGATTGTGGATAGACTAACTAAGTCTGCTCACTTTCTTCCTGTCAAGTCAACCTTTGATGTTCCAAAGTTGGCCAAGATTTATGTGGATGAGGTAATCAGATTACATGGGATTCCAGTTTCCATTATTTATGATAGAGATCCAAAGTTTACATCTAGGATCTGGAATCAGTTACATCGTGCGTTGGGCACAAAGCTGAGGTTCAGTACAACGTTTCACCCACAGACAGATGGTCAGTCTGAGAGAACCATTCAGACTCTTGAAGACATGCTGAGAGCATGCGTTCTGTAGTTTAGAGGTAACTGGGAAGAACACTTAAGCCTGATGGAGTTTGCATATAATAACAGTTACCATTCTAGTCTTGGAATGGCCCCATATGAAGCTCTATATGGCAGGAAGTGTAGATCGCCAGTTTGTTGGTACGAGGTTGGTGAGAAAGAAATTCTTGGACCTGAGATAGTTGATATAACTACAGAGAAGATATCTGTAATCAGGGAACAGTTGAAAGCTGCTCAGGACAGGCAGAAAAGTTATGCAGAGAGACGACGTCGACCTCTTGAGTTTGAGGTTGGTGACGAGGTTTATCTGAAGGTTTCACCGTGGAAGGGAGTGCTAAGGTTTGGCAAGAGGGGTAAGTTGACCCCTAGATATATGGGCCCATATCCTATTGTTGAAAGGATTGGACCTGTAGCTTACAGGTTGGATTTGCCGTCTGAGTTGGCAAATCTTTATGATGTGTTTCATGTGTCCATGCTGAAGAAGTGTCATCCCGGTACAGAAAATATTTTAGATCCAGAACCGGCGCAGCTTAAGACATATGTGTCCTATGTGGAAGGACCAATGCAGATAGTTGATCACCGTATCAAGAAGCTTAAGAACTGTGAGATACCCTTAGTGAAGGTTCTGTGGAGGAATCATAACCTTGAAGAAGCTACGTGGGAGCTTGAGTCTGAGATGTGTAGTAAGTTTCCTTTTCTCTTTTAGGAATTTCGGGACGAAATTCTTATAAGGGAGGGAGATTGTTACGACCCGTGTTGAGCTTACCCTGTAAGTATGCTGCTAAACATGTGTTTTAGCTGCTTTGCTAAGTTATAAGCTTGCTTTTGTTAATAACGTTTAAAATAGTGTTATCAGTATGATTTCATGCCTTGAACAGGTAGAGGAGTTCGCGCTTGAAAAGTTGCAAAAGAAATCACCTTAATCGGACATATGATGCGAAAGTTATGACACTTTTGAGTTCTTGGGTTGATTTTGCAATTTACCCATTTATTAGCTTATTAACCCCACCGTTACCTTTCTTCCTTATCCCCGTTTCATTCTCACCCGATAGAACAGAACGCCAAAAGCGGCGCTCGAGCAGAAGCGGTTAGGGGCGATTTTTGGGCGATCTTGCTAGCCATCGAGCTCTGCCCATCCTTCCTCCTCCGTTCTTCTCCTTTTCTCTTCCTCCTTCCTTCCCCAACCACTTGCTAGGGTGCCGGCCCACAGCTGCAGCACCAGCTTCACCAACCAAGGAAGAAGAAGGTTGCGGCGCCGGCCATAGGGCTGTTTGGGCGAGCTTAGCACCAAGGAAGGTGCGATTGGTCTAGTTCGTGGTTGCGTGCCTCGGTTGCAGGTGATTTGCAACGCAAATCGGTAGTTTTGCCCATCGATTCGAGTGAAATCGACACCAGCAGGTTCATTTTAGTTTTCAGTCTGTACGCGATTCGGCCGAGTTGTATTTGATTCGGCCGAGTTTCCTTAATAGGCAATCGAACAGCAAACTGATCGGCCGAGTTGTATGTGATTCGGCTGAGTTTCTTTTACAGGAAATCAAACAACAAGTTGATCGGTCGAGTTTCAAGTGGATCGGCCGAGTTGTGAAGCAATCGGCCGAGTTTCTGACCAATCGGCCGAGTTTCAGAGCTGTGAGTGGCAGTTCATTCAGAAATCATTATTTAACTCAATTTAAGTGTTTAATTGCTTTAGTATCAGTTGGTATAACTTCTAAATAGTTTATCACATACAATAGTTTATTATAGATTCAATGGAACTTGAGATACGTAATATGATTGATGAAAAGATGGAATTTCCTGTTTTACAGTTGCAATGCATATGCTGAATAAAGATGGTTGTTTAGCAATGAATTTGGATAAGTGGCATTGAGTCATGTTAAAAGATGACAGATATATATATATGAGTTTTTAAGAGATGTTCTGAATGTGAAATAAGTATGAAATGTGTTTTTCCTATTTAATTGGTTATATGTTAATCAGTTAATAGACTTAGGTGCCCTAACACCGTAGAACCCCTTTGAGAGGTCTGCACCAGGGGGGTGAAACTCGTGTTGCAACAATAACTGTGCGGAGTCACAGGCACGAGGATAGAGAGAGGCAGTGTTCAACAATAATCCGTGCGTGTGTCACGGTGGCACTGGAGTAAATAGGGGTTATTCAACATTAATCCGTGCTTGTGTCACGGTGGTAACCCGGTAAGACTCTCCGCCTATGTGCTCAGGTTTGAGGAGGAGTCTAGAGTTCACTCTTTTGAGAGTGTAGTGAGGCATTGTGAGCCTGAGAGTCCTGCAGCAGACCAGGGCTGGCAGTCAGACTTAGCATTTCCCGGGTGTGTCGCTAAGTCTTGTACGGTGGGATCGTAGTTCTCTACAGATCTTTATATGCAGAGTACACTGCATATGTTTAGGGCATAAAAATGATAAATATGTAATCATATAGGATCACGGAAAGTTTTATATGTTAATGGATTTGAACTTCTATGCCTTTTCCCTATAACTGTTTAATTGTTAAAATATCTGATGTTGCATTGAAATGAGATTGTTATCTGTTAATCTGCTATGTCATTAGAAATGCCCGGTTTAGTACTGTACTTATGCTTTATTTCAAATTTATATATCTGATGAGTTGTTTAGTGATAGCTAAGTGAAATGCTATTCACTGAGCGAGTAGGCTCATCCCTCTACTCAAACATTTTCAGGTCAGCATCAGCAACAGGAATTGGAAGGATCGTTTCATCCTAACGCCTAGTCTATAGAAGGTTTGTAGTTAGTCTAGTTAGAGGTCTCTTAGTCCTTTCCCCTCGATCCTTGGGACATGGTGTGGGTGAGAGAGAGTATGTATGGCGAATGTGTATAAAGATGTAAATTAACTGTTATGTTTTACTTTCTGTTAAACAATGTTACATGTTGTAAACTCTGTTTATGTTCTCTAGCCAGTTTAATTGAAATGCTTCCGCAATAGTTTATTATGTTTTAGTTTACAACATAAATCTGGTTATCCTTTTAATGACTTTAAATGTTTTATATATGATGAGTGGTTGGCTTGTGTGTAAATCCAATCTGTCACACCCTAATCTCATGGGTTGTGGTTAGTGTGAGATCGGGGCGTGACACTAGGTAAGGAAAAGAGAAATTAGGGGTTTGAGTAATTAATAAGGGAAGTGGGCTATTTGGGGGTAAATGTGACTATCAACCCAATTAAGGTTGCACTACACTCAATCAGACCATGTTATCTAACCAATCAAAGCAGTGGGACGATGGTGAATTATCCTATAATACTTGTGGATCACGGGTGGTGTAGGGTGTACATATGGGAACTAGTCTCTGTTACCCCCTATCTGAACTCATGAGGTTCAATTGACTAGGATCTAGGTGTAATTTAATCACATTCACATTAGTCTAGTTCTATAGGATTGAAACTCCTAATGTATTTAGTGGAAAAGGGTGGCATGGATTTTAGGAGATGGGTATGTCACATGCTTTACATTCCATCCAACCTATTAACATGCTCTTTTCTAGGCCCATTAAGTAAGGCATTACTAGCTACTTAGATCTCACTCCTAGGGATAGAAGAATAGATGGATATGAAAGAAGAGGGGTAGCTAGCTAAGGATCCACTAGTTGGACTTAGGATCCTTTCCACAAATAGGCACATATACCACATTCTTTTTCTTACTTGGTTTCAAGCATCAATCACCATAACAAGAGACATGAAAATGAGATATAAGCATAAGTATACAATTTCCAAATTAGTTATAACATTCATATTAATAGTTCTCCAACATGGTATCGAAGTCCCATTTGTAACCCAAACATCCCACCAAGGGTCTTAGATACTCATGATAATGGAAAATATAGAAATGGTGAAGAAAGAGATTGAAGAAGCCATGAATCTCAGGGTAGAGGTTGAAATCTTCTTCTCCATCAGCTACAAGCATGATCACTTCCCTCCTCCTAGATGAAATGGCATGGAAATGGAATGGATAGTGGTCAAAACCCTAAAAGCTAAGATTTTAGTGAGGAAGGTGTTGAAAAGGGAGTGATGAAGGGTAGGTAGGTGATAGGGAGTTCAAATGACTGCTCAAGGGAGACAACCTTCAATCTTCAACCGCCCCAAGACTTATACATGTTCTAATGGGTCTAGGGTTAAGTGGGGGCAATAAGTAAATTCATACTAGTGAAGTAATAGGCTTTAGTAGGTAGCACAACTATTATGGGCATAACAGTCATTATGGGAGTGAATGAGAATGGTCGTGGTGGATAGGAACAACTGTGGTGGAAGGATAAATACATTGTGAAACTTATGGTTTTTCGGGCTTGGGAACGACCGTGGTGGATGGATGGGATGAACAATAAAATTCTAGGTTTTTAAGGGTGGTGACATGACCATTCTGAGTTTTTCCCAACATGGGCATTCTGGCCAGGACGACCTTTTGGGCCAATTGGATCACTGTTTTATGATTGAGGTATTAGGACCTCTCTTTTGATCATCATAAATGCCAAACATTAGACAAAAACCCTAAACCTAAACCTGAATAATGAAAGAAAACATAATTCTCAACAAACACAATTAACACAGTTCATAAAAAATCACAGGTAAATTACCTTTTTTTCCTTTTCTTCAAAAAATCTCATAAGCGAATATCACATCAAGGACAACATATTTAGTTATCAATAATCCATTCAACTCCACTAAAACTAGAAGCAAATCTTATTACTCACATACATATCAATTTACATCATACATGTACATGAAAGAACAAACTCAATACACTACCCATTCTTGGAAAGAGAGAGTATAAGGACTTTCTAATCTATATTATCCTATTCTCATCTTCTTTGTCATGATCTCTCTATTGGATGACAATATACCTAAAAATATTTGATACAACCTCATGAGACTCATATCGGTGAGTGGATACCTCCCACTAAAAATGAGTACATGCATCAACATTAGATTAAATATATTAAAATTAAAAAGAAACTTGCAGATATTTCTCAGTCTAATAGATTATTCAAGCATATAAGGATTCTAGTTCATGAAAATAATCTCATTAATCATTAAGGCATTCATTTAGTCAAGTCCAAACATTTTGTAAAGGTAACAAGTCAAGATATAAACATCTAGAATAAAGAGATAGCAATAACATCATCTTTGTGACACCTACCAGTCGGACCAGGAACATATCATTCAGTCCTAAAGCTAAATTTCATATAAGACATCACTACCAAACAAGACTATTCAAATGACAAGTAAATCCAAATCATAATCATAGTAGATATTAAATTCCAGCATCTACTAGTTGTCAATGTTTGAGATTGGATTCCATACTAGATAGACAAGAATAAGGAAAAAAATACATTAATAAAGGACTAACTTCCACTACCAGAAAGGTATTGAACAATATATAGTAGATTTATCAAGTAGCATTAAAAGGAATGTAACAAATATTCATTTCATGCTCTACACGGCTTGTCATTTTTCATCATTTGACATGAAACTACTACCTCACCAAGTAGAGGTCGACACGCCTGATTCTTATGTCAACAACTCACTATAACTATCTTAAAGTTTAGTATGCCACCCTAAGACATCAACAACTGACCCTAGTACACAATATGGTTATCTAAAGAGGTTCACATCCTCAATGTTGGTACATGAGATAGAAATAAACATAATAGAATATAACATACCATCATATTTATTAGAAATAGACATAATAGAATATAACATATCATCATATTTCTCATATTTCACTATTTTCAATTCATCTGAGTCTATTCACCATGGACATAGACATTCAAAGTAGAGGATTTAGGGCCATCATCACACCAAGATGACTCACACCTAAATCTTGGTGGTATAAACTTTAAGGCCTCGATCCACACTCTGGAAATCCTTCTCATAATTCTCTTATTACTACAAGGAAATCTATTTCATCTCCCCAATGGACCTAGTTGGAAACTCACGATGTTCAGGGCATATAACTATATGTGTCATCATTTTACTTGTTATTAATCCTTTTTACTCGTCTTAAAGAAGATTAAAACCATCATTAATCAAATGTATATATTCTTGAACAACTAGAATGACATAAACCAGATTAGGGTTAACAAGAAAGACAATCATTATATCAAGAATCAAAACAATCTATCATTTATAACATTCATGTATCTTTCTCATTTCGACATCATTTTACCGTAAATTAGTAACCATATGATTCATCATCAGTGGGCTATCATTCATAGAGGCAATCACATTCACATGTATTTACCGTAATCAGGCTTTCTCAATTGCAAAACAATCCATCTTTCTTCAATCCCAACACATTTATCGTTATTTCACTTCATCCCATACATTTCAATAAATATTCACAAAAATATTAGGACCACAAAATTATCAACCTATAAACATTGTATATCATCTATCATGCTTAAAATAGGTTGATTATTCAATATATACAAATTCCATCTGATTTTAAATGATATGAATAAATCTTAATGCATAAACATGCATAGAATATTTATTAGTCCTCTTTTACCATCTACCATTGTTAAGTTAGGGTTACTAATTTACAAATAGTTTTTCTTATTTCAAATCCATCAAATTAGAAAACAAGTATTCTAACAAACAATGACAATCTAAGAACTCATTCTTACAAATAAACTTACATCCTTAACCCTCATATTGTCGTTGAATGAAACTATACTTACATGAATTACTTAATCCCTCATTTGAGAACATTATTCATTATTATCACATAGCACATCTGATTAGGGCACATAGCACATCATATTAGGGTTAAAGTAGGTTTGTATATCAAACTATATTTTTTTTTCACTTTCCCTTCAATTCACAATCATTAGTCATAACTTCTTTTCATATCATGTTCCCTACTATTCTTAGAATCAATCATATTAAATTTAGTTAATGCATTAATTTTTCTCCCTCGTTGTAATCATTCATAAGCTAATTTTAGAGTAATTTGTTCAATTTAGTTCAACCTAAATATATTAAAAGTAAATAGATGAAAGAATTCATCATACTTATTGTAACACTTGGGCCCACTACCTAAGGCTCTAGTAGAGTTTCAGGAATAATGACTGACCCCACAGACCACCACTAGCCTTAACTACACACTTTAATCTCACTCACGTGCAAACCAAGATCAACTTCCCGACTGGTCACCCATCCTAGTACTACTCCAAGTTGAGCACGATTACCCGACCACGGTTACTTTGCAAGGGTGGCTCCATCACCACGGATAGCCCTTTCCAACATGTCTGGACCGCACGACTCAAAGATTGGCATGCCACTAGCCCATATGGGCCCCACCTACTAGAGGGTTATGGCTCTGATACCATTTGTAACACTCGGGCCCACTACCTAAGGCTCTAGTAGAGTTTCAGGAATGACGACTGAATCCACAAACCACCATTAGCCTTGATAGCACGCTTTAATCTCACTCATGCGCAAACCAGGATTAACTTCCCGACTGGTCACCCATCCTAGTACTACTCCAAGCTGAGCACGCTTAACTATGGGGTTCTTTAGTAATGGGCTCCAGAAAAGGAGGTGCACCTTGGTGATATGGGTAGTCCAATCATTCCTTTTAAGATCATTATATCTGAGGCCTCAAATCCTGGGACGGTACACTTATTATGTTAATTTCATCCATAACTTGTCATCATTATTATGTTCATTTGTGTCCATTTCTTTTCTTGTATTTAGTGAGCGTACCATGTCATTGACTTCCAATGGCATTTTGGTAACTATAAGAAATTCCGCTATTCCTTATAAAACTCTCAACATAGCAAGTACCACATACCAGGCTTACTTTTTTGTACTTCTTAGTCTTTAGACATCTTCCCAATTCATTATTAAGTGACTTGTATAAAGGACTTACATCGATGTGGGGGTTTACTCATTATTCCATAAATTATACTAGATTATATGCATCAAAATTAGATTATCTTAATAAGATCTTCATTTTAAGTAATAAACTTGCATTTGAGCATTTGTTAAAATTTACAAGATTATATACAAGTTCAAGATTTTTCTCTCATATTCATCTTAATACTATTTTTAGGGGTTTCGAGAAGTCCTCTAAGTTCAATACATCATAGAAACCTTATTATTCACTAATCTCATAATAGGGTTCATAGCTCCATTAAGTCTATTCACGATACATGGAAACCTAATTTCCATTTCCACACAATGAATACATCAATTATAAGTGTGCATCAATTCATTGGCCCATTTAAGTCAAGGCTGCAAAAATAACCCTAAACGTGGAATATCTCCATATCCGATGTAAACACTCAATCGAAGGACCAAAGCGTGGGCACATTCACTCAGATGGTGTACCTTTTGCATGATGGGTCAATGAGGAAATGGAAACATTGATTTACTCCATTTCAAACCCTAATAATTATCCTCTCTAATATCATATTAAATTTCAATAATATCTAATAATACACTTAAGTAATTCATGGTTGTTCAATTCAAACATGATTTTATACATGTGTTCTAATATTTCAGGCGTATCATTCACTAGGCCTATTTTAAGCAATATTTACCATAAAACAACACAATTATCCATCCATCAGATTCTTCATACAACTTAAATCAACATATAATGAATAATTTTATACAAGTCATCAAGCAATTATCAAAATCAGTAGCATTCAATTCCCTAAAATCATCCCAATCGATTGTCCAATCATATACATTCAAAAGAAAGGATCTTAATTTTTTTACCTGGATAGGATTAGGATTTGAATATTATTATAGAGGTCACAGAGAGATAAACACTCACCTCAAGTTCCAAGAACCTTAAAAGCATTTCCCAAACTCTAAATTTTAGAAATCCAACCAACTCGCTAGGAATTGAATCCATTTTTCATCCTTTTCAACTCAAGAACTCTAGAAAAAGGGAATCAATGAGAAAGAAAGATAAAAGAGGTTGATTTTGATATCCTTTTGACCCAAATTTGAGGAGGGACGGTATTTACACATGAAAGATAAGATTCACCATTAAAACTTATCTAAAGAAGGTAAACTTATGTGCTTTCATCACTCCTTTGAAGAGAAAACCCTAAATCAACATCTTCACTTCCTTCCTCACTCAGATTCTAATTCTCCATCTCTCTCTAGGATTTTAGATGTTTAGAATGACTCACAGAATATGGGATATACTAGGGTTTTTAGGTTAATCATATAGAACATTTAAGGTTCTTAGATCAATCACAATTTTGTCCCAGATTTACATTTTCTTATTTCAGCTAAATTTTCTATCACTAAAGTTAACTGATAAAGCTATCTATTACCAATCAAATCTTATTCAATTTTTTTTTCAAAAAATAATACGTTGTCTGAAATGAAGTTTTAGAGTTCCATTTTAAAATTTAGTTCTTTATTTGTTATTGATAAATTAATAAAGTCAAAACTACATTGCTATAATATATTTTGTAGCATGGACGACTGAGTTAGAATTTGAGTGAGAACACATTCAAAGAACATTAAAAATTCTTAAAATTTTCAATAACATGTACATGAGATTATCCAAATCACATCCAAATATCAATTAAATCCCAGTTACAAATAAAATACTAAAATTTATTTACTACACCATTATATTTATCAAACTATGCACTCATATAATTTCAAAGTCCCAATTTTAAAAAAAATTAGGGTTTTCACTTGAGACCCTAATTATTCAAATCAAATCATGTTATAATTTGTATCATGAAATTCCAAATATTAAATAAATAATCATCCTTAGCTTACTTAACAAGCAATCAAGTAAAGAATGTAATTATTCAAGTAAATCCTAAATATATGGCTAATTTGAAACTGGGTCATTACAAAGTCTCACCTCCTTTTAGGATTTTGTATCGAAATCCAAGAAAATATATGGAAGATAATCATAATAGATAATCATGCATCTCTCTTGGTGTTCTCTTAGAATGATTTCCTGGTTATCTTTCTTCCTTATTATATCATTTTCTTACTTTCTAGAACTATTACATTGAAATTTTAAATTTGATGGTTTTAGATGGATATTTGTCCCATATCATCATATATCTCTTTGAGTATTACAAACAATTATTTTCACAAATCTTGTTAAGACATTACTACAAACATGTGATCCACATCACCTTTCATAAAAGTCCAAATTTGATTATGTATCTCATGGATGTATATTATCATTCATTATGTATTATTGTCCTCATCAATCACTTATCTTCACAAAGAAGATTCTTTTGTTGGATATCATTCTCAGTTATCAACTTATTCTTATTATTTTAGGCTTACAGTCATATTCAAATGTATTAGGAATTATCTTTTTACTTTATTGGATTCATTCATCTTTCCTTATATATAATTATTAGTTTGTCTTTGATTCCATCTTTAATTATATACCCCTTTATATTTATCCATTTTAATCTTTTTGTTACCATCATGCACCTTATTATACTCAAACACTATATTCATATGTATGCGTGGTTAGGGAAGCTAGAACAAGTACAATCATTAGGTCCATACTAACTTATCTTGATACTCAGATACTTGACTTGAGTAGCCGAATATTGAGTTCAGTCAATATGGATGTCATTCAGGTGAGGTTCAATAACCATATTATCATTTAGTACGCTATTATCCTTGCACACTCATCTAACCAAAGATCTGCTACCACATTGTCGAGACCTTTCTTTTGGGATTAAGATAGACATTTTCTCCCCCTCTCCCACACCCATGACAGAGGCTGAACGTTAGGAGGGTGGTAAATCAAGGCAGCAACTGGGATTCCAACACAAGTCCCTTTGTTCAGGACCTTTCTTTTGATTGGCACATATGGTAGTCAATAGAGAGAAATTGTAAACCTAATCCCAAATTATAAAACCCCATAAGACAATGTAACATAAAGAACAACATTTTAAGTTATCACAAATGATTTAAACTCTGTTAAAACCAGAATCAAATCTTATTGTTCACATGTAGATCAGTTTACATCAAATACATGTGGATGAAAGAACGAATTAAGTACACAACCCATCCCCAAAAAGAGAGAGTACAAGGATATTCTGATAAACATTATTGTATACACATATTCTTTGTCACGATCTCTCTATTGGATGATGTTATACCAAAAAACATTCAAAGAATCCTCATGAGACTCACATAGGGCCCTAGTGAGTGGATATATCTCACTCAAGCTGAGTACATGCATCACCATTAAATTAAGTTTATTGAACTCAAAAGAAACTTGAAGATATTTCTAAGTTTAATAGATAATTGAAGCATATAGGAATTCTAGTTCATGAGAATAATCTAATTAAGCATAAAGGTATTCATTTAGTCAAGTCCCAACAGTTTATAGAGGTAATAAGTCAAGGTATAAACATTTATGATCAAGACATAACAATAACATCATCTTTATGATACCACATCAGTCAGACCAACAACATATCCTGCCACCCTAAAGTTCAAGTCTAGATAATACATTCTACCAAACAAGACTATTCAAATGACATGTAATCCAAATGATATCATAGTGGGTATCAAATTCTAATATCAACTAGTGTCAACATCTAAGATCATATTCCATACTAGATAGATAAGAATAAATAAACATATTATATTTATACAGACTACTTTCCACCACAAGAAACATATTAAATAATAATATATTTATCATGTAGTAGCAAAAGGAATGTAACAAAATCATTCAACTCATGTACTATCAACCCAATTAGGGTTGCAACACACTCAATCAAACCATGTTATCTCACCATACAATTTCATGGGATCATGGTGAATTATCATATATTACTAACTTACCATGGGTGGTATAGGGTGAATGTATAGGAACTAGTCTATATTACCCCCATCCAACCTTACAATGTTCAATTGACTAGGGTCTAGGTATATTTTGGTCACAATCATGCTAGTCTAGATATCTAGGAGTGATTCTCGTAATACTTAGTGGCTAATGGTGGCATGGATCGTAAGAGACGGGCATTTCACCACCTTTTACACTCCATCCGACCTATAAACATGCTATTTTATAGAAACATCAAGTGATTCACTACTAGCTACTTAGATCCTAAACCTAGGGATAGTAGAATTGATGGATATGTAGGAAGAGAGGTATCTATCTAAGGATCTGTAACATAACGAATTCTAGAATTTTGTCTTTTGACCCTCTTTTCCATCTTTTCCTTTCATTTCTATCCATATTGGCCTTTCTATTTAATTAGTAGAATTTATAGTGGTTTAGTGAACATTTATTCACTAATTATAGCAATATAAGGGTTTATGCACAAATACCTCAGTGAAAGATTACTTAACATAATTAAGTACTCTAAACCTTAATCTAACTTTTTGTTGTGATTTGAAAACATAAAATGAGCCTAATTTTCAAATTTGGTTTGATTTGGATGTTGTTTGTGCAAGTTATGCAATTTTAGGTACATTCTGGACTTTTATTCAATTTACCCAATTGGGAGGTTTTCTTTGCAAATTATCACCTGAATTTTAATCCTTAGATATTCCTTGTCATTCTTGATATTTTGAACCATGGGGCACCTGGTTGAACCTTGGTTTGAAGGTTTTTCTCTCCAAGGGAATTATAGGGAGTACCCTCTTTATAAATGTGCTGATCTTTAAAAGCTATCAACCAATGGGGTTATTTCTTTGTTTGAAGTACGGTGGGGATGGACTAGAAGACTCCAGGGGCTTTTAGGATTGACCTTTGATATACAAGAAGAGTCTATGAACTGTGCTCTTGCATGGCCATGAAGCCCTAGCCTAAGGACACATGGAAAGTGTCATAGACACCTCATACTTGCCCCCTTCTTTTTAAAGCCATGCCTACCCCTTCCCACCTCCCAATCCAAGAAGCAATCCTCTCCTTCTCTTTCCCACAGATTAGAGCATCATCCCTTCTATGTTTGGCCATGAAGTTTCTGTACCAAGGTAAAAGAGGGTGCCTACCTTGGTGAAGAAGGCTCCTAGGCTTCCAAATTTCTCTATTTAGGATTTCTTAAGCTCCTCCTTGGTGATTTTGACCAAAACTAGTAAGAATCCTCCTTTCCTTCCCTTTTTTCATGCTGTTAGTATTCCTCCCACCTTCTTGAATCTCATAACCATGACCTTCCATGGTAAAACTCCACCTAGAACCCTAAAACATATCATCTCCATGCTCTTTTGCTAGGGTTTGCACCTCTAAAGTGTAGAAGGCGATCTTTGCTTAAGAAAGGAGCTTGACTTGGAGCAACCAGACCTTCTAATCTCAGGATCCTTTATGTTTGGACCTTCTTACCTTACTAGAGGCAATTTTGTTAACCCCCTTCTCATATATTGCTTAGTACATGCTTAAAACTCATGCTTTTATGTTTAAAATCGATGATCTCCATCTCTATCTACCATGTTCTTCTAGGGTTTTGGTTTCTTTCTATTTTACCTTCTCTAGAATCTCTAGTTTGGTTACCTATGAAACTTCAAACCTGTTATTGGGTTAAATGGTATTTTCTTCCTCTCCCTCTCTCTTCAATTATCTCGATCGGTTTGATGATGTGACAATGTCCTATTGGTCAGTATTGAAAAATATGTATCTTCTGATCCGCTTATCCAAATTTGAAAAATAAATATGTTTTGGAATTGAAAAATTAATATATATCCAATAAAAATATTTTCAATGTCTTATTTTATGGTTTGATGAAGGGTGATTTTTGTAAAATGAATTTAATGCATAAAATCCATAAAAATTACATCTTAATCATCATAACTCCAAAATTAACATAAAAATATGTTTTCTTCATCAGGAGAACCTAATAAGTTTATTGGTGATATTTTAAAAATCTAAATCTGAGTTTTGCTAAAAAGTTCTGAAATTATGGTTTCTATACATTAATGTGCACTATGTACTCTAATACATGTTAATACATTGAAAATAGGCAAAGTGGAACTTGGACTCAATTAAAGTGGTGGAAGTTAGTAATTGATATCAGTAAGAAAGGTATGTGCATTCCTTACACCCGATGTTGGCATAATTGCATCTAAACCCTATATTTCCCTAATGAGGCTTAAATGAACCCTAAATATTCTATTCTTGAATCCTAATATTGTTCATGCCTCAAATCAGATTATGATTTCTTCTTGTTTGGGTCTTATACCCCACTGCCATGCTTATTGAATATTATGACTACTGTTGCCATGATTACTTTTCTGGCATGTAGATTTATGTTCTATTTAATTAAAAGTAGTGGTACTTATGTACAACCACCCACAGAGGGCATACATTTAATCGCCCTAGGGAATGTTTTTATTCTGTCCTATATAATTGTGTAAGTGACTGGGAATGTCTTATTCTCCCCTCACCTATAGGTTATAGGTCCAGTAGGTGACTCAACCCTACTTAGTTAGGTAGACATAATTATCTTACATGCAAATCCTTTTTGAAATAATTATTAATGACAAGTTTCTTTTGAATATAGCCTCATACTCTTGTTATCTTCATCTTATGATGAACCCTAGCCTGTTCTTATTTGCTTTACTTATCTTGTTATCCTAGACTAGTTTTGTGACACATACCTTATTTCCTTTCCCTTTTTTCTGGGTGCCTTCCCAACCACCCATGTGTTGAGTAAGGTGATGGATAAGACAAGGAAGATCTTAACTTTTGGCTTGGACTGATGGATATGTTGCTTGGAGATAAGACTGTAGTAGTCTAGAATTCCCTCTATCTAGATCATGATTGTGTGTCTTAATGTAAACCCTAATGGGATAATTTGTGTATTTTTATAAACCTTTTATCAAAATAAATATGGTCAGTTATTTTTTTATTCCGCTGCTTTCTAATGGTCTTTTGTATACCAATATTTAATAAATTTGGAAAATTTATGCCCATTCCATCATACCTCTGAGAGTGTTTGGAATTGATGTCAATTCTTCAAATTTATAGTAATGGGGTGATTTCACTCTTTTAAAACATGGTATCAGAGCCCATGGTAGTCAGAATCTGTCTATTTCAATTTTGTCTCCCTAATTAGAATCACTGCCTTACATAGTTCCTTTAGGTGACATGGTTGCCCTAGAGTTGATCTATAAATGATGAAAGGTTGATTTAGGACCCTATAGTTCCACATTAGTATCATGATGAATAAAAACCCAAAATACTCACAACTAAAATATGCATAACTTAATGTTGTTTAGGTTTGCCTTTAGGCAACTATTAAGGCATGAGTTGAAGCAAAGGTGTCTACAAAGGATCAGGTTATGGGGGCTGGCAATATTTTCCTTCGCGCCACTTGTTTGGTTTATGAGGAATCCCAGATCCATTTGATACAAGCATGGCCTAAGCTGAAATGTATGGTCTGAAATAGTTTACTTTTAGGCAATAATGACCTTAGACATCTATGTTGTATATCTTTGGGAACCCTAAGTTTTAGGTGTATGATGGTTTGTTTGAGGATGGATACCAAGATAGACTCCTTATGTCCCTTAGGACCACATGCTTGGATAGTTTATCCCTAGAACCTAGACTTTGAAGTTTGGGGTTGAGTGAGCTATCATATTACACAGTGGAAGTGTGACGGATCTTGTACATGGTTTGGTTAGACTCATCCTTTAACCCTAGTGTAGTTTGGCTTGATAGGTCAAACCCTTTAAGGGGTGGAGTATAGTTAGTTTGATGATGGTGGGTGGTTAGATTTTGAGGATGAAATCCTCTTTAGGAGGATGGAGCCCTGTGACATCTTGAAATCTATCTACACTATCTTTAGAAACCCTAACCCCATACTTAGGAGGTTGTTGTGCTTGAAACCTTAGTGGGGTCCAAACAAGTTATAGCCTAATGTGCTTGTTTATATATTAATGAACATATAATGATCATCTGAGGAATAATTTATATGTTCAAACCCTAATGAATACCTAAATGCACATAATATGAGTAACTCACATATTAATCCTAATGGATATGCATGGTGTTGCCCATGTCATAAACCAATAAACCCTAATGAATTGACAAGTAAGATAATTGTAACCTAATCTTAGACGTAATACATGCTAAGTAAAATATAGTGATCATATTAACCTGAACCCTGAGTTGTAATCATCTAACCTTAACATATACATCCTTAATGCCTTTCATGATACATTAATGACATTAGGTACCATAATCAGTTAACATACTTTGATACACATAAATGATATATATATAATCATCTAATCATATATTAATCAAGTCATCAATATGAAATGCATGTATGTTACCTTGTTATCTAATACACACACGATTAGTCACTTAATGTGAATCAATTTGTAATATGCCTCACGTTGATTATTAAACTACATGGAATGGCTTCAATATGAACATGAAGTGATTCGATTCACATAAATGTGCAAATCAATAATATAAATAAATATGAGAAAATGATTAATGATGACATTAATGTGAGCAATAAAGAAATGTGGTAATGAGATAACCTTTAATATAAATATATGCAATTGATGTGACATAATTTGGATTGAATGAAGATTTAATGAAAAATTGAATATTTCATGCAAAATAATTCGTTATAACTTAATGTGGTGATAATATAAGGATAATGAAGTCGATGTTCAAAATATTAAGGATAATGATCAAGTATATTGAGGGAATTGAATAACCAATAATTTTGCTAAAATTCTTAGTAAGATAAATGTGAAATATATATACAATGTTTCATGGATGATAATGAAATATAACTTCCTTGGTAATAAAGTGATTATGACATGACATAATTAAAATAATGGTGATAATGTGATATCATAATGAATATAATGTTAATGAGCCAAAAATATAAATAATGTTAAATCTCCTAAAAAGAATATCTAAATAATGGAACCAAGGTGATCCTTGAGAACCTGACCTATGTCGATATGCTTGTGGAGTATATGTTGATGAGTTGTTTGGTGAGAGTTAAGGTTGGAGAAATAACCTGAAGTTTTGCGATGAGATGTTGCACACTCACCCTTCCCGTCTTACTTGTGATTTTGGGGACGAAATCCTCTTTAAGGGGTGGAGTGTTGTAACATACCATATTCTTTAATTTTTTCTTTTGACCATCTTTCCCATATTTTCCTTTCATTTCTATCCTTATTGTCCTTTCTATCTAATTAGTGGAATTTATAGTGGTTTAGTGAACATTTATTCACTAATTGTACCAATATAAGGGTTTATGCACAAATACCTCAGTGAAAGATTAATTACCATAATTAAGTGCTATAAACCTTAATATAAATTTTTGATGTGATTTGAATACATGAAATGAGCCCAAATTTCAAATTTGGTTAGTTTTGGACGTTTTTTGTGCAAGTTATGCAATTTTAGGTACATTCTGGACTTTATGCAATTTACCCAATTGGGAGGTTTTCTTTATAAATTATCACCTGAATTTTAATTATTAGATATTCCCTTACCATTATAGAGATTTTAAACCATGGGGCACCTAGTTGCACCTTGGTTTGAAGGTGTTTCTCTCCAAGGGCATTATAGAGATTACCCTCTTTTTAAATGTGCTTATCTTTAAAAACTATCAACCAATGGGGTTATTTCTTTGTTTGAAGGATGGCGGGGATGGCCTAGAAGGCTCTAGGGGATTTTAGGTTACGACCTTTGATATACAAGAAGAGTTTATGATCTATCCTCTTGCATGGCCATGAAGCCCTAGCCTAAGGACACATGGAAAGTCCCATAGACACCTCATACTTGCCCCCTTCTTTATAAAGCCATGTCTACCCCTTACCACCTCCCAATCCAAGAAGAAAACATCTCCTACTCTTTATCACAACTTAAAGCATCGTCCCTTCTATGTTTGGCCACGAAGTTTCTATCCCAAGGTCAAAGAGGGTGTCTACCTTGATAAAGAAGATTCCTAGGGTTCCAAATTTCTCTATTTAGGATTTCTTAAGCTCCCCCTTGGTGATTTTGACAAAAATTAGTAAGAATCCTCCTTTCCTTCCCTATTTTTCATGTTGTTAGTATTCCTCCCACCTTATTCCAGGTTGGAACCATGAACTTCCATGGTAAAACTCGACCTAGAACCCTAAAATGTCTCATCTCCATGCTCTTTTGCTAGGGTTTGCACCTCTAAAGTAGAGAAGGTAATCTTTACTCAAGAAAGGAGCTTGGCTTGGAGCAACCAGACCTTTTAATCTCAGGATCCTTTCTGTTTGGACCTTCTTACCTTCCTAGAGGCAAGTTTGTTAACCCCCTTCTCATATATTTCTTAGTACATGCTTAAAACTCATGCTTTTATGTTTAAAATTGATGATCTCCAACTCTATCTACCATGTTCATCTAGGGTTTTGGTTTCTTTCTATTTTACCTCCTCTAGAAGCTCTAGTTTGGTTACCCATGCAACTTCAAACCTGATATTGGGTTAAATGGTGTATTCTCCCTCTCCCTCTCTCTTCAATTATCTCGATCGGTTTGATGATGTGGCAATTTCCTGTTGGTCAGTATTGGAAAATCACATCTTCCATTCCGCTTATCCAAATTTGACAAATAAATATAATTTGGGATTGGAAAATTAATATCTATCTAATAAAAATATTTTAAAGGTCTTATTTCATGGTTTTACGAAGGGTGATTTTTGTAAAATGAATTTAATGCATGAAATCCATTAAAATTACATCTTAATCATCATAACTCCAAATTAACATAAAAATATGTTTTATTCATCAAGAGAACCTAATAATTGGTGATATTTTCAAAATCTAAATCTGGGCTTTGCTAAAAAGTTCTAAAATTAGGGTTTCTATACATTAATTTGCACTATGTACTCTAATACATGTTAATACATTGAAAATATGCAAAGTGAAACTTGGACTCAATTAAAGTGGTGAAAGTTAGTAATTGATATCCGTAAGAGAAATATGTGCATTCCTTACACCCTATGTTGGGATAATAGCAACCAAACCCTATATTTCCCTAATGAGGCTTAAATGAACCCTAAATCTTCTATTTTGAATCCTAATGTTGTTCATGCCTAAAATAAGATTATGATTTCTTCTTGTTTGGGTCTTATACCCCATTTCCATGCTTATTGAATATTATGTTCTATTTAATTAATAGTAGTGGTAATTACATACAACCACCCACCCACAGAGGGCATGTATTTAATCGCCCTGGGGAATGTTTTTATTCCCCCCTATATAATTGTGTAGGTGACTGGGTACGTCTTATTCCCCTCACCTATAGGTTAGAGGTCTGGTAGGTACCTCAACCCTTCTTAGTTAGGTAGACATAATTATCTTACATGCAAATATTTTTTAATATAATTATTAATGGCAAGTTTCTTTTGATTATAGCCTCATACTCTTGTTATCTTCATCTTATGATGAACCCTAGCCTGTTCTTATTTGCTTTACTTATCTTGTTATCCTAGACTAGTTTTGTGACACATACGTTGTTTTCTTTCCCTTTTTTTTGGGTGCCTTCCCAACCACCCAGGTGTTGAGCAAGGTGATGGATAAGACAAGGAAAATATTAGCTTTTGGCTTAGACTCAGTTGATGGAGATGTTGCTTGGAGACAAGATTGTAGTAGTCTATACTTCCCTCTATCTAGATCCTGGTTCTGTGTCTAGATGTAAACCCTAATGGGAGAATTTGATGTATTTTTGTAAACCTTTTATCAAAATTGAATATATCCAGTTATTTTTTTATTTCGTTGCTTTCTAATGGTCTTTTGTATACTAATGTTTAATAAATTTGGAAAATTTATGCCCATTCCATAATACCTCTGAAGTGTTTGGAATGGATGTCAATTCTTTAAATTTTTAGTAAGGGAGTGATTTCACTCTTTAATAGGATCCACTCGTTGGACTTGGGAGCTTTTCCCCAAATAGCCATTTATACCACATTCTTCTATGTTAAGGTGGTTTCAAGCATCAATAATCATAACAAGAGATGAGAAAATGAGATAGAAGCATAAAAATAAAATTTCCAAATGAAATTATAGCATTTATAACAACAATTACCCAACATGGTATTGAAGTCACATATCTTCCCCCAAGCAACCCGCCAAAGGGTCTTAGCTACTCATGACAAATGAAAATATAAAATTGGAGAAGAAAGAGATAGAATAATTAATCCATGGAGCTTAGAGTAGAGGTTGAAATATTCTTCTCTAGTAGTTACAAAGTTGAGCACTTCCCTCCTCTAAGGTGAAATGGCATAGAAGTGGAATGCATAGTGGTAAAAACCCAAAAACCTAGGGTTTTAGGATGGATGGTGATGAAATGGAAGTGGAGTTAGATAGGTATGTGAAATGAGCACTCAGGGGAGCCAACCTTTGACCTTTAGCCACCCTAAGGCTTATACATGGGTCTAGGGGATCTATAGTTAAGTGGGGACAATTAGGTAAAATGATAATAGGGAAGAAGTAGAGCTTGTTAAGTTGAATAATCACTCCAGGTAAAACAGACCTAGTGGGAGTAAGTGGAAATGGTCACGGTGGATGAGAACGAATGTGATGGAAGGATGGAATGAACCCTAAAATTTTGGGTTTTTGGTGCTGGTGTGATGGTAGTTCTAGCCAACACGGGAATTCTATCTAGAATGAAGATTGTAGCCAAGTGGGTTACTATTTTGTGATTGGGGAATGTCCAGAATAGCCATTCTCTAGTAGCATGGCTGTTTTGGGGTCCTTCCCTTGCATTTGGGTCTTGAACTTGGTCATCCATGGAGGTTATTATTGCAATATGTTCTTTGATCACTTAGGGTAGGTTGGGGTGGTTTTGGCCTCATTTGGGTTCTCCAAGCATGGAAAACCCTGAGATCGAACCATCTTTTCTCCTTTCCATCATGTAGTGGTCAAGGTACCTATAAAACATGCAAAAAGCCTCCATAAGTGTATTTAATAATAACAGAGTTTTGGAGACTAAAAAAAGATAATAACTTAGTTTATTTAGAAAATATCATGCATTATGAAACATCTAGATTTGAATAGTGGGAGAAATGACACAATATGAAGACCTAATTAATCACTTATGTATTATCTTACTTTTAGGTTTTTAAGAATTTCAACAATTTAATCACTCTATGGATAGTTTTGTTTTTTAATTTTTGAGTTGATGCAAGGAAAAATAGATAAGTACAAATTATCAATTAATTTCCAAATAAATGATATAAAAAAGTTAAGTCCTCACTCCTCAAATCTAACAATTGAATGAAGATCATCAAATGATGACATGTCAATAAAACAAGTCTAGATTTTGGATATGAACTCAAAACTAAGGGACTCAAATGCATGTGGTTGTGTAATTTAATTATCTAAAAATAAATTCTAGAATATCTAGTTGATTGATTGGTTATTGGTTATATCAACTAAGATCCAAAAATTCTACAAAAAATGACTAGAAATTGAATGATGTTAGATCAACTTGAAAACCATGGTCATGCTTTAGAAACACCATAGGGACAACTATAGAGAGGATACCACTTCATCTAGACCTACATCCCAAATAGTGTTCATCATTAGGTATATCCAAAGACGAACATCAAGATCTTTACGTAGAAACCTACTCTACCAGAGAACATGACTAGAGACTACAATATCCATTTGAAGGGTGGTTTCACATACCCGGAAAACATTTTCCTCATGCTGCTAAGACATCAATGATATTCTCCTTATCCCTCTTTTCATGTATGATGAACATGAGTAGAAAATAGCTTATCTACTTGGGTGTAGGAAGTAGGCATGCTGCCTAGGTTTTTTATTTTTTATTTGAATCTCCATATGTATGAACTACCTACATTAAGAATGATTTGTTTTTCATTTTCAATATTGTTTGGCCAATGTATTGATTTGTGATAATTTTTGATATGCAAAACTTTGAACCCAAAATCTATAATGTCGATTGCTTCTACATAAGCCCCCCTTGAGAACCTCAAATAACTTGTTTTATAAGTGATGGGTCAATCTAAAGTGATATCAATAAATGTTTAATCCTTTCCCAAAGTATTGTACTATACAGAACCTTAATGGTTAATTGTTCATGCTTATGTTGATGTTTTTGGAGAGTAGGTAGGAAGTGATGGTGAAATACCTTGTCTTAGTTATTTTGTTATATTATTAAAAATTCCTTTTTAGCTTAATATAATTTCTTACTTAAATATTTTAGTTAAACAACATACTACCAACCAATCTATCATTTATATATATATTTCGTAAATAGACGATATGTATTTTTAAAAAATATTATCGTTTGGGTTTGATCTTTAAATATACTGTAATAAGTGTTGTCTTCTTGGAATTGAGTTTGCTGTAAAATTATTTTAGGGGAAAAATTAAGATTTATATATAATGATGAAGTTGAAGTGTGAAAACATTCACATCATAGTCTCGACATGGGGCTATAGAACGTGGTGCCATGTTATGTTTTTGGCGATTAGTGGTTGTTAACTTGGGAATGTCAACTGTTAAGAATAGGCTTCTATCTACATGCCATGCATCTACAGTGGACCTAAATTTGCCCTACATTTTCTCTCTCCATAGTGACATCTCCCATATATTCTAAGTTTTCTAGAATTTCTATAATATCATGTGACTAGTAGACATACATTTTTAATAGAAACAAATGCATTACAACCACTTCTATATATAGACTTGACTCCGGGTACATGGTACATGCAAAACACACTATGAAAAACTAAATTGGCAAATGGGTTTAAGTGGTAGAGGCCTATAAGTCTTACTACAACTAAGAAAATAGAATTACTTATTATACTACCAATCCACCATCACCAATCATCACTGCTCTCTCTCCTCCCAACTACTTTGACACCAGGTAACTCCTTCACCATATCTATGTAGACTTCCAGTCCACCATCACTATCCCACTCTCTCTCCTTGCATCCTATTTTAGCTCCATGCAAGTAATATTTTCTTATTTTCTATTTTGACCATAAAAATAGGAAGGTACTTGCCTGACTTCAGTTCTCTTAGGATCAGATCCCATCATCTAACAAGGAGCTTCCTCTCCCTCAACCTCCTTCGCTCAAGAATATGGGTGTTATTATGACCATCATATAGAAGGACCCTTGAAGATGAAAATAGTCTTTTTTGCTCAAGCAAGCGTGGTACTCTATTTATTTCCTCATGGTAAGAGCTGGTGGGTCCCAAAACACCACACCAGGAAGAAAACAAAGTCCAGGAAGTATATACAAGAAGGGATAGCAAGCTACAGAGGGCTATCACCAAAGGAAACAAACGTAGAATAAAATAAAAGAAGAAAAAGTGAGGAATAGCCTTCCCATATACAGGGATCTGCAGAACATGATAACAACGAAGGCCCAACAAAAACCCAAACAAACCAGACATGAGCATCAAACAGTAGCAGAGCACTGAGAACCAAGAAGCCAAGAGCACTTCAAGCAAATCCACCCATATGGACCATCTTATTCGAATAATAGATTGAAATCCCTACAAATCCAGGACCAGATCATATCTTCATCATGGGACCAGTTCTCAAAGATAATCCTATTACGAGTCAACCATATATGATAAATAGAAATCGAGAAAAACTGGACACCTTCTTATCAAAATTGCTCCAGATAGACATCTAATCGCTTGGGATAGTGGACATATAACCGTCCATAACCCATTTCCTCTAGATAGGTTTAGAGCAAGCACACTCCAAAACCAAGTGGACAGTTGACTCTTCATTCATCCTGTAGAGCATGCACATAGAAGGAAATTGAAAATGCCTATTTTTCAGCCAGTTCATCACAGGCAGTCAATCAAGCCCCAACTTCCAACACATCACTTTATAATTCTCTGAAATCCTAAGCTTCCATAAGTGTTTGGCCCAAACAAGGTTCGGCCAATTAAACCTAATGCAGTTCCACACATATTTCATTTTAATCTCCAATTTACCATTAAACGTGATCTGGTCAGGTTTAACAGAAATGGTAACATTTTCATTTAAGAACTTCAGTAAGGGGCTTACCCTCCTATTCCCAGAGATCTTCCATTGACCTCCCTATAGAATATCTTTAATCTTAATCAAGTTTCCCAAGCCTAACATCAAACACATTCTTTTGTCCACACATTCATAAGAAGATGAACATAGTCATCCACGCCATCACAATAAATGCGTAGGAACTATGTTTGGCCCGTGCATACTCTTAAGTCTGATGAGAAGTCATAAACCGATCTATCAAAAATATTTAAGTATGGGCACAAATTGTATTGGAATTCGATCTATCAAAAATATTTCAGTATGGGCACAAATTGTATTGGAATTACTTGACAAATATATTGTCAAAGGATCTACAGAAATGCTAGGGAGAGCTATCAAGGTTGTTTTGATGATGAAATACAATAGTAATATTAGCTAATTTTATCCAGGTATATGTCTTGTTCTACCCAATAATTCTTAATATGGATCACCATTTTTTAATAAATAACAAATTTTTTTACTCTTTGAACATATTTTATTTGTAAGCAAGTTATTAGCATGTTTTCCTGAGGTTCTTATTTCGGAAAATTCTAGAAATGGTTTGTTAATCGTAAACACTTAGGCTGTAAATAAATGACATTTTTTGAAATTATAATTACCAATATACCACCTTTTCATAAATAATGACCAAAACGTCACTCTTAAGAGCAATGTGACCCTGTGAGGGATACATCAATACCTCCTTGTTGATGATGTATTACCCCTATATGTGTACTACGTCCAAGATGGGGACCTATTTCTCTTAGATTTATTTTATAATTATGTATCCATGTAATATTGTTTTATATTTTATACTATATTGCTTAGTAACCCAAATTCGTTACAATGAGTAAAATTATTAGTTTTATATATTATAATTTCATCATTGTCAAATGACAATTATATATATTTATTAATAAAAATATATTTATTTATAAGCAATGATGATATCAAATGTTTTTGTAAATATTATGTAACATGTTAGTCTATGTATAAATTTATAGGAGTGTACATATCCTTATTTATACATATTTTTAGTATTTACTTTTGTTACATTCTTTCTTTTTAACTAGGGTATTATGCCACGTTCTTACATGTGTTTATTCAATAGATCACTATTGTATTGTATTTTCTTGTACCTATTGATTTGGCATAAAACTATTCATATATAATAGTTATCATTTTATTAAAATATTTTTTGTATTATAAGTACAAAATATTATTTGAATACTTGATGACTCCCGTGCTCCCGACTCTCCCGAGCGACAAGGCGACTATAGTGGCGGTGTTCCGACGAGATCCACCGGGAGATGACAGATTCAATCCTGGAAATGTGATTCATGGTCCTTCTCGCCAGGATAAACTTGTTTCTGATGTAGATCTTGAACATAATCTAGTCAGTTGGGAGGTATTATCACAGAGACAACAGGGGAGGCCATCAGATCTACAGCCGGAGGAGTTCACACTCAAGGAAGGCAAGTTGCTTTACTCAAAGTAGGAGGCCTTGGAGACCACTGAGCGTTGGAATAGATGTCTAATAGGCTATGTTATCGACTTTCAACCACACATCCCGACTCTGGCTAACCATTTTATGGAAGTGTGGAATACTCAAGGGTCTTTCAAGATTTTTGACATGGGTAATGGTTTCTTTCTTATACGTTTTTTAGAATCCTCTGATCTCAACATGGTGCTTGGTGGTGAGTGGTATGTGAAAAGCAGACCAGTTATGCTGAAATGTTGGAAACCTGGAGATAACAAACCAAAGCAGTTCTCACGAGTGTTCCCATCTGGGTGAAGCTATGGAATCTCCCGATTGAATTATGTGATTCTATAACTTTTAGTAGAATCAACTCAATTCTGGGGACTCCGATTAGAATGGATGATCAAACACATTGGATTCAACGAGTTGATTATGTTAGAATCCAAGTTCTTATGAGCAGCTCTTCCAAGTTCCCACGGAAACTAACCCTATCCAGTGATGATGAAGATGAACATTCTATTAACCTGGAGTATGAATGGTTTCCGCGCAAGTGTGGCAGATGTGTATTCCTTGGTCACAACAAATGTGTAATGAAACTGACAAAAGCCAAGATAGTTTCTAAACATGTTACCAACCCGAAGAAAGTGTGTGAAGTGAAGAAGACTCATCTTCATGTTTCCTCGGATGTTATCCCTCAATTCGAATTAGGGAAAGACACTGAATATATTCTGGAAGAAATTGACGATGAAGATGAAGTCAATGCTGCAAAAAATGTTATACATGATGAATTGGTTATTGAGGATCTCAAGTTATCCATGGAGGTCAATGAAGGGTACAAGGATGTCATAAATATAATGTAAGATAAGATATATGAGAAAACTACTAAAATAAGTCTAGTGTCTGATCCATCTACTCCAATTCCAGCTATTGTGATTGAAGCTAAGACACCAGATAACGATATTAGTTCCCAGGCTTCTTCAAATTCTGTCCAGATGAATATGAAGGATACGTTTCCTCTAAATCCACCTAGGTGCCTAGCTAAACTAAATGTGGGGCTTTATCATAGAATCAAAAACTCCATTTATTCTCCTATTGCTACATACCTTCAAATTAACTCTACCAGCACTGAGGCTGTCAGTTCAACAGCCGAGGTTGAAAAATGAGTACCTCCATGTCTATTGCTTCTTGGAATGTGAGGGGCGTCTATAATAAAATCTTATCCGTCCAAGAAGATATAAGGAGTGCTAGGCATGATATTAATATTCCGGTTGAGACTAAGCTGTGGAAAATAAAATTGCTAAGTTCATGAATAGATTCTTTCCTAAGTATAAATGGATTTCTAATCTGTGATCCCACCCCCTTGGTAGAGTTCTCATTATTTGGAAAGATGATAAGTGTGATATTACTAAAATTGAAGAGAATGACCAAGTCATTCATGATGTTGTTCAATTGGATAATTTCAAATTCTTCTTGTCTGCTATCTATGGCCATAATCCAGACAAGGATCGAGATACTCTTTGGGAGTCCATCGACAAGTTTTCTAGTATAGTGGATAGCCCCTGGCTTTTGATGGGCGATTTCAACTATGTTCGGAAATCTAATGAAAGGATTAGTAAACAAATTCCTACAAAGAAATCCATGGACAACTTCAATTCTTGTATCATGAACTGTGGTTTTTTTGAACTGGAACTGAATGGGCCTCATTTTACTTGGAGCAATAACCAAAGTGGCATTAACTATGGTGTTTCTAAGATTGATCGTATATTCTATAATTTTGATCTTTTGTCTACTAATGTGGACTTCTCTGGAGAGTGCATCTCAAATATTATTTCTGACCATAGCAATATTGTGTTGATTATTGGTCAACTTAGGAAAGTTAAAGCACCTTTGAGATTTATAAATGTTTGGACACAACACCATGACTTCCAGAATATCCTTAAACAAGTTTGGGATACTGAGATCCATGGTTGTGATATCTTCAGGATGTATAGGAAGCTTTCTCTTCTGAAGGTCAATTTGTCTTCTTGGAACAAGAGTTAGTTTGGGGATATGAATGATAATGCCAATATCTCTAAGTTTAAAGACATTCAAGCACAAGATGAAGTTGATTTGAGTTCTACTGACATACATCTTTGTGAGATAGCAAAAGATCTGGTTCTGGAAGCCAAGAAACATGTTGAGATTCAAGAAGGTTTCTATAAGCAAAAATCTAGAGTGGCTTGGCTCAAAGAAGGTGACTCTAATACTTCCTTTTTCTACTCATCTATGAAGACTAGGCCACATTCAAATACTATAAAGAAGCTCATGATTTATGGTTCCATCTCTTATGATAATGACATCATCAAGAGGTATATTGCTTCCTTTTATAAGATTATTTTCAATAACCCTACTTCTGGCTCTCATGTGTGGGACAAGGAATGGAAAGGCAAAGTTCTATGTTCCAATAAAAAATCTTCTCTCATTTACACGGTCACAAGGAAGGAGATTGAGGATATTGTGATGAATCTTAAGCATGATAAGGCTCCTGGTCCTGATGGATACAACGATTTGTTCTATAAAAAGGCATGGCCTATCATTGGAGAGGATATTTTCCTTGTTGTCTAGGAATTCTTTAAGAATGGTAAAATGTTGAGAGAGGTGAATAAAACTTTCATTACCTTGATAGCCAAAGGAGATGATTCTTCTGAAATAAAAAATTGGTGACCTATTTCTCTATGTAACGTTTTCTATAAAATTATTTCTAAAGTTCTTGTTAATAGGCTTCAGGGGGTCATGCCTTCTATCATTCACTGGAATCAATGTGCTTTTATTAAAGGGAGAAGTATTAAGGATGCTACATTGATTACTAATGAGATCCTCAGTGATTTCAAGAAAGTGAATTCTACCAAAGCCATGTGTATTCAAGCTGATATCACAAAAGCATATGATTCGGTTAACTGGAAGTATTTGTTTTCTGTCATGTATAGGATGGGGTTTCCTATGATTTGGATTAAATGGGTTGAGAAAATTTTCCTATCCACTTCTTATCAAGTTCTAGTGAATGGTGAGTCCATTGAATCCTTCTCACCTTCTAATGGCGTGAGACAAGGGGATCCCTTAGCCCCTTACTTGTTTGTTATAGAAATGCAGGGATTCTTGGAGATGATTAAGTTTGCTGAGCTTGAAGGAAAGATTAAACCCATCTGTGCTTCTAAGGATTTATCTCTGTCTCACCTTATCTTTGTCGATGACTTGATGCTTTTCACTAAGGATAATGATGAGATTGTTGTTATCTTTAATAGCATTTTCAGGGACTTTGGTAGCTTGTCTGGTTTGAAGATCAACCTCTCTAAGAGTTTCATTATTTTTAGTAGGACTGCTATAAAGAACTCCATTACTCAGGTCCTTGGCAGTGAAGAAAGTTCCTTTCCCACTAAATATCTTGGTTTGCCTCTCTTTACTAGTAAGCTCTCCAAACGGATGTGCTCCAACCTGATTGATAAAATCAAGAAGAAACTGGAATCTTGGAAAGCCAAAGTGTTGTCCATGGTTGGTAGGCTGGAGCTGGTCTGTTATGACCCACATTGAGGTTAACCAGTAAATACCTCGATTAGTGTGAAACACCTTGATTAGTGTTGAGTATCATATTAAACATCATGGTTAATCAAAATAAGTTAATATGTGAATCAATGGTTGAGATTGAATCATCTGAGATAATTAATGATAATATCAATGTTGATCGTTAGGTTAACTAAGTTGCATTAAGTACCCATATGAAATTAGTGTTTTGACCAGTTGTGACAAGATAATCAACATGATTTATTGCACTGAAGGTGTAGAGAATCTCACGCTTGAAATGTTGCAAAAAGAATTATTCAAATTGGACTCACGACACAAAGGTTATGGCTTTTACAAGACCTTTGGGTTGAATCTGAAATTTCTCCAATTAATTGGCTATTTCTTTTCCTTACCTCTTTAGTGGACCGACTATCTTTTTCCCTCTTATTTCTTTCTCTTCCCGATCGAAGCAGAACAGACACAAAAGCGGCGCACGGCTGCGCCTGATCGAGCAACAGCAAGGGGGGAAATAGCGGGCGATCTCTTGGCTTTTTAGCTCCGATGAGCAGCACCCCACCTCCCTTTCTCCTTCCCCATCCTTCCTACCTCCTCCTCCATCGTTTCCCTTTCCTTGTCTAGGGCGACGCCCCATCTGCAGCCGACCTGCTGCTCAGGGCTGCGGCTAGCAGCTAAGGGGGAGAGTGGGGCGGCTTCGCAGCACCATCGAGCCAGCAAGGCGTCGCCAAGCACTATCTCCTCTCCTTCCTTTCTTCTTCCTCCAGCCAGGACTAGCGGCGCCCTAACAGTAGCTCGACCAGCTTGAGCGGCCAGCCAAGCAGCAGCTGCTGCTGCGTGGGGCAGCGACCAGAGGTCATTTTGGTGTGAGAAGCACCACGAAATCAGCACCCATGAGTTCGGCCAAGAGGCCTAAACAAGCATCCGCAGCCAACAGCTCAGGTTTAGCTCCTATCTTGGTCTTTTTCAATCTATACGTGAGGAAGCTCCTGCTGCTTGTAGTGAGTTCGATCCAGTAGCATCTTGGCATAGCAAAGCACCATGATATTGTCCGCCTCGACTCTAATTTGGAGGTCTGTTCATGAATCTACAGTTTCTAGTTTTCAATCGAACTCCCTCTCCAACCTGAGCGTGAAGCAAATTGAATCCAGGGCAAGCTAGAGGTTGAAAACAACCAAAAATAGCCCAGAAACTGGTCTCTGGACGCATTTCTGGACGAATCCAGACATCTCAAATCGATGTGAGTAGGATTTCATTCATTTATCATTAAATAACTCAGACGTTTGAATATTTTCTGTTTTGTGCGCGAATTACGCTGATAACAGGCGTTATCAAACGTAGGGTGGCGTTTGGCGTCGCCCGACTTTTTATTTCATAAATTGCTTCTAGACGCTGTTATATGATTAAATTTAGCAATTGATCAGTGTGGATTGAATCGATAGATTTATATGGTTCATTGGAACCTAAATTGCTTATTTGAATGTTGAAATTAGAAATTCATATCTGAAAATGGTATGGTTTGGGTATGAACCCAGAAAATAGGGATTTCTGATAAATTATCAGATGTACGATTTTAAAGTTGATATGAATAAATAAAAATATGCAATAAAACCCTAATTGCATATATCTTTTGACGTTAATATGTGTAAATTGATATTTACATGAAATGGCACATTTCTCTGAATTATTACCAGAAATTCTCAAGTATTGTTATTGAATTGTGTTGTGATAGGTAATTAACTTTTAATTGAGTTAAGTGATGCACAAACCAAGATTAGGGTTAATGTGCACGTTTTTCGAGAATTTTAGAGAATTGACAAATGTTGAGTATGATTCTCGTATGTGAAGTAAATTTATTTAATTTGTACAATAAGATGTTCAATTGCTTAAATTCGCTATGTATGTGCCAGATTGAAATAAGTTGGGTTATTTATGCATTTCTAATTTGTCTGAATGCATGATATGAGAATTTCTCAGAAATTACAATGATTTGAAATATATTGCTCTGTCAGTTTAGAATGACAGTGTAGTGTGATCTGATATGAAATCAGTAAAGGTGATATTCCTATTTAAATGGTTATATGTTAAATCAGTTAATAGACTTAGGTGCCCTAACACCGTAGAACCCCTTTGACAGATCTGCTTCTTAGGGGTGAAACTCGTGTTGCAACATTATCCGTGCGGAGTCATGGAGACACGAGGACAGAGAGGCAGTGTCCAACAACAACGCGTGCGATGTCACGGTGGCACTGGAGAAAATTGGGGGTTATTGCAACAAGATCCGTGCGGAGTCATGGAGGTAACCCCGTGAGACTCTCCGCCTGTGTACTCAGGTTAGAGGAGGAGTCTAGAGCACTCGGAGTAGTGCATTGAGGCCGGAGAGCCTGTAGGCCGGAGAGCCTGTGGTCCTGTGGCAGAGCAGGGCTGGCGTCAGACTTAGCATTTCCCGGGTGTGTCGCTAAGTCTTGTACGGTGGGATCGTAGTTCGCTACGGATCTTCATATACAGGGTACACTGTATATGATTAGGGCTTAATAATATAAATTGGTACTCATATAGGATCAAAGTAAATTAAAGTATTCGAACTTTTGTGCTATTTCTTTATATCTATTTATCTGTTCAAATTATCTGTTAATGCATGGAAATGTGATTATATTCTGCAAATCTGTTATGTTATTAGAACTGCTCTGCTTAGTATTGTACTTATGTTTTATTTCAATTTATAAACCTGATGAGTTGTTTAGTGATAGCTAAATGAAATGCTATTCACTGAGCGAGTAGGCTCATACCTCTACTCAAAACATTTTCAGGTCAGCATCAGCATCAGGAATCGGAAGGGTCGTTTCATCCTAACGCCTAGTTATAAAAGGTTTGTAGTTAGTCTAGTTAGAGGTCTCTTAGTCCTTTCCCCTCGATCCTTAGAACATGGTGTGGGAGAGAGAGAATGTGTATAAAGATGTAAATTAACTGTTATGCTTTACTTATGTTAAACAATGTAATATGCTGTAGACTTTGCTTTGTACCTTCTGTCAGTTTAATAGGAATGCTTCTGCAGTTTGTTTAGTTTTTGTTTACAGCATAAATCTGGTTATCTTTAATGTCTTAATACGTTTAAAAAAAATGACGAGTGGTTGGTTTGTGTGTAATCCCTCCGTCGCGCCCTAATCTCGTGATTAGTGGGTAATGCGAGATCGGGGTGTGACAATCTTGGTATCAGAGCATAGGTTGAGTAAATGGTTACTCTAAGTTAAGGTCAGGGGACGATAAGAGACCAATAGGATTAAGGTTTAAGAGTTTTTCTTCTGTCTGTAATTTTCTAACAGGAAGTGTTCTGTTATACTATTATAGATGGAAGGAAAAGGATGTGGTCACGAGAGCCAAGTAAAGAGTTTAAGTTGAGTCGTTAAGAATCATTAAGGTCAAAAGATAAAGTTATAAGTGAGACGAATAATAAATGATGAGTTTTAGCTCTGGAAGGTCTGAGTATTTAGATACCCTGGCCTGGTGTCTGAATACTTAGATTGACCAGTATCAAGCTACTCTGTCTATTCTTCTCTGGATGCCCTGGCCAGGTATGCAGAGGAAGGATGGGCTAGAGAGAAACCCTAGAAATCTTAGGGTTATGAGATAAGAAATTAATGTAGGAATAAGAGATTACATATAAGATGCGATTCAACTCTCGTCTATTATTGCTTATTTGATTGGAAATCATTAGAAAGGCTCTTATATGCATGAATTTAGATTTTCAGTTTATAGAACAAATATGGTTCTTTTATATTGTTGTGTGTCATGAAGAGATTTAGTTATTGTTTATATTCTTTGTATTAAGTAGACCAGAAATTATGTTTAAATGAGTCTGCCCTAGGTGGATATTCTTTCCACATGTTTGAGATTAATAGGAGTTGGTTAATCCTGAATAGCTCTTGGCTTCAGGACTACAGGTTCGGCCTGGTCCGGCTGGCAGGATGCGTTACTGAGATCTAATGACTCCTATTAACAGTATAATAAGAGTAGACTCTGGATAATTTAGACTCACATCATAGTAAGAATGTACATACACTAAGACGTTGAGATGTAAAAGAAAGATTAGAACAGCTAAGAATTTGCTGGAAATGATATCAGAGGCCCAATGTTTGAACCTCATATGAGCAATCCTTAATTAGAAATAAAGGAACACAATAAGGTTCAGGTTAAATTTAATGACTAGGTGAGAAATACCCTTAATGGTACTAATCATTAATGCATAACAAATGCATGGATCCAATACATGATTAGTAAACCCTAGTGGAGGGTGTCTCATTGTGAACCCTGGTTGAGGGTGTATCCTTGTGAAACCCTAGTTGAGGGTGTATCATTGCGATTGTTTATAAGCAACTTTATAATAAAGTTATGCCTTAAACTAAGATAAGTCCATATCATGTGAGATAGCTGGACAATTCTAATGTGTGGCCTATGCATTATATGCTAAGGGTGAGTATTCTGTGATGGAATGCATTAAGAGGGGAAATACATTAATACAAGATAAAGTTGGTTAACTCAAGAGGGTCTGAATTAATGAGAAATGGGGAACCCTAACCCTAATTTGGGGAAAAGGGAATGATAAGCCCTGTTTGACAGTGAACCCTAATTCCTGGTCAAGGAATGATGGTATTACTATTGTATCACATGATGTGATGAATATCTTGTATGACTGTTATCATGCCTAATAACCATGCATGTATGATGAGATGATGAATATAGCCAAGTTTGGGCTGTGACATTTATATAATAAATGTTGATTGGCTTTTTGTGTGTTGATGTTGTTGTTGCTTAATAAAAGTAATAATGTGTACAGATTTTATGAACCATGTGAATAAGTTGTTGCCTAGTGAGAGGTGACAAGATGTGAATGGCCTTGTGAGCCATGTGAATAAGTTGTTGCCTAGTGAGAGGTGACAAGATATGAATGGCCTTGTGATCCATGTATGATGCTTGGGTAACAAGTATCATGTTTATTTGTAGCTTTTATGTTAATAAGTTATGCTAGAGAACTTGGTTGATGTTACATTTCTGTTATATATCTATAGTTCATTGATGATTATTCATATCTGTTGTATTCATTACAAGTGGATGGATGAACTTATGAGATCTAAAGTTTGATTTCAAACTAAGGAAGCAAAGTCACACCACAATAATGCTATGTTGTTGATAAGGACCAAACCCTAGAATGTTTAGAGTTGAAGTAGTTCAAGGGATGTCGCTAGTGATTTGACCTTGAATACTAGTATCTTTATAAAACAAGATCATACGATTTGCACTATGAAAGGTAACCTAGCACTAATAAAATCCAGGGTTTAAAGTTAGCTAATCTGGAAGGTAGATACACAATATGAAAATGACTCGGAGAAATGAGTAAGATATAATTTTGAAATAAATTCTTACAGTAGTAATAATAAGTAGCATAGAATGAGGAGAATTACTCGTCACATGATCTGGAATTAGTTGTTGTAGTTCATGCTCATAAGACATGACATTACTATCTTTATGGTGAGGTGTGCCAGGTGTTTATAGATCATAAGAGCTTAAAATATATCTTTACCCAGAAGGATCTGAATCTTAGACAGCGGAGATGATTAGAATTGATTAAGGATTATGATATAATGATAGATTATCATCCTGGAAAGGTGAATGTGGTAGCAGATGCCCTCAGCAGGAAGTCTAGTTTTGTAGCTGATGCATTCTCTATGGCATGTTTCAAGAGAGACCTGCTAATAGAGATGCAGAAGTTGAACTTAGACTTAGGGGTGACAGAGCAGAGTGGTTTGATTGCACTGATGCAAGTCAAGCCTACTTCTTATGATCAGATCAAGGAACTACAATAGGGTGATAGTGAGTTAAACCAAACCATGCATGACATGACAGGGGGAAGAGACCAGAATTCAAGTTTTTAGATGATGGTGTGTTGTATTAGCATGATATGTTGTGTACCTCGAGACAGTGATTTGAAAGAAAAGATTCTTGAGGAAGCACATGCATCGATGTACGCTATGCATCCACGTAACACTAAGTTGTACATGAATCTCAAGGAGTTTTACTGGTCGTCAGGTATGAAAAAAGGATGTAGCTGAGTACGTGGCTAGATGTAATGTGTGCCAGCAGGTTAAGGTTGAGCATCAGAAACCTGCAGGTACCTTGCAATCTCTTCCTATACCAAAGTGGAAGTGGGAACATACCACAATGGATTTTGTGATAGGGTTGCCCTTGACACCTAGAGGTTGTGACTCGATATGAATGATTGTGGATAGACTGACTAAGTCTGCTCACTTTCTTCATATTAAGTCAACCTTTGATGTCCCAAAGTTGGCTAAGATATATGTGGATGAGACAGTCAGGTTGTATGGTATCCCAGTTTCTATTAAATCTGATAGAGATCCTAAGTTCACATCCAGGTTTTGGAATCAGTTGCATCGAGCTTTGGGCACAAAGTTGAGGTTCAGTACAACTTTTCACCCACAGACGGATGGTCAGTCAGAGAGGACCATTCAGAGTCTTGAGGACATGCTGAGAGAAGTTGATAGTTGTTCAGGATAGGCATAAGAGTTATGCTGAGAAGAGGCGTTAACCTCTTAGAGTTTGACGTTGGTGATGAAGTGTACCTGAAGGTTTCACCGTGGAAAGGAGTGTTGAGGTTTGGTAAAAGAGGCAAACTGACTCCTAGGTTTATGGGCACGTATCCTATCATTGAGAGGATTGGACCTGTAGCCTATAGGTTAGAATTTCCATCTGAGTTGTCAAATCTACATGATGTGTTTCATGTATCTATGTTGAAGAAATGCTATCATGGTACAGAAAAGATAGTTGACCCAGAACCTGCACAGCTCAGATCAGATGTGTCCTATGTTGAAGGTCCAATTCAAATAGTTGACCCGTGGATCAATAAGCTTAAGAAATCACGAGATACCGTTAGTGAAAGATCTGTGGAGGAATCATAACCTAGAGGAATCTACATGGGAGCTTGAATATGAGATATGCGTAACAAGTTTCTTTTTCTCTTTTAGGAATTTCGGGACGAAATTCTTATAAGGGAGGGAGATTGTTATGACCCACATTGAGGTTAACCAGTAAATACCTCGATTAGTGTGAAACACCTTGATTAGTGTTGATATCATATTAAACATCATGGTTAATCAAAATAAGTTAATATGTGAATCAATGGTTGAGATTGAATCATCTGAGATAATTAATGATAATATCAATGTTGATCGTTAGGTTAACTAAGTTGCATTAAGTACCAATATGAAATTAGTGCTTTGACCAGTTGTGACAAGATAATCAACATGATTTCTTGCACTGAAGGTGTAGAGAATCTCACGCTTGAAATGTTGCAAAAAGAATTATTCGAATTGGACTCACGACACAAAGGTTATGGCTTTTACAAGACCTTTGGGTTGAATTTGAAATTTCTCCAATTAATTGGCTATTTCTTTTCCTTACCTCTTTAGTGGACCGACTATCTTTTTCCCTCTTATTTCTTTCTCTTCCCGATCGAAGCAGAACAGCCGCAAAAGCGGCGCACGGCTGCGCCTGATCGAGCAACAGCAAGGGGGGGAAATAGCGGGCGATCTCTTGGCTTTTTAGCTCCGATGAGCAGCACCCCACCTCCCTTTCTCCTTCCCCATCCTTCCTACCTCCTCCTCCTTCGTTTCCCTTTCCTTGTCTAGGGCGGCGCCCCATCTGCAGCCGACCTGCTGCTCAGGGCTGCGGCTAGCAGCTAAGGGGGAGAGTGGGGCGGCTTCGCAGCACCATCGAGCCAGCAAGGCGTCGCCAAGCACTATCTCCTCTCCTTCCTTTCTTCTTCCTCCAGCCAGGACTAGCGGCGCCCTAACAGTAGCTCGACCAGCTTGAGCGGCCAGCCAAGCAGTAGCTGCTGCTGCGTGGGGCAACGGACAGAGGTCATTTTGGTGTGAGAAGCACCACGAAATCAACACCCATGAGTTCGGCCAAGAGGCCTAAACAAGCATCCGCAGCCAACAGCTCAGGTTTAGCTCCTATCTTGGTCTTTTGCAATCTATACGTGAGGAAGCTCCTGCTGCTTGTAGTGAGTTCGATCCAGTAGCATCTTGGCATAGCAAAGCACCATGATATTGTCCGCCTCGACTCTAATTTGGAGGTCTGTTCATGAATCTACAGTTTCTAGTTTTCAATCGAACTCCCTCTCCAACCTGAGCGTGAAGCAAATTGAATCCAGGGCAAGCTAGAGGTTGAAGACAACCAAAAATAGCCCAGAAACTGGTCTCTGGACGCATTTCTGGACGAATCCAGACATCTAAAATTGCTGTGAGTAGGATTTCATTCATTTATCATTAAATAACTCAGACGTTTGAATATTTTCTGTTTTGTGCACGAATTACGCTGATAACAGGCGTTATCAGGCGTAGGGCGGCGTTTGGCGTCACCCGACTTTTTATTTCATAAATTGCTTCTAGACGCTGTTATATGATTAAATTTAGTAATTGATCAGTGTGGATTGAATCGGTAGATTTATATGGTTCATTGGAACCTAAATTGCTTATTTGAATGTTGAAATTAGAAATTCATATCTGAAAATGGTATGGTTTGGGTATGAACCCAGACAATAGGGATTTCTGATAAATTATCAGATGTATGATTTCAAAGTTGATATGAATAAATAAAAATATGCAATAAAACCCTAATTGCATATATCTTTTGACGTGAATATGTGTAAATTGATATTTACATGAAATGGCACATTTCTCTGAATTATTACCAGAAATTCTCAAGTATTGTTATTGAATTGTGTTGTGATAGGTAATTAACTTTTAATTGAGTTGATGCACAAACCAATATTAGGGTTAATGTGCACGTTTTTCGAGAATTTTAGAGAATTGACAAATGTTGAGTATGATTCTCGTATGTTAAGTAAATTTATTTAATTTGTGCAATAAGATGTTCAATTGCTTAAATTCGCTATGTATGTGCCAGATTGAAATAAGTTGGGTTATTTATGCATTTCTAATTTGTCTGAATGCATGATATGAGAATTTCTCAGAAATTACAATGATTTGAAATATATTGCTCTGTCAGTTTAGAATGACAGTGTAGTGTGATCTGATATGAAATCAGTAAAGGTGATATTCCTGTTTAAATGGTTATATGTTAAATCAGTTAATAGACTTAGGTGCCCTAACACCGTAGAACCCCTTTGACAGATCTGTTTCTTAGGGGTGAAACTCGTGTTGCAACATTATCCGTGCGGAGTCATGGAGACACGAGGACAGAGAGGCAGTGTCCAACAACAACGCGTGCGATGTCACGGTGGCACTGGAGAAAATTGGGGGTTATTGCAACAAGATCCGTGCGGAGTCATGGAGGTAACCCCGTGAGACTCTCCGCCTGTGTACTCAGGTTAGAGGAGGAGTCTAGAGCACTCGGAGTAGTGCATTGAGGCCGGAGAGCCTGTAGGTCGGAGAGCCAGTGGTCCTGTGGCAGAGCAGGGCTGGCGTCAGACTTAGCATTTCCTGGGTGTGTCGCTAAGTCTTGTACGGTGGGATCGTAGTTCGCTACGGATCTTCATATACAGGGTACACTGTATATGATTAGGGCTTAATAATAATATAAATTGGTACTCATATAGGATCACAGTAAATTAAAGTATTCGAACTTTTGTGCTATTTCTTTATATCTTTTTATCTGTTCAAATTATCTGTTAATGCATGGAAATGTGATTATATTCTACAAATATGTTATGTTATTAGAACTGCTCTGCTTAGTACTGTACTTATGTTTTATTTCAATTTATAAACCTGATGAGTTGTTTAGTGATAGCTAAATGAAATTCTATTCACTGAGCGAGTAGGCTCATACCTCTACTCAAAACATTTTCAGGTCAGCATCAGCATCAGGAATCGGAAGGGTCGTTTCATCCTAACGCCTAGTTATAAAAGGTTTGTAGTTAGTCTAGTTAGAGGTCTCTTAGTCCTTTCCCCTCGATCCTTGGAACATGGTGTGGGAGAGAGAGAATGTGTATAAAGATGTAAATTAACTGTTATGCTTTACTTATGTTAAACAATGTAATATGGTGTAGACTTTGCTTTGTACCTTCTGTCAGTTTAATAGGAATGCTTCTGCAGTTTGTTTAGTTTTTGTTTACAGCATAAATCTGGTTATCTTTAATGTCTTAATACGTTTAAAAAAAAAAGAAAATGACGAGTGGTTGGTTTGTGTGTAATCCCTCTGTCGCGCCCTAATCTCGTGATTAGTGGGTAATGCGAGATCGGGGTGTGACATTGTCAATTCTACTCTTAGGAATATGCACATGTACGAGATGTTTGTGTTCCCTATACCAGCTGCTACTCTTGAACATATTAATAAAATTTGCATGGATTTTCTGTGGAATGGCAATGATAATAAGAAGAACATGCACCTTATTAATTGAGATACTATCACTGAACCCAATAATGAGGGTGGTCTTGGCTTAAAGAAAGTTAAGGATTCTGCTAAATCTTGCTTATTAATTAATGCTTGAAATATTGCTAGCAAAAAAGACCATCTATGGGTCAAATGGATAACTAAGAAGTACTTAAAGAAGAATTCCTTTTGGACTGTGAAAGAGTATCCTAACTTCTCATGGATATTTAATAATATTATTAGAATTAGAGATATTTTGAGCCTGTATGTTAAGTTCCATATTGGCAGTGGATCCAATACCTTATTATGGAAGGACCCCTGGATTTATCTGAATAAATTTCTACATGATTTGGTTGGGATGAATACTCCTCTTTGGTTTGGACTAGAACAACACTATTTCTACTGTGATGAATGAAATTGGGTGGTTTGTTCCTAGAATTAAGAACAAACACCAGTTGCATGTCTTGGATGTCTTCAAAAGTCATGACTTCAATCTTACTAAGAATGATTTCATTACGTTCAATGGAGAAAGAAATATTAACTTCAAGTTTGTATGGGATAGTATCAGATACAAACGTGAGAAAGATATATGCTTTGAGTGGATTTGGAAAATAAAGACTCATATGCGGGCTAAATTTCATCTCTGGAAAGATTGGCACAACAAACTTCCCACTTTTGATTATCTTAGAAGATGTGGCATCCCTCTACCCTCTATTTTCTTCCTATGCATGAGAAGTTATGAAGATATGAATCATATTATCTTTGATTGTGAGTTTACTAGAAACATTTGGTATTTGGCTAATACAACTTTCAAAACTTTTTATATGCCTACTACTTAGAACTCTATATGTAACTGTAAATCCCAATTGTTTGGAACTTTGTGTAGCCTTATATACTATCACATTTGGTACAAAACAAATTACAGAGTTCATGAAGAGAAAAGGAAGTCTGAAGATACCATTTGGAAGCTTGTTTTGTCAGATATTCAGATCTTCCATAACAATGTCAATGCTTATGTTCCTTGACTGGTCTTTTGTTTGGCTTTGTATATGCCTTTTTCTCTTATGGCCGAGCTGATGGCTTTTGTGGATATCCTGCTTATTTTCTCATAGTCTGTACATGTTGGGTTGCTCATGCTGTCTCATAGTTTCTCATGGGTTAGGTCATATATATCTGCTCTTATGTTTTGACCCTTCTGCTAATGCTTGACGATCTGAAGATATTTTCTCTCCAAGTTGACTTATCATGATAATGGTGTAGGTCAACCTGAACATTTTAGGGAGGGTTTGATTTCTCATTTCCTTATCTTAGAGGCTCCCTCTTGCCATATCATGTTGATGATTTCTGCTGCAAGATGGGTTTTCTTCTTAGTGCTTCTCTGTTGATGCCAGAGACCTGTTCTTTCCTAGTTCTTTTCTTGGTGTCGGCTGGTTTTAACATAGGAGCCTCACTCTTTCTTTCTTTACTCTTTATTTCTTCCCTTTGTACAACTTGTTCTTTTGAGGATGTGGATTTTCCACATTGCTCAGCCTTTGTACAGACATTTTTTCAAAAATACAAAAAAAGCAACAAGGCGTTTCTCTAACAAAAAAAATATTATTTGTATCCATAATAAATAATGTCAAATATATACTGTAAGTAAAGTTGCATTTTTCAATAGTTTCGTTCAATACATCTATAATATTTTTCCTTCTATGCATTGTTATGTGTATTTTCATGTATCATACAACTAATTTTCAATAGTATTTTTATTATTTTAATTTAATTAGTGTACCTTTTGTGTGTATTAATTTGATATTTACACTATGTATTACATTTTTCGTATTCTATCAATTATTAAGTTTTTACTTTTATCAATAGTGTGTATTAAATAGCTATTATATTTTACAATCATTTTATTTATAGGTATTATTAAGAGTTTATTGTTATACTTATTTGATATGGATGCAATTAATAGAAATTACATTGAGATAGAAGGAAGGCGGGCAACAAGTTGTGCCGCCAATTATTTTTGTATATTAAAACTAACCCTCTGAAATACTACAACCAAGGACTTAGGGGTCATGACATTACTATGCATAATGTTTTGAACCCTCTTGAGAAGTTCCACATCCCCTGGTGCTAAGAAACCAAAACTGCCAAATCTAAAAGGTATAAAAATGTGTTGATTTTTGGCACACTCTTTCTCATGCTTAACTACTTTGGCTCAGGCAGCTTTGAGAGCAGCTTGTCCTACAATAAATGCTCCACTATTTAGGCTCACAAGTGGAGAAACTCCTATTACATCTACACACGCATGATTTCCTCCAACCCTTCCAAAAATTAAGCTATCAACCAGTCTAACTGTTGATCTCCACTCTTATGGATAAGTTTATAATTAAGGTATTATTATAAAAAATCTAAATATTAGGATTTTTAATAGACTCAATAAATATAATATAAAGAAAACAATCACATTTTATTATAAAAAACATTGAAGAGTAATGCATCCACCGATGGTATATATAGTCCTCAAAGGGATGATTATCATTTGTGTGAACGCGTTTGCCCGATAAGGAGCAATGACTGTTCCCACTAGGATGCTTCACCCTAAATATTTATAGTCTGGTTATTATTTATAGAAAACTAATGAACGTTAATGTGCACATGCACATGACACAATATACCATTTCATTTTGTATTATATAACTTTTATGATATTAATAGAAGTATGTAAAACTTGTAACTTGTGGCTGAATGTTTGCATTGTTTAGACCAAAACAAGATAGCCTTTTCTTAATTAGAAAAATTTATTCTAGAATAAAAATGTCAAAATTTCTAGAAACATGGTTATGACATAACATGAAGATTAAATTGACATATATTTTACTATTGATGAAATTCTACAATTAAAAAGTTAATTATATTATGTCATGGGAGAGGCTACAATAATTTGTAAGTGTTATTGTATTACAATTTGGAAAAGGAAAATGTGATTTTTAGATAATTATCTAAATTGTAGCAATTGAATAGATAATACAAGTGATAGTGGATCGATTATGTAATAATGAAGACCACATCTTTTTATGAATTAGTAATAAATTAGTATACTATAACAAAATTGCTTGTAAATGATAAGGCTACTTTGTAGATAATGTGTGTTAATGTAGTCTTGAGTAACTCTAGGTATCTTTTTAATTAGTTTCATTAAGATTAGTAAGGTTAGTTGTGCTAATTGTGTTTTAATACAAAGTCTTACTTTTTATATATATATTTTTCAACTCATCTTTTATCTTCAACAAGACCTTGTTTTTTAGTTCCTAATTATGAATAATTATAATGTCCATTATGTCTCCAACAACTATCTAGAAAAGGGACTACATAGGTCTTTGTCCATCATTCCAACAACACCAACAAACCATTCATCAATTAGTCATACAACAAAATTATTAGTACATCTAGTTTCATCATGTCCTAAGGCAACTCCTGCAAACATTACCCTACAACAAAGCTCCTTGTTCCAAGTTATTAGGATATCAATTACTCTATATGACCACCGCCTTGCCTCATTTTTATAGGCATGTATGGACACATACTACTCTTTCCCTAATATAGCATCAATTCTCAAAGAAGCTTTATTTTTTGTTCACAGTTTAAAAATTTTGGCTTTAATTTTCTAAACCACATGATAATTGTCAACTTTGTTCATCAGTGTTGAAATGAGCTTCCATTGTTGTTTTTTTAATTATTCATTTTTGTTTTAATGTAAATTACCTTTATTTTCTTACTAAAAGCTTATTTTAATTATCTAGTCTTGTATATTAATATTAATTTCATTAAGATCATGTATAAATAACTAATTTGGTAACCCTTGTAGTAAAAAGTTGTATGAACATAGTTTTTGTAGATATTTTGGTCTTGAAGCAACCCATCTCTAAGCCTCTGTCCATCAATCCACCAACATCAAAAAACCATTCCTCAATTTTAGTCATATGGCATCATAATTAGTGCATTTGATCCCATCCCCCGCTCAAGGTGACTTCTACAAACATTACCCTTTAACATAGCTTCTCTTCCATGTTATTAGGAATCAATTATTCTATATGACTCCCTTCATAGCCTTGTATAACAATATTCATCATATTAAGCCAATTACTAATTTGGTAGTCCTTCTAGTAAGAAGTGGTATAGAAATAGTAGTAGTCTTAGATCTTTCATCTTTAAGGCACCCATCTCATCCACTTGTTGTAGGATAATCATTTTTTCTTCAACTTATTAAGGAAATTGTAGTTATTAAGACACATTAGCAACGTATTGTGTGGTTATGCCTAATTTATTTTGTATTTAAATTTCTTTAAAATTAATATTCAACATTATAATAGAAAATATTAATTATGATTGGTATTGACCAAGAGGTGGGTATGATTGGGTTGTTTTTTTTAAAGGTAGACCACTTAGGCAAGTTGCAACTAGTATTTGGAAGATGGGGGTCAAGTTACGGCATTTTATTAAACAAGTTAGAACAAAGAAGTATTTCCATAAATTATTTTTGAAGATTTTTCACTTAAAAACATTATATCAATGCTCAGTCACTCTTATATTTGACCTCAATTTTGAAGAGTGTAAATTTATTTATATTAAACATGTATATTTCTTTTCTTCAGCAAAGAAACAAACTGTAGAAAGTTGTTGTTGTTATAGGAGCACATTCACATTGACAATGATTACAAAGATGAAAACAAAAAGCTAAACCTTATTTGTGTCTTAAATGAAAAACTATTATGATGTATTCTTAGCACATACAATAAATAATATACTATAGGACATATCATCGTCTTGATTGGAGGAGGTAGCGCTAAATTGATACCATGTGAAATTGCAACATTGAGGTAAGTGTGTTTTTCCTAAATTTTTTTTTCCAAAATCTTTAGAGTAAATTTCAAAAAATAAACATAATTATAATGAACATACAAAGTTTGCTCCAATTATTGGACCAACAAAATCTACACAACTACAATAAGAGAATATTAATGTGCACTTTAACCGTAATAATAAATGTGATGAGCAGGAATAGGTTACTAAACCTATGAGGTATTAGGGAAGCGAAAGTGCAAGATAGTATGAGACGCACATTGCCTAGCGGTCTGGTAGCTATATTATAATTAAAGTGTTGTTTTAGTGTTGTACATTCAAACGGAATTAACTGGTGTATATCATATCAGGATCCAACAAATACAATACTCAGATTGGCCCAACATCAGGTGTTGCACCTAGACCGTATCTAATCACAATATGAAGCACATGAGCAACAACACTTCACAAAGCATGTAACAATTCATGGTGAACATGGTCGGTAATCATCCACAATGAACTTGATCAACGACCACTAGTTTATGGAGTGTCGTTGCTGATGATTTGGGAAGATATATAGGTAAAAAACTCAAATGGCACATTCTTATAAAAACATATACCCAACTAACACTCTTCTTATCTAATTTTTCATTTGCATATCCACTAATGAAAAAAACCACAAAGTGTGACGTCTACTGTTCTGTTCTAAATTTTTTTGTAGACACGTTCTTTTCTCCCCATTTTCTCAACGATTCCACTTTTATCTTCGCAGTAACTCGACAGTTGTTCTGAATGTTTCTAGAGAAGACCTTCCCCAGTGAAAAGCTCAACTTCGCATCCTGTTCTCCACTTTGGCCAACTAAGCTCCTCTTCTTGTCCTTCTACCGTCACTAGAGGAAAAAGGTTCACGATCCACAAATATTATTTTGGACTATGCTTCATAATAATTTCAACCGTGAAGTATAAAACAACCATGGACTATTGTCGTGGATTAGGTATTGGTAGATATTCCTCATAATCAACAATTAAACCCATGGACTAGTAGAAAACCATTGGTTATTTTAATTTTTGTATCTTAATTGAAAACCCATACAATCCACGGTGATAACCGTGGACTATTGTTATTTTTTAATTTAATTTAATTTTATAGTTCATTGTGAAAAGTGTGGACTATTGTTATTTTTTATTTAGAAACCTTGCATTCGACTGTGAATATTGTGGACAACCTTACTTTTTAATAATTTCATTTTTGGGAAAAGAAATTTCCATCCCAATTAAATTGAAAAAATTCAACCTCATTTAAATATGATATCACATAAAAAAGAAACTGAAACTGATGCATTGTGATATTTATTCATGATGTACTCACATTAGATCTTATACTCCTAAAGATTTAACAATCACAACAAATTCTAAAATTAATAGTTGTTTGTTTGAAACAATCAAAAGATATAACACTTTATTCACACCCTGTTCAAATTATGGGTAACATATTACTAATGGTCTTAATAATAAAAAAATTCTATAAACAATATTCATATGCTTGAAAAAATTTAAAACATGATAGCTCAATTTGTCTCAAACACGTCTTCAGAAATTCTAGAAATGTCTTAGTATTTATGGATAAATTTAAACTTAAATATTAGAACATGCTGTGTTTTAAGAATCTGATGGCATGGTATCACAATAGTAATAACTACATCAATATTGTATGATATTACAGTCTCTTCCAGATCTTGTCTCTTGAAGCGTGCACTTCCATTCCAAATATATTGCATGATAGTCATATTCTTATAAAAACAAATATTCAAGTCAAACATATATGAGAACAAAATGCATTTAACATCCAATGATGTAGATAATTTTATAATACTTGCATCATGTATAATAAATTCAATGATGTATGTAATCTATATTAATAGAATGACACGTAAAATTGTACATGTTTTATTTTGCCATTAGATTTATTGTCTAACAATAATATAAGAAAAAAATAAACTAGTAACAAATTAACTAGACAAAAATATTACTTATTATGTAAGAAAAGTAAATCTTACCTAAATGAGGAGAATCAATATCCACTCCTTCTTATAATTGGTGGTTAAAAACAACATTAAGAAATTGTTCAAGAAATGATATATAAATATAAAAAATAAGATATCTAGCATACCAAAAATTCTGATGCATCTTCAAAACTAGATTCAAGAGTTGTTATCTTGTCCTACAATACACATGTAAAGAAAATTTTGATTCTATAAAGTCTAAATATTATATATGATTATCCTTAGTTTAAAATTTTAAACAATACCTATGAGTCTAGTATCTTCAACCAAGCTCGTAAATCCTCAATTTCATGTTTCTTTTTATTATATGATCATGCTATTATATGATTTGATGCTCCTATTGCAACTAAGATCCCAAGCTTTTATCACACTCCTATTTGAATTTTCTACTCATCTCTTCATCTTTAATTTTCTTCTAGTAATACCTCTGCTTATTCCTCTCTCATATCTTCCATGATGAGACCCATATAAAGAGTCCACAACTAGACCAAACTTCAATGGATCATTTTTATCCTCAATCCAAATTCTATACACCTTTCTATTAGCTTCTCCTATAAGGTAAATTAATATATCAAGTTGTTCTTACTTTAGACGAGTACAGATGATGATTTAAATACTTACTCAAATCACTCCTATTTTTCACCTATATATTCCATGTTCCTTTTATGACGACTAAAAGAAGTTCACAGGACTGTGGCTTTTTCACTATTTTTCTCCTAAAAATACATTTATACATCTAATATATTGAAAAGTATAAGTTATTGCAACAATTCTAAAAAATATTACAAGTCTTACCACATTTAAATGATTATAAGTAAAAGATATTAGTCTAGTTGTGTGTGTAGCTTGTAAAATACTTCAATTTCTTTTATTCATGCTTTCTTCTTGCTAGTCAATAGTCAAGTTAGTTTTAGAATTGAATATAAGTATGACTAGTAAAACATATGAAGATAATACAATTATTTTTTGAACTCTACCTATTTTGATTGACTACTCCAATGCTCTATAAGTAGTACCCAACTTTCTTGAGGAACTCGATCATCTATAGTTTCCATTTGTTCAATAATGGGAATATTAGGATCTAACCTACATTTTAGATCCTTACGGAAAGGACACAATTGTTTATTGATCACCTTTTACATAAAAATAGTAACTTCATTATAAGAAGACACTTTGATATCATTCGTATTAAAGAATTCAAAGTCATGCTGCATCGATAAGATATAATATATGTAAAAATAATGAGATTGAAATTGTTTTGCCAATTTGATTGGATAGATCTAAATATAAAAGCATCTGGATTACTTTTGTTGCTCACATACTTCTTTAGAGTAAATATACATCTCCTTATCGAGAACATCCATCTAAATGGATTAGGACCACATATTTTAGCCTGAGTTGGAAGATGCACTGATAGGTGAACTTTTACATAAAAAATGTTGGAGGGAATATCTTATCCTACTTGCATAGAATTAGAGGTATTGTATCCTCAAGTTTCTTCATACTTTGAACATCAATTGATTTAGCACACAGTTGTTTAAAAAATAGGGAGAATTCCATCAAAGGTTTCCCTACATATTTTGATGTGGTTTTCCTTAAGGCTAGGACAAGAAATTGTTGCATTAGAATGTGATACTCATGACTTTTTAGGCCCACAAACTTCTTTTGATGAAGTTGAACTAACTGAGAAAAATTGGAAGAATATCTATGTGGAAATTGAAGATCTTTTAAAATTGTAAGAAAGTTTTCCTTCTCCTCAAGAATCATGCCCTAAGATGCACGAGGGATAACAACTTTTCCGTTACTTGTTTCCTTCTTTATCCATAAGGATTTCCTAATCTTCAACCTATCCATGTCTAAACATGCATTGATGCTCTCTTTATTTTTTCCGTCGTTATACAATGACCAACCTTTTTTATCCATAAGGATTTCCTAATCTTCAACCTATCGATGTCTAAATAGGCATTGATGTTCTCTTTATTTTTTCCATACTTATACAACAACTAACACAATAAATTAGCAAGTATTTTTTTCCAATATGCATTACATTCAAACTATGGTGAACTAACAATTTATTCTAGTATGGAAGTTTAAAAAAGATACTTTTCTTGTTCTAACGAAGAGGAAGTTGTTGTCTGACATTTTCTATATTGGATGTTTCCCTCCCAAATATAACATCATCATAATAATCCCATAGTTCCAAGATTTGTTGTCCAGAAAGAGAATTTGGTACAGAATCAAGTTCAATAGTTCCATCAAAGTGTTGCTCACATTTTCTCTGAGGTGGTCAATAAGAAGAAATATTTTATGCCTCATGTATGCTAATTTGTGACTAAATGGCAAATGAATAGATGTTGTGTCAATATGACATTCAGGATAGTCATAAGTTCCACTTGCTTTTGACCAGATAATATCCTATAAGTAGGGTAATCACTTATGCTGCCTAAAAGAGCATCCTACATCCTAAAAGTTTCACACTTTTCAACATCATATGTATCAACACCCATTGTGCACAACAACATCAATTTGTCAATCAATGGCTATAAATAGACATTAATGTTGCTTATTGGAGACTTTGGCCCATCGATTAGAAGAGGCATCATAAAATATCATAGTTTTATTACCTAACCAATGAGGCAAATGGTAATTTAGGATAATCATTGGCCAAATACTATGACTGACTCCATATGTCACATTAAAAGGGACGAACCCATCAATAGATAGTGCTAGTATAACATTACAAGATTTACTATTGAATTTAGAAAGTTTTTCATCAAAATCCTTCCAGAGTTATGAATCTCGAGGATGGCTCATCTTACCTGCTGGTGGTTTTGGGCTAGTATGGTGATATCATTAAATTAACTATTTTAGTTGACTTGAACATCCTCTTCAATCTAGGGATAATGGAAAGATAGCAACAAACTTTTGTAAGTATTTTAGAATATGTCTCCTTGTTAGGATCACCTTAAACACTTATCTATATTGTCTTGATCACCTCTGTATAACATGCAGTCATTTAGGCATACATGTATCACTTCTTTTGTTAATCCTAAAGAAGACATCAACTTGTTCATCTCATACCAAGTGTTGGGAAGTTGTTTCTCATTTGAATACCTTATAGAGTATTTGAAGAATATCTAACATTGATTTGTTGGTCTAATAATTATCACACCTAATATTTTAAATATTATAGATAAAATGCAATGTTGAATATCTACAACCTCCATACACAGATGTATTAGCTTGTTTCAGAACTTCTTCAATTTTTTCAGGCTCATGGTCTAGATTTGAAACAAAATTGTGTTGTATGTCATTAAAATTCCAAATTATTGCATCAGATATCATTTGATCCACATCATCATTTGACTCATGTGGTGAAGTTCTAGTAGTCGATCGTGGTAAAAATGTTCACCATGGTATACCCATAGAGTGTAACAAAGAAAAAATCATGGAGGATTAAATGCTCCTAATTATGTTGTGTTCTTTGTGGAACTTATTCTCACATTTCATACTTAGACAAAATGTCATTGTCCTCTTAATATAGATTAGAAAATTGCATAGAATAATCTATCCCTTGATTAAAATCATTATCTCTACGATGATCAAATCTTGTTTTTGGCCTATACATCCAATTTTATCCATGAAATATTGATTGTCCAAGTCAAAGCCTAATATGAAAAGAAAACAATGTTTTAGGAAGAGGTTGATTTTATTGTCACAAATATTACTAGTTTCTGAACAAACAAAATTATTAAAAAAATTCATACAAATATGGTGTTCATTTAAACAATATAGTTATTTATATTGATATTAAATACCCACATTATCTTCATGTTGTTTCTCAATATTTTTTGTGATAATAATTTTTTATGTGATAACAAAGAGTTTCTATTAATCGTTAGAACATTCATATAAACATAACATGCAACTTGATATGTACGAATGAAAAAACAAGACCCATGGTCAACTATAAAATACAAGTATAAATATAAAGTAATACACAAATCATAGGATAAAACTTTGAAGATAAATAAGTCAGGATGTGTTGGTTTATAAAGTCAAACAAATAACAAAGACATCAAACAATTTTTATCTAACTATTAACAAATTTTACACATGAAAAGACATTATAAAAATATAAAAATAATGTGCAATAGTATAAATAAGAATACAAAAGTTATATGTTTCTAACTCTTAATAAAATTATAGGGACATATGTGAAGGTAGTACATGAATATTGGTCAATAAATATTAGTACATTATAGTAAACATTTATGATCGAAGATGGTGAACATTAAATTGATTATTATAGTTAATGTTAGTGGTGCATTGGAAGAAAAAAATTCAGACCACTCACCGAAGATCAAGCACAAGTCAGGACATGTGCGTCTATGACAAGATTCTTCTCAAAAGTACACCAAGTACAAATCTACTTCCCAACTTTTCGATTCCAATCTACGCCCTATAGTGAGTATACATAGTTAATAACTTATCAAAGTTACACCAATAAAATTGTAAAAAAATAAATATATTCTAAACAGAAAATAACAATGTACTTAATTTCAATTCTGATCTAAACAAAGTCTTATGATAGTGATGTGTGAAGATATTAAAAAATCAGAATTATTGACAAATCATATACTTCAAAACATGATCAGTCATTGTAACAGTCAGTACATTATAACAAAAAAATTATTACTGGAGGTAAAAATTAAAATTGGTTATGAATTTGGTGATTATTTACATGTCTAAAGGAGAAAAAATACACCACTCATAGAAAAGAAATATATTTTTGTCCAATAAAAGTGTGTTTTGTATTATATAGAATCATATACGCATTACCCGGCCTTGTAAAAACTCCTTTTGCAGAGTCTGTCTTCCTCACATCCTTGCCCTCGTAGATTTTAAGGAGTTCCTTTTTGACTGGTTGGAGTAGGTTTCTTAGCCACCGACGACGTCCAATACTATCATGACTCAAGTCACGCTGGGGGTAGGGCAAAGCTTGTGAAGACAAGGGGCAAAGACTGTGACGATGAGCAAGAAAGTATTAAAGCAATCTTGTGATTCTGATAGATGTCGTGCTCGGAGCCGACTGTTTGTTTTCTAACCTTTCTGCACGGAGCCACTGCTTCAGAGTTACGCCGCCGCTGCTCCAAAGGGGGAAGCACTTCTCTAGGGCACGCTTGCAAAAGTTGACGTTTGGATAATTGGCAGAACTAAAAAGAAATAACCGTCCATACAAGTTATTTAGTCTAACAAACTAGGCTTAAGATATAAAAAAACCTTGGTCCATAGTTAGTTTGAGCCGGACGACTAATAATTGTGGACTAGAGGGAAAATAACCATGGTCATCGATTAAACCATGGACTATAGGGGCTCGTGCTGTAGTGACATTTTCCTCCACATTAATTTGATTCTCCGCCACCACATTCTCGTTCTTATGTACCGTCACCACTGCTGACAACTTTGTCGGCTGCCATCGCCTCCATCTGCAACCACCAGTCACCCCCTTTTAGCTGTCATCGCGCCACTCTACCATACCCTTTTGGCTGCCATCACGTGACTTCTGCACCACACCACATACTGCCGGCTGCAACCACCTTCTTCCATGAACCCGTTGTCACCTTGCCAACACCACCATCTACTTCCCTCCACCTTACACGTGACTTCTGCACCACACCACATACTGCCGGCTGCAACCACCTTCTTCCATGCACCCGTTGTCACCTTGCCAGCACCACCATCTACTTCCCTCCACCTTACCTTACAGCCACTTTGTGTCCGCCACATATTCACTACCTATTGGCCACCACCATCTCTGGACACCACCTATACCTCTGACCACCACCTTTGCTTCTCCTCCTCGTCTTCTTACACATCATCTCTTCTACTTTTTCTTTTGATTTCCTCTTCACATGAGTGACAATATAAGAAAAATTCTATCCATAACCCTCTACGTTCCCGGGAGCCTACCCGGTCTTCGGGATTGGATTCCTGCTGCACCAAATGTGCATGTCAGCAGTAATTAAAACAATAAATGATGAGGGAAGTAGAAGAAAAAAAAAATGTTTTTGTCCATAACTTTCAATCTGGAGCATATTTTGAAATAAAATAAATTGCATTAAAATCTTTGTCAAAAATACTTTTCAACGAGACTAGTGTTGACATATTTTGAAATAATGATAATACACGAGAAACATACTATCATATATTAGGATATCAGACACATGTTCTGGATACAGACGTACAGTACTCGTGAATACTGTACTTTTGATTTATACTTGATATATAATTTGTTAGGTATTGTACTTTGCGTCAGTAACTGAGTTGAAATTAACATGTGGGTACAATACTTATGGTTGCATTTTATAGGTGATTTTTGACCTGATGTGCATTGTACTTTTGAGATCATTAACAAGTAGGTACTCAACTTATGTCTGCATTATGTAAAAGAAATTGTCCAGATGACTAATGTTGTTATGTGGTTCCAAAGGTATTGTACTTATACTTCTACATCATTTATATGATTATGCTTGGTTTTATAATTTGGTAAGTACTGTACTTATACTTGAGTATTAACAAGTCATGTGAGAACTCTGTCGGCTGCCATCGCCTCCATCTGCCACCACCAATCACCCCCTTTTAGCTGTCATCGCACCACTCTACCATACCCTTTTGGCTGCCATCACGTGACTTCTGCACCACACCACATACTGCCGGCTGCAACCACCTTCTTCCATGCACCCGTTGTCACCTTGCCAGCACCACCATCTACTTCCCTCCACCTTACCTTACAGCCACTTTGTGTCCGCCACGTATTCACTACCTATTGGCCACCACCATCTCTAGACACCACCTATACCTCTGACCACCACCTTTGCTTCTCCTCCTCCTCTTCTTACACATCATCTCTTCTACTTTTTCTTCTAATTTCCTCTTCACGTGAGTGACAATATAAGAAAAATTCTATCCATAACCCTCCACGTCCCCGGGAGCCTACCCGGTCTTCGGGATTGGATTCCTGCTGCACCAAATGTGCATGTCAGCAGTAATTAAAACAATAAATGACGAGGGAAGTAGAAGAGAGAGAAAATATTTTTGTCCATAACTTTCAATCCGGAGCATATTTTGAAATAAAATAAATTGCATTAGAATCTTTGTCAAAAATACTTTTCAACGAGACTAGTGTTGACATATTTTAAAATAATGATAATACACGAGAAACATAATATCATATATTAGGATATCATACACATGTTCTGGATACAGACGTACAGTACTCGTGAGTACTGTACTTTTGATTTATACTTGATATATAATTTGTTAGGTATTGTACTTTGCGTCAGTAACTGAGTTGAAATTAACATGTGGGTACAATACTTATGGTTACATTTTATAGGTGATTTTTGACCTGATGTGCATTGTACTTTTGAGATCATTAACAAATAGGTACTCAACTTATGTCTGCATTATGTAAAAGAAATCGTCCAGATGACTAATGTTGTTATGTGATTCCAAAGGTATTGTACTTATACTTCTACATCATTTATACGATTATGCTTGGTTTTATAATTTGGTAAGTACTGTACTTATACTTGAGTATTAACAAGTCATGTGAGAACTTTGTCGGCTGCCATCGCCTCCATCTGCCACCACCAGTCACCCCCTTTTAGCTGTCATCGCGCCACTCTACCATACCCTTTTGGCTGCCATCACGTGACTTCTGCACCACACCACATACTGCCTGCTGCAACCACCTTCTTCCATGCACCCGTTGTCACCTTGCCAACACCACCATCTACTTCCCTCCACCTTACCTTACAGCCACTTTGTGTCCGCCACATATTCACTACCTATTGGCCACCACCATCTCTGGACACCACCTATACCTCTGACCACCACCTTTGCTTCTCCTCCTCCTCTTCTTACACATCATCTCTTCTACTTTTTCTTCTGATTTCCTCTTCACGTGAGTGATAATATAAGAAAAATTCTATCCATAACCCTCCACGTCCCCAGGAGCCTACCCGGTCTTCGGGATTGGATTCCTGCTGCACCAAATGTGCATGTCAGCAGTAATTAAAACAATAAATGATGAGGGAAGTAGAAGAGAGAGAAAATGTTTTTGTCCATAACTTTCAATCAGGAGCATATTTTGAAATAAAATAAATTGCATTAGAATCTTTGTCAAAAATACTTTTGAACAAAACTAGTGTTGACATATTTTGAAATAATGATAATACACGAGAAACATACTATCATATATTAGGATATCATACACATGTTTTGGATACAGACGTACAGTACTCGTGAGTACTGTACTTTTGATTTATACTTGATATATAATTTGTTAGGTACTGTACTTTGCGTCAGTAACTAAGTTGAAATTAACATGTGGGTACAATACTTATGGTTGCATTTTATAGGTGATTTTTGACCTAATGTGCATTGTACTTTTGAGATCATTAACAAGTAGGTACTCAACTTATATCTGCAATATGTAAAAGAAATTGTCCAGATGACTAATGTTGTTATGTGATTCCAAAGGTATCGTACTTATACTTCTACATCATTTATACGATTATGCTTGGTTTTATAATTTGGTAAGTACTGTACTTATACTTGAGTATTAACAAGTCATGTGAGAACTCTGTCGGCTGCCATCGCCTCCATCTGCCACCACCAGTCACCCCCTTTTAGCTGTCATCGCGCCACTCTACCATACCCTTTTGGCTGCCATCACGTGACTTCTGCACCACACCACATACTGCCGGCTGCAACCACCTTCTTCCATGCACCCGTTGTCACCTTGCCAGCACCACCATCTACTTCCCTCCACCTTACCTTACAACCACTTTGTGTCCGCCACGTATTCACTACCTATTGGCCACCACCATCTCTGGACACCACCTATACCTCTGACCACCACCTTTTCTTCTCCTCCTCCTCTTCTTACACATCATCTCTTCTACTTTTTCTTCTTATTTCCTCTTCACGTGAGTGACAATATAAGAAAAATTCTATCCATAACCCTCCACGTCCCCGGGAGCCTACCCGGTCTTCGAGATTGGATTCCTGCTGCACCAAATGTGCATGTCAGCAGTAATTAAAACAATAAATGATGAGGGAAGTAGAAGAGAGAGAAAATGTTTTTGTCCATAACTTTCAATCCGGAGCATATTTTGAAATAAAATAAATTGCATTAGAATCTTTGTCAAAAATACTTTTCAACGAGACTAGTGTTAACATATTTTGAAATAATGATAATACACGAGAAACATACTATCATATATTAGGATACCATACACATGTTCTGGACACAGACGTACAATACTCGTGAGTACTGTACTTTTAATTTATACTTGATATATAATTTGTTAGGTACTGTACTTTGCATCAGTAACTGAGTTGAAATTAACATGTGGGTACAATACTTATGGTTGCATTTTATAGGTGATTTTTGACCTGATGTGCATTGTACTTTTGAGATCATTAACAAGTAGGTACTCAACTTATGTCTGCATTATGTAAAAGAAATTGTCCAGATGACTAATGTTGTTATGTGATTCCAAAGGTATTGTACTTATACTTCAACATCATTTATACGATTATGCTTGGTTTTATAATTTAGTAAGTAATGTACTTATACTTGATTATTAACAAGTCATGTGAGAACTCTATCGGATGCCATCACCTCCATCTGCCACCACCAGTCACCCCCTTTTAGCTGTCATCACGCCACTCTACCATACCCTTTTGGCTGCCATCACGTGACTTCTGCACTACACCACATACTGTCGGCTGCAACCACCTTCTTCCATGCACCCGTTGTCACCTTGCCAGCACCACAATCTACTTCCCTCCACCTTACCTTACAACCACTTTGTGTCCGCCACGTATTCACTACCTATTGGCCACCACCATCTCTGGACACCACCTATACCTCTGACCACCACCTTTGCTTCTCCTCCTCCTCTTCTTACACATCATCTCTTCTACTTTTTCTTTTGATTTCCTCTTCACGTGAGTGACAATATAAGAAAAATTCTATCCATAACCCTCCACGTCCCCGGGAGCCTACCCGGTCTTCGGGATTGGATTCCTGCTGCACCAAATGTGCATGTCAGCAGTAATTAAAACAATAAATGATGAGGGAAGTAGAAGAGAGAGAAAATGTTTTTGTCCATAACTTTCAATCCGGAGCATAATTTGAAAATAAAATAAATTGCATTAGAATTTTTGTCAAAAATACTTTTCAACGAGACTAGTGTTGACATATTTTGAAATAATGATAATACACGAGAAACATACTATCATATATTAGGATATCAGACACATGTTCAAGATACAGACGTACAATACTCGTGAGTATTGTACTTTTGATTTATACTTGATATATAATTTGTCAGGTACTGTACTTTGCGTCAGTAACTGAGTTGAAATTAACATGTGGGTACAATACTTATGGTTGCATTTTATAGGTGATTTTTGACCTGATGTGCATTGTACTTTTGAGATCATTAACAAGTAGGTACTTAACTTATGTCTACATTATGTAAAAGAAATTGTCTAGATGACTAATGTTGTTATGTGATTCCAAAGGTATTGTACTTATACTTGTACATCATTTATACGATTATGCTTAGTTTTATAATTTGGTAAGTATTGTAGTTATACTTGAGTATTAACAAGTCATGTGAGAACTCTGTCGGCTGCCATCGCCTCCATCTGCCACCACCAGTCATCCCCTTTTAGTTGTCATCGCGCCACTCTACCATACCCTTTTGGCTTCCATCACGTGACTTCTGCACCACACCACATACTGCCGGCTGCAACCACCTTCTTCCATGCACCCGTTGTCACCTTGCCAGCACCACCATCTACTTCCCTCCACCTTACCTTACACCCACTTTGTGTCCGCCACGTATTCACTACCTATTGGCCACCACAATGTCTGGACACCACCTACCTCTGACCACCACCTTTCCTTCTCCTCCTCCTCTTCTTACACATCATCTCTTCTACTTTTTCTTCTGATTTCCTCTTCACGTGAGTGACAATATAATGGGTATGGAGCAATTGCTGCGTAGAAGCCGCTTTAATTCTGGTTACAAGTTGGATGAAAAATTGAGCCTATAGGAAGTCAATGAACTTACTATCACAATATTCATGGTTCCATATGTATCTTGTCTGGCGGACAAATGTTGTCTTATGTGCTACACAACATTTTTATCATTTCGTGTTCCTTGGTAATTGTTGTTGGATTTTTAAGAATAATATTAATTTCTTTGTTAATTTCACATTGTATTTGTGGAATAAAACATGGTGTTGTCACATGATGCTCTTATCACTCACATCTCATGTGTTTAAATTCAGGTAACCAAAATAACCGAATGGAAGTTGTTGCATGATCGATTGTTTCAATTATGATGTGATTGCTGCTATATTAATACCTCATCCATGGCACTTTCTTTTCCAAGTAGGGGAAGTAGGTAAACACGTTGGTTTGTGAGGGCATAAAATGAAAATCAACCAGCCAACCAACATAGTGGTTATTGGTGAGCACTGGCGAAGCTAGAAATAATGGGTAAGGGTAACCACTAACATAAAATCATAGACAAGCATGCATGTAGGGAATTATTGACATTTTCCATTAAAGCTCGGTCTAAGTATAGATTAATCATTGTGAAAATACAAAACATAGTAGGGCATATGACCACTAGGCATGTATGTCGTTGCGCCACTACCAGACATGGTATTAAAATGACTGACATAGTTGGGTCCACATGTACAACTTAATTGGTAAACTTGAGGCGGTGGCTAGACAAATCCAACATCACATTGCACCTTTTGTGTTTCATTGATAAGTCCTAAATCTTAATTATCAACAAGGGACAAGAGAGGTTGAGAGGTGAGCATGGCCTTTTTTAGGGTTGACACTTATTATGAAATATAATAAAACACCACTTTCTCTGGTTATTTGCGACTATACTTTTTCTTATGATGATTGGTAGTCAGATTTATGGCATGTTTCTTGCATATAAAGTGATCATTTGCTTTTGTAGGATATAAACATGTGAAGTTGAATCTCCCAATAAGGGAAGCCATCAAACTACAAGATCTCTTACCTGCTCCTAACTTAAAAAAGAAATTGTTACTGAAGTCTTATTTATGTTGTTTTGATATTTTTGTTATGTGAAGAAAACACAGATGCTTAGTGGTTACATAGGCACACAATATCTCCACAAAGGTTGAGTCAAACTCAGTATTGGATCTCATAATGCTTCTCCACATATTATTGATAAATTATATTCTTTTTGTTATTTTTTTGAAGGAAGTAGCTCAATTCATTAAAAGTAAGCCCTAAGACATCTACAAGATAATAAACTCACAACATGGTACCAAAAAAAACTCCTTTTCTTAACCGACATAATACACAAGATCGTATTAAGATGTGATGGGTAAATGACATGTGAGAACCCTCTTTGTTGTGGTTGTCCAAAGCAGCTATCTATAAGGTAAATCATCAATCAGTGTGAGCCCTTGAAGATATCGGTGTAGGAGGAAGTACCAACAAACGAGATCACCATCTCTAACATTCCCAAGACCATCAGCAAAGAAGAGAGAACAACCAAACACAATAGCAAACACCAGCAACAGACACACACCAACACAAAACTAAGAGCAACAAAAATGACACAAAGATAAAATCCAGACGAGTGGCCACCAAACCCAAAGAGGAAAAGAAACTCACACAGGAACAAACTCAAACAAGTAGGGAGCACACCCCAAAAGTAGTTGAGAAGGGGGCCAAAACCCACCAACAGATCAGAACAGAGGGAAAGGTGGCCTAATCGAGTGGGGGGGGTGGGGGTAGATGGCACAGGAAACCCCACCACCTCTCCCGGCCACCACTGCACAACCCCACAAAGCTCAAGTGCAACTTGAGGTCAAGGGCAGGAAGCAAAGAGGAAGCACACACCCAAAAGCCCTGACCCCTACTTGTGCCTTTCCCCTGTTGTTGTTAAGGGGCACCTGACTCACCGACCGATAAAGGGCCATCACCAACCAAGATCTGCAAATGGAAAAGAGCAGACAAAGGAAAGCTTGATTGCCTAGAAGTTGTGGCATAGGGAGTAGCGTCAACACTTCATTGCACACATGGACAGGGAGTCGCAGGCAAGAGACTAGGCACCAACAGAGCCGTCCGTTGGCGTGGGGCGGGGATGATGCCAACCAGTGGAGGAAAAAATAGACCCCAGGCAAGCAACCTCCATGGTAGGGCGAGCGGGGGAGAACCCATGGGGAGAAGGGAACTTCCATACAAGCATCAGACCCCCCCCCCCCGAGCTGGACGCAGCCGTCGGGGGAACCCTAGCAAATTGCCAGAGTTGGAGCGAAATGGGAACGGGAACACACAAAACTCTAGACTATTGTTTGGCATGTATTGTTTTGTTGTTAAACTTGTATATTGTGGTTCTTGGCATATCTTTATAAAACACATGAACAACAATGATAAGAAGTGTGTGCTTCACATGGAATTGTATCAAAAAAGTTACATCATCATATTGTGATAAATACAAGATACAAAATCCAAAATCAAGTAAAATTTCCTTAGTATCTTTATACCAATAAATATTATCACTTATTTTCTTGAGCTTGTAAGAATTTATATCTTATACATAATTAATTTTATGTTTAATGGCGTTTTACAATAATTTCAGCAATGAATTTTGAATTTCTATATGTATGTAAAATTGTGGATATTGCCAGTGCATGGTAGCTCAGTTGGTCACAACACAAGTTCCTCTCACATTTTTTTTTTAATTTGACTCGCACCGTAAGCATCGCTTGGGAATAAAATTTTCCATATATTCAATATGCCTCTGATGTGACACATCAAGATACTTATTTGTGGGTTCACAATATATTAAGTTTACCATCCCTTCTATATGGGCCTCCTGGGGGGGGCAGGTTTTCCCGGCCACCAAAAATATTGTGGTTGCAAAGTCAAAACATGATATAAGGAAAAATCTTAGATTCTGTTAAACCACAAGAAAAACAAATAATAAAGGGTATTTAGAGGACGACATCTTTAGAGGAGGTCAATACACGACTAATAAACTGAAAAAGTTTCGTCTGGAAAATGGCTTTATTTATGAAACCATGATGCCCTATATTCGATGGCTGAATGGTATCTTAATGATAGTTAAATGATATGGACTAATATGGTCAAGACAATGTTAGAAACATTCATCTTGACTGGTGACGTGGTTTTTGAATGCACTAACAAATTCACTCGGAGTTTATATCCCCAAGCTTTTACCAAAACCAAGTGCAACAATACCGCCCGCAAGCGGACGGGTCTTATTGCAGTATAGTTGAGGATCGAACCCAAGGGACAATGTTTTTAAGAATCCTAGTCAGTTGAATCTAGCTCAAGTAAAACTAATATTTAGAACAAATGGTTGATTTGGGTTTGATTAAACTAATTGCAAGAAAGTAAAAGCTGAATTAAAAGATGGTTTGGATCAATAATATGGAATCGCTGGGATGGTACCGGGTTTGACCACCGCTACACACACAAACATACTCCTTTGCAAACAATCCAGGCAAGATATAACACTTCAAGTAGAGCTGCTGCAGAACCCCCCATACGGGCGTTAGGTCTGCATAAGCATCACCATAGGCAGCATATTTCTCGTCGCCATCCGGATCACATGTCTTACGGCTCTGAAGATACAGAAATCCACGGAGGTTGTGAACCCCCCATACGGGCGTTAGGAACACATAAGCGTCACCGAAGGCTAGATGGCTCGTCCCCTCGCAGATCATACACTTACTACCTCGATGAAATCCCATCCTATTTCTAGTTTGGGAGTCAGCCGTGTTAACCGATAAACAAGCAGGAGGGTGACATGCAAGGAGACATCGATGTTTAGCGAGATGATACAAAATACAACTAAGGTTGTGAACCCCCTATACAGGCGTTAGGCACACAGAAGCGTCACCGAAGGCTAGATGGCTCGTCCCCTCGCGGATCATACACTTACTACCTCAAGGAATCCCCTTCTATTTCTAGTCAGGGAGTCAAACTCGTTAAACGACGTTCGAACCCATGCATTGAAGTTATCGCAACATAGGGAGCACAAAGATGAAAACAAGCATATAACCAACCTACAAGCTTAACGATAAACAACAAAATGAAGAGTTATATACATTGCCATGGAGAGTTTTACAAAAGAACATGGTTTGCATGGGCAGCGGGGCTAGTCCCCGCACCCCAGCGAAAGAGGACTACTCGCTCATGATGCGAGATACAAGAAGGATAGGAGAGAAAGATAGATCCACCATGAGCTCGGTGCAGAGGGTGGACGCAGCCCGGTGAAGAAGATGCGCTCCTTGCTCCGTCTTCTTTCTCTTCTTGGCCTCCTTGGACGCAACACCAGCAGTAGGTGGAGTGGAACTTGATCGGGGTGGTGCTCTGGCAGCCTATCAGCGTCCGGATCTGATGCCTTCAAATGGGGACCTTGGGGGTCTATTTATAGGTGCAGATCTGACCCCAAACAGTTTGGAGACCGTTTGGGCACCAAATGGTTTGCTTCGATCGGTCCTGGCCTTGGCGTGGTCGTGCGGCTTTAGTTCTTCAATCGATCCTTGCGCTTGCGTCGAACGGTCTTGGGACCGCACGGGACCAAACGGTCTTGAGACCGCATGGGACCAAACGGTCTTGAGACCGAATGGGACCAAACGGTCTTGAGACCGCATGGGATCAAACGGTCTTGGGACCGTATGGGACCAAACGGTCTTGGGACCGAATGGGACCAAACGGTCTTGAGACCGCATGGGACCAAACGGTCTTGGGACCGCATGGGACCAAACGGTCTTGGGACCGCATGGGACCAAACGGTCTTGGGACCGTATGGGACCAAACGGTCTTGAGACCGCATGGGACCAAACGGTCTTGAGACCGGATGGGACCAAACGGTCTTGAGACCGCATGGGACCAAACAGTCTTGGGAACGTATGGGACCAAACGGTCTTGAGACCGCATGGGACCAAACGGTCTTGGGACCGTATGGGACCAAACGGTCTTGAGACCGCATGGGACCAAACGGTCTTGAGACCGCATGGCTTTCTTTGGCAACCGGTTTAATCATTCGTTCTGCGTGTATTCCGCTGAACGGTCTTGGGACCGCGTGGACCCAAACGGTCTTGAGACCGCAAGGATCCAAACGGTCTTGAGACCGTATGTATGGAGTTGCTTGATTTTCCTGCATTAAATGAAAGATATTTAGTTAAAATCTTGATTATTGAATCAACTAAGAAGTTTTGTGCATTATGATTCATATTAGGGTGAAAAGATGTGGAATAGAGATGAAATTGTTCCAAAAAGGTAATTGAATTTCATGATGAGTATGCACTCATCAAAAAACCCCGAACTTAAATCGTTGCTCGTCCTCGAGTAACATAAAGTTTGAAACTGTTGCCTAATGAAATACTTTCGATCCGTGTGATTTCTTCATCTTCACATCATAAATGTTTTCTTTCTGCTCAGTATGAATGAGTCCCTTAACTTCCTGGGACCACTAAGCACGTCTTTCCATAGCTTCGTTCCTGAGTTCGTTTCCCAATAACACTTCCTCCCCACTTTTTCCAACACCAAGCATGTCGAAGAGTTTTGTAGGAGTTCTGAGATACCCGTAGAATCAACAAGTATGCATCCGATCTGACACTGGTGTAGTTCAGGATGGTGGGGCATGTATTGTGCCCCTAGGTAGAAAAAGGAGTGAAAGGTGGTATGGAAAGAAGAAGTAAATCTCTCCTCTATTCGACTCGAGATTGCATTTCTTTTTGTGTGCACTTTGGCATCTTTTATTTGCAAATCTCTCCTCTATTCGACTCGAGATTGCATTTTTGGTGGTACGCCCTATTCATTGCGAGGGGTATGGAAGAAGCGGATAAGGGGAAGTGGCGTGCCACCCCGAACTTAGGGTTTGGCACATAATTGGCTTTTGTTGCTTTTGATGGATGGAGGGGTACGAAGATGATAGAATAAGTGTAGAAGAGAGTTCAGATCAGAATGCAACTTGATTTATAATTCGAAATCGGGTTATTCTCTTTGTCATACTCTGCTCAAATAATGACTTGATGCGGATCCAGTGGGGATTCTGAGCCATTGTTCCACTAGTCAGTTAGGAAGCACGACGTGTTTGATCCCTATCAGTTTGACAGATACTTATCATTTTGTAGAAAGTATTATGATGTTAGGAATCATAAGCTTCACAGGATGGTTTTAGGCAAAAGGCAAGTTTCAAAAGTCAGTCCTCTTGAGGATTCGCTTCGAATAAGGAGGATGTTATGATTGAAAATGCATAGCAAGATAGTTAGTTACATTTTTATCGATAAGAGTCAAAATTTCATCAAGTATCTGTTCAAAAATTTTGAAATTTTTTATGATAAAGACAACTTATATGAAAAGAGGGTGTATATGGAAATGAAGTACGTACCACCCACCCTCCACCCCGAACTTAGAGATTTGCTCGTCCTCGAGCAAACCCTAAATCCAAGATGGAGGGGAAAGGCAACACCAGGTATGACTGCCGAGAATGATTTCGTTCTGATCAGCGCCACTCCGATCTCGTGTTCTGAAAGAAAACTATCTCATAAGGCAAATTTTATTTAAGGAAAATTTAACTATAAGGTAGGAAACAAAAGTTGGAAAGAAAAAGTAAAATAGATTTATTGATCGGGTTGCCTCCCGACAAGCGCCTTTGTTTTATGTCGTTGGCTCGACAGAGTTCTTCGGTATTATGGTGGATCCTTTGGATTGTCGAATTCCAACATTATTTTAGTGCCTTTGTCAGTTGATGTGAAGTATCTTTTCAAGCGGTGACCATTTGCTATAAATTCGCCAGACCTGTCACTCCCTAAAGAGAAAGCACCATGAGGAGAGATGCTCTTGACGATGTAAGGTCCACACCAACGTGAGCGGAGTTTCCCTGGGAACAATTTTAATCTGGAATTGAAAACTAGAACTTGGTCTCCCACTCGTATGTCTTTTCGTTTCAGATGTCCATCATGCCAGAGTTTTGTACGTTCTTTGTAGATTCGTGCATTCTCATAGGCTGACATTCTGAGTACATCCAGCTCATGGAGTTGCAGAATTCTGGCTTGACCCGCTTGTTTCGTATAGAAGTTTATTTGTTTAATTGCCCACCATGCCTTATGTTCTAGTTCGACTGGCAGGTGGCAACCCTTTCCATATATCAATCGAAAAGGTGTAGTCCCAAGGGGAGTCTTATAAGCGGTCCGGTAGGCCCATAAGGCGTCGTTGATTTTTGTTGACCAGTCTTTTCGATTGCGTCCGACGGTTTTCTCGAGAATAGACTTAAGTTGACGGTTGGATACCTCGACTTGTCCACTTGTTTGTGGATGGTATGCTGAAGCTATTTTGTGTGAGACACCATATTTTCTTAATAAAGCTTCAAAGCTTCTTTCAATGAAATGGGAGCCTCCGTCAGAAATAACGGTTCGCGGTACTCCAAATCGTGGGAAGATGATATCTTTGAATAATTTGATGACGGGTTTTGAATCACTAGTGACAGTTGGGATAGCTTCGACCCATTTTGAAACGTAGTCCACTGCCACTAAGATATACGAGAATCCATTGGAAGATGGGAATGGTCCCATATAATCCACTCCCCAAACGTCAAATATCTCGACTTCTTGCCATAGATTTAGTGGAATTTCGTCTCTCTTGGTTATATTGCCGGCCCTTTGACATTTATCACAAGATTGGACAAAATCGTAGGAATCTTTGGATAAAGTCGGCCAGAAGAAACCACATTGAAAAACTTTTAAAACTGTCTTCTTTGAGCTCATGTGGCCGCCTACAGGTCCTGAGTGACATTGTTCTAAAATAGAATGGGCTTCTTCTTCGGTGACGCAACGTCTATACAATCCATCTGTGCAGAGTTTAAAAAGATATGGTTCATCCCAATAGTAATGCTTCACATCATGCATAAATTTCTTCAAAGTGTTCCCGGTGTATTGGGGATGGATGACTCCGGCGGCAAGGTAGTTTACGAAGTCGGAATACCATGGTTCGAATCTTGAGACCCTCATAAGCTGATCATCTGGTAGGGAGTCGTTTATCGGAATCCCTTCAGCATCCAGAGTGTGGATGCGACTGAGGTGATCTGCAACAACATTTTCCGTCCCCTTTTTATCTCTTATTTCCAGGTCAAATTCTTGTAGAAGGTGTATCCATCTGATCAGCCTTGGCTTAACATCCTTCTTTGCCATAAGGTAACGGATAGCAGCATGGTCTGTGTAAACGATTACCTTCGAACCAGTAAGGTAGGATCTGAATTTATCGAAGGCATAGATGACTGCCAAAAGTTCCTTTTCAGTAGTAGCATAATTCCTTTGAGCTTCGTCGAGGGTTCTCGACGCGTAATAGATCACATAATGTTTCTTCTCTATGCATTGTCCTAAGACTGCACCCACCGCGTAATCACTGGCATCACACATAATTTAAAAGGGGTGGTCCCAATCGGGAGCTCTAATGATGGGGGCTTTCTTCAGCGTATCAAAAATTTTGATGCATTCTTCATTGAAATTGAAATCAACATCTTTTAAAAGTAGATTGGTCATCGGCTTTGTTATCTTGGAAAAATCTCGTATAAACCTTCTATAGAATCCAGCATGACCAAGGAAAGCACGAACTTCCTTCACATTTGTGGGGATAGCCAATTTAGATATGACTTCTATCTTGGCTTTATCAACTTCAATTCCTCTGTTGCTAACCCTGTGGCCCAAGACAATGCCTTCCTTTACCATAAAGTGGCATTTCTCCCAATTTAGCACCAGATGTGCTTCTTCACAACATTTGAGGACCATGGAGAGATGCTTAAGACAGGAATCAAAGGAGTCCCCATATACAGAAAAATCATCCATGAAGACCTCCATAACAGTTTCAGTAAGCCCTGCAAAAATGGCATTCATGCAACGTTGAAAAGTTGTGGGGGCATTACACAGCCCAAATGGCATCCTTTTAAAAGCATATGTCTCGAAGGGACATGTGAAAGTCGTTTTTTCTTGATCATCTGGATGTATGGGAATCTGATAGAATCCAGAGTAACCGTCCAGGTAACAGAAATATTCTTGATGGGCCAATCTTTCTAAAACTTGATCGAGGAAGGGCATATGAAAATGATCCTTTCGAGTGGCCTTGTTTAATTTTCTATAATCAATACACATCCGCCACCCAGTGACTGTTTGAGTGGGGATGAGCTCATTGTTTTCATTTCTTATAATGGTTGTCCCTCCTTTCTTGGGTACCACATGAACTGGGCTGACCCATGGTGAGTCCGATATCAAGTATATTATTCCAGCTGTAAGAAGTTTGATGATCTCGCGACGGACCACTTCCTTCATATTCAGGTTCAACTTTTGTTGATGCTCGATGGTTGGCTTATGGTCTTCCATCATGGGGATTTTGTGCATGCACAAAGCTTGACTGACCCCTATGAGGTCACTCATCTTATAGCCTATGGCTTTCTTCCTTTCCCTTAATACCTCAAGAAGTTTCTCTTCTTGCTTGGTTGTTAGATCAGAGTTTATGATCACTGGACAAGCTTTGAGATCGTCTAAAAACATGTGCTTCAGTCCTTCAGGTAGGGGCTTCATTTCAGGAGGTTCTGGTTTTTCACTAGTTTCTTCTGTAGTTCCGGTAGTCTTTAGTTCTTCGTAAGTAGCTTCAACATTCTCTTTAGTAGGGTTGGGGAATTCATTGCAATCCTTTGCTTGTTGGTCAATAGGTTCGTCATTAAATAGGTCGGATATAGCAGTTTCCAAGGGATCGCATGATTCCTCATACTCATTAGTCAGTTGTGACAATTGCTCAACACAATCAATCAGATATACTTCTTTCTGTATACTAGGTCTTCTCATACTTTCAAAAACTTTAAATTCGAGAGTCTCTTTGCCTAACCTTAGCAGTAAGGTTCCTGCTTCGACATCAATAAGGGCTCTTGCAGTTGTGAGAAATGGACGACCGAAGATAAGAGGATATTTGGTGTCTTCTTTTATGTCCATGATGACAAAATCACATGGAACATATGCGTCCTTGCCTACCTTGACCGGGATGTCTTTGAGAATTCCTTATGGTCTTTTGATCGAATTGTCTGCAAGTTGAATGGTCATAGCTGTTGGAAGCAATTCTGCAAACCCTAATCTCTTGCATAAACTAAATGGCATAATAGAAATACTTGCACCAAGATCTGCCAGTCCCTTTTTGCATGATGAGTCACCAATGTGACATGAGATTCCAAAGGATCCTGGATCTTTCTGTTTCTTTGGCATCTTGCTAAGTATGATATCTGATGTGGTTGTAGCCAGTTTTACAGTTTCATACTCTTCAGTAATGTACTTCTTGGTAAGAAGCGACTTTAGATACTTGGTCCAGGCTGGTATCTCATTAAGAGCATCTAAGAATGGTATATCAACATGGAGTTTCTTCATAGCCTCTTTAAATTTGATGAATCTCGTATCAAGTTTCGTTTGCCTTAGGCGGGATGGGAAGGGTATACGAGGCTTATACACAGGAATATCCGTCTCTGGTGTTTCATTTTCTTCATCAACAGATTTTTCAGGCACTTCTTTGTCAGCCTTATCTTCCATTGGTTGTGACTCTGGTGTTGTCGAGTTCTAGACTGTCTCAGGTTCTTCTTCGTCAGCAATAACTACAGGTGTCTCTACTGGGAGATTCGAATAATCTTTCCCCAATCTGGTGTTGACGACTTTCAACTGTTCAGGATGTTTCAGATTATTTTCAGGTTGACCGGCAAAGACTCCAGCTTGTGGCTTAATACTAGCAGCAAGTTGAGCTAGTTGAGTTTCAATCGCCTTTTGTTGGGCTTGTTGGTTGGTCATCATCGTTTGTTGTGTTTGCAACAACTTTTCAATGGTAGATAGCTTGTCATCAGAAGGGATGGATCCTGTTTGACCTTGCTGTTGGTTCATGTTTTGATACTGAGAGTTGTTCTGATAATTATTGTAATTCCTATTCTGAAAGTTTCCTTTGAAGTTTCCTTGATTCCCAAAGTTCTGTTGCTGGTTAAACTGATACCCAGATGGGCCCCTCGATTGATTGTTTGGACCAAATTAATGTGAGTTCATAGCTCCTGAAGGGTTCCCGTATTGGAAGCCTGGGTGATTCCTATTTTGATTTGGATTGTAATATTTCTGCCCAGAGATGGTGTTAATAGCATTAAGATTTTCCATCTGGCAATTATCTCCTTGTCCACATGCATTACTTAGAACAACATCGTAGAGAACATTGCATGACAATGTGGAATGATCAGTGCCTTTGCATGCTTCACAAATCAAAGAAGTGGACTTGACTTGTTCTGGTTGCCTAGTTGGAGAATGTCCTCTTCCAATCGCAGCAAGGGATGATTCTATGTGATCTTGCTTTACAACTAAGACCTTTAAAGTTTCAGCTATAGATTTGTATTCTGGGATAGCTTCAGCCATGGCTACCTTTAAGACTCCTTTACCAACAGATCTACCCCAATTGGCTTGATTTTCTGCTCCCAGGGTGACTACTCTCCATGCACTGTCGTAACTTTGCCGCATGAAGTTCCCTCCAGATGAGGAGTCAAGGAACATCTTTACGTCATCCTCCACACCCCTGTAGAATATCTCTATCAGCTGGTTCTTAGGAATTCCATGGTGTGGGAATTTGCGTAGGAGCTCCTTGTACCTATCCCAAGCTTCGGCAAGGGTTTCTCCTAGGACTTGAGTGAAATTTGTGATTCGTCCCCTGATTTCATATGTAAGAGATGGGGGGTAGAACTTTTCCAGAAAAGCGTTTTGGAGCTGCTCCCAGGTGGTGATAGGTACTTCGCTCTGTAGTGAATTGTACCAACTAATGGCTCTATCAGCAAGAGAGTACTTGAAAAGATGGAGTCGAATGGCATCATCAGAGACTCCATTTTGCTTCGTCATAGCACATAGGTCGATGAATCTGAGAAGATGACCTTGGCTGTCTTCAGCTTGTTTACCGTAGAAGGGGTTGTTTTGAAGCAAGGTTATCCAATGTGCTCTAATCTCAAAGTTGGCAGCTTCGATGGGAGGAGGCTGCACCGGATGATAGACATTTGCATCCTTTGGGATAGAGAACTATCTAAGATCTTTCTGAAGTTCCGCTGCTTGTGCTGCTGCCTGTGCTGCTAAGATCTCCTGTTGAACCGCAGCTCTAGCTTCTTGCATGAGCCTCTCTCTCTGCGCATTGATGGATTGAGCCACTCTTCGGGCTACTTCTTCTTCTTGCGCCATCCTTGCTTGATTTTCCCGAATATGTTGATGGAAGGTTCTATCTATTTCGGGATCAAAACTCGCAGTCAGTCCGGGACTATCCGAACGGTGCATGCACTAAACGTTGAAGAGCACCTGAAATTGGAAAAGATTCGAAAGTGAGATACACAGAGTAGAATAACGGTCAAGTAGATGAGTGATAGTTTCAAAAGAAAAACAAAATCCTAGATTAGTCTTAGAAGAACTAGATTTGACTGACTGATTCTGTTGTCCCCGGCAACGGTGCCCGAATTTGACGTGGTTTTTGAATGCACTAACAAATTCACTCGGAGTTTATATCCCCAAGCTTTTACCAAAACCAAGTGCAACAATACCACCCGCAAGCGGACGGGTCTTATTGCAGTATAGTTGAGGATCTAACCCAAGGGACAACATTTTTAAGAATCCTAGTTAGTTGAATCTAGCTCAAGTAAAACTAATATTTAGAACAAATGGTTGATTTGGGTTTGATTAAACTAATTGCAAGAAAGTAAAAGCTGAATTAAAAGATGGTTTGGATCAATAATATGGAATCGCTGGGATGGTACCGGGTTTGACCACCGCTACGCACACAAACATACTCCTTTGCAAACAATCCAGGCAAGATATAACACTTCAAGTAGAGCTGCTGCAGAACCCCCCCATACGGGCATTAGGTCCGCGTAAGCATCACCATAGGCAGCATATTTCTTGTCACCATCCGGATCACATGTCTTACGGCTCTAAAGATACAGAAATCCACGGAGGTTGTGAACCCCCCATACGGGCATTAGGTGCACAGAAGTATCACTGAAGGCTAGATGGCTCGTCCCCTCGCGGATCATACACTTACTACCTCGATGAAATCCCATCCTATTTCTAGTTTGGGAGTCAGCCGTGTTAACCGATAAACAAGCAGGAGGGTGACATGCAAGGAGACATCGACATTTAGCGAGATGATACAAAATCCAACTAAGGTTGTGAACCCCCTATACAGGCGTTAGGCGCACAGAAGCGTCACCGAAGGCTAGATGGCTCGTCCCCTCGCGGATCATACACTTACTACCTCAAGGAATCCCCTTCTATTTCTAGTCAGGGAGTCAAACTCGTTAAACGACGTTCGAACCCATGCATTGAAGTTATCGCAACATAGGGAGCACAAAGATGAAAACAAGCATATAACCAATCTACAAGCTTAACGATAAACAACAAAATGAAGAGTTATATACATTGCCATGGAGAGTTTTACAAAAGAACATGGTTTGCATGGGCAGCGGGGCTAGTCCCCGCACCCCAGCGAAAGAGGACTACTCGCTCATGATGCGAGATACAAGAAGGATAGGAGAGAAAGATAGATCCGCCATGAGCTCGGTGTAGAGGGTGGACGCAGCCCGGTGAAGAAGATGCGCTCCTTTCTCCGTCTTCTTTCTCTTCTTGGCCTCCTTGGACGCAACACCAGCAGTAGGTGGAGTGGAACTTGATCGGGGTGGTGCTATGGCAGCCTATCAGCGTCCGGATCCGATGCCTTCAAATGGGGACCCTGGGGGTCTATTTATAGGTGCAGATCTGACCCACCGTTTGGGCGCCAAATGGTCTGGAGACCGTTTGGGCACCAAATGGTTTGCTTCGATCGGTCCTGGCCTTGGCGTGGTCGCGCAGCTTTAGTTCTTCAATCGATCCTTGCGCTTGCGTCGAACGGTCTTGGGACCGCAAGGGACCAAACGGTCTTGAGACCGGATGGGACCAAACGGTCTTGAGACCGCATGGGACCAAACGGTCTTGGGACCGCATGGGACCAAACGGTCTTGGGACCGAATGGGACCAAACGGTCTTGAGACCGCATGGGACCAAACGGTCTTGGGACCGCATGGGACCAAATGGTCTTGGGACCGTATGGGACCAAACGGTATTGAGACCGCATGGGACCAAACGGTCTTGGGACCGTATGGGACCAAACGGTCTTGGGACCGCATGGGACCAAACGGTCTAGGGACCGCATGGGACCAAACGGTCTTGAGACCGCATGGCTTTCTTTGGCAACCGGTTTAATCATTCGTTCTGCGTGTATTCCGCCGAACGGTCTTGGGACCGCGTGGACCCAAACGGTCTTGAGACCGCAAGGATCCAAACGGTCTTGAGACCATATGCATGGAGTTGCTTGATTTTCCTGCATTAAATGAAAGATATTTAGTTAAAATCTTGATTATTGAATCAACTAAGAAGTTTTGTGCATTATGATTCATATTAGGGTGAAAAGATGTGGAATAGAGATGAAATTGTTCCAAAAAGGTAATTGAATTTCATGATGAGTATGCACTCATCAACTGGATACTGTTGGGGAAGGATCACCTAGTAGCAAGCAATGTGTTGAACTATATCAACTTTAAGAACATAGAAAAAATTCTTCTTGAATTTGGTTCTAACACAAGACATGGTTTAGTGTGCTTTAAAGTGTTAAGGTGATCTGGAAACATCAAAGTACTTGACAAAATATGAAGTGAATCTTGGTCCCAAAACCATAAAGTATGTCTCTACATGTCATGTAAAATACAACAATTCAAACATATCTATAGTGTCAATTATGATATCCCTAATATAAGAACATATTTTGTACTATAAAATAGACATGTGGATGAATTTAACTTCAACAATGTCTTTCCTTTTAATTCTTATGATCTTATAAAGGAAGTGGAATTCCCTTGAATCATCAACCTTTGGAATCCACAAAAGCTTTATCACGTATGTTAGAAGAACCTAAACTATGAACCTTAAAATACTCAAGCCTCCTAATTACCATGTATAGGGTAAAAGGTGTAAAGAGATAAATAACTTTGGTCTAAAATTCTAGGATAAAGAATTATATAGTATCTATCAATATGTATTAAGATACGTAGATGGTGATGTTTGGAAGGAGGCAAACATAATCAACAGATACACTTGAATTTTTAATAAAATTCCTCCTAGATGTAAGACTGTTCAATGTAAATGTAAAATGACCAAAACCCACCAAGTATTGGGCACACTTAATGGGTGAGATAAGACTAACCACTATTTTTAAACTAACTAAAATGAGTCTTACCTTATTCTTTTTGTTTACATAGTAATAAGATAAATATAAACATTTATAAATACTATTAAAGTGGAAACTAACATTTGATGTCTGAAATTTTAGTTCTTACACCATGAATGGAAAGATATAGTAAACAAACTATTATGCAACATCTACTAATGGAATTTAATTTACATAACATATCTCTATTATACAACATGTCTCACTCTCACACTCATACCCAATATCAAAGGAAGAATAAGAGACCATAAGTATAATCTAATAATACCCCTCTTCTAAACAACTTGTCTCTCATGCATATAGCTGTCTTCTAAGTCATCCGGTTGATAAGTACATGTACCTACAATTTTTTTATATAGAGCGCGAGACATTGGATACATGTCTTATAAACTATAGTTATCCAAGATAATCTAGATATATGATTAGTTAACTTAGAAGAAGATATATTATTGAACAATATTTTTGCATAAATTCAACAACTAGATAGTAATGATAAATAAAAATATGTTAGGTTGATAGAATAATTGCATAGAAAAAATAAATGAACTAGATTATTAATTTATTATTTTTCTTTATTATCCCACAACTCACATGAGATTTACATAAATATGTAGAAGTATCACATCAAGCTATGATTTTACTATACAAAACATAGAGTATACCAAGGAGTTACGTCTACTTAACTAACTCATCATCCACCAAAGGGCTCATCACATCTAGTATCAATAGCTAGATAAGATAGGTAGCTATCTTGAGTCCTCTACTAAGCTTGTATAGAGGCAAATTATCAATTCACTTAGCATATACTATATACATTAGTGGTTCCCAAAAGACTTATTCATTGAGTAGTGAATTAACAACTGTGATGTGGGTGGCACTAGGATATTTGGTTATAGTTAAGCTACAAAACTATATCAAGGTGATTATCCTTAGTTGATTTAATTTCCTACAATCCACCAATATGCTCAACTAGTTTATCCTAGACCATGCTAGTCGGTATGTGTATTACTCCTTCATAGTGAAGGGTGAAAGATCTATAGGGGTGAATAGAGTCTTTGTAATAATTCTAATCAAATTTAAAGTGCAACAGAAATAAAAGAAGCAACCACAAGAGAGTGATAAGATTTAGAGTGGTTCTATGTACAATGTTAGTCCACTACCTAGTTCTTACCAACTAGGATTTACAACAAATAATTTCATTAATTCATAGGTGAGGAAAAATTACAAAATAGTTGATGCAACTAAATTCTCTTCTTTACCAGCCACAGAAGAGTATCGACCAAACCTCTTCTTTTGTAGACTCCCAACGCACTACTAGATGAGGAAGAGAATAGGATGCCACCTCTTCTTTTTTGGACTCCCAAAGAACCATCAAACTAAGAAGATAAATGGATGCCACCTCTTCTTTGGTGGACTTTCAAAGCACTGTCGGACTAGGAAGAGAACCAGATGCCACCTCTTCTTTAACAAATAAAGGAAGAACACCTTCTCTTGTGAGATCTTATACATACTTCTCCACTAGAAGTAGCCCAACCATAATAAATAATAGCAGAAAAAAGAATGGAAGAAGGAGATTATAACATTCTTTCACAAGATTTACAATCAAGCTCTTATGGACAAGTAATGATGATTCACTCTACAAGATTTGAGCAAAGTTATATTTGGTGGAGAAGGATTATAGTATAAAGCTAAGACTTAGGCTAGATGTATCTAAACTTGAATTATAAAACCTAATCTCTTTGAGAATGATGGCAACTAGTATGCTCAATTTTTTGTATATGATCACAATTGTTGTATGCAAACTTGTTGTTTTGGTGTCCTAGGACCACTCCTATTTATAGGAAATGTTAACACATTGTTAGGGAACTATGGGTAATGCCTAGAGTGTTCCAGGATGAAAACTACATGTTAGGATTAAGTAAATTGAATTACAACATCTAATTTTACCATTAGTTAAATTGCATCCAGAACATTCTCGTTCCACAATATTGTTGTCTGAAAACCATCTTGGTTCAAAATATTGTCGATCGAGTTTTGTACTTGTTTGGAATTTTCTCCAAAGGTTGTTATATGTCGATCAAAACCTCCAATCAAACATGCAACAACTATATCTCGATTGAGAATATCTTCGATCGAGAGCGACCCGACACTCAAATTAATGCAAAAATAATAGGAACGCCTTATCTACTGATATATCTAATGAAACCTAACAACCCTAAAGTCTTCATATGAGTATGGGATAGGATTTTGGGTAGGTTTTGAAAGATCATTACTTGTCCTTATATCATGTCTATAAAGTTATACAAAAACAAATGAGTACTAATATATACATGGTACAACTTTGTTTTCCAGTATCCAAACTTATGTATTTGCGAGGTCTTTATAGTTAGGTCTTGATTATGTTCCTTTATCACCTGAAATACTTAATACACATGTTAGTAATATAATATGGAAAATATTTTTATCGTCAAAATATGAGTGTGGCATATCCAAAAAGCCGATAAAGATACCTAATGTATTATATAGTTTTCATGTAATCTTGAGTTTAATTGCTTCACTATTTTTATTAGAATTTTATATAATTCATTTACTTAGATCTATATTTATTTCACGCAATTTCCTTTTGGTATTATATACATCTAAATGAGTTGTTAGGGTTCATGAACTACCCTAGGATAGGATGAACTTAATATACATGATTATTTTCCAATGAACCTTAGATTATCAAATTTGAGTCACGTTTATACATAAAAACCATCTAATCATTATTTTGATAACAAATTCTATAGTTGTCAAACTAGGGCAAACTATGATATAGTAGTGACCCCATATTCAATTGTCTCATTTTATATATAGTCTCCCAGATAATTGCTGAAAAGTTGAACATAATCATAACTCATCATATTTGAACCATTTCATTTATGCAAGCAAAGTGAAATCTCTATATAGACATTAAGATTATAATATAGGAAAAACATAGTAAACATGGTAATTTTAATAAATCTACAGATCTTGGTTAGAAAGAGAACTTCTACTAGACTTAGGTTGATTACTACTAAGAAACTTGAATCTAAGGTCTATTAACTCAAATTAGAGGGAAAATCACCAAATCAACTTTTATAGACTATCTTATGTTCCACTAGTATTTAGACTAAATCTATAGGAGAAAAGAGAACATGAAAAAAGAAAAATAGATTCTCAAACTATGTAGCTACCTCATATTCTAAACTCTAAACATGCTCATAAAAGAATAAATAATTATCTTGATATACCTGCCTTGGTTGATCATATGAAGGTTTTACTATTCACGAGTTTGGTCTTTCCTTTTTTCCCTACTTCACCTCAAAATAACCAGAGTTAAAACAAACTAGGGTTTGATTTTTGAGCATAAAAGCAAATTTATCCTTACATTTTTTACCTTTGTGTTATTTTTGTTTCAACTCATGAAAAATATTGTGATTGAGTAAACACAACCTATAATAAGCCCATTAGTCGATTGACTAGGTAATTAGACAGTCAAATAATGGTTGCTAGCTATTTACATGATTGTAGTACCCAATCACTAATTAAACCTGATAATCAACTCTAATTTGAAATTTAGCCTCACTATTTTGAAAAACTAATAATCCATAAAATTATTTATGTTTTGAAATATTTCATCTAATCAAAATGGTTAGGCATTATTAATATCCATCTAGTCATATTTGTTCATTTATTTTTTCTCCCATTTACCAAAGGTAGAGAAATTACTTCTCTTATCCTCAAACATCCCATAATCATTATCAAGACCTATTTCGAGCATTAAATAGGAAACTTTGCATATATAAACCAAATAATTAAGTAAATAAAATGAACTATTTATTAGTAAAACTTTGTGTGCAAAGAAGTAGACTATGACATGGAATCTATTTTTAAATAATGTTTCACTAAAAAATCAATTAGGGTTCCTTATATGTATCCCGCATCATATATTATTCTCATATGTGAATGCTCATGAAAAATAACTTGAAAAGTTTTGATTAATTTTTGGAATCGAATAGACATGTCAAACTATTTTACCATTCTTTCTCTTTCTTCATTGTCCATATGATGATTTCCTTAATATATAAATTTGTACACCAATGTTTCTATGTTTCAACAATTATATGAAAATTAAGTATTCTGTTTTAAATTAGATTTATAATCATTTAAGCAATTCATAATAACCAGTACTCGCTAAATATAGTTCTATGAATTCTAGGTACACCTAGGTAATACATACCTCTGATTATAATAGTTTTAGAATAATAAATTAATTGATAATATTATTGGTATTCCAATATAGAAATTATTTCCTATAATAAATTCTAGTCTATTAGATCAAAACATTATATTTCAATGATTTGATGATTGTAATTCAATATTATGAAGAACACATTGAGGGTTATAAATTCTCCTCTAGATTTCTAGTCTACCAAATATTTTTAATGATTGCACATGAATTAGGTAGAGAAGAGAATAAAAGTCAAACATAAATACTTTCCCCTAATTTGAGATAACCCACTTTTAATGTTTCTCCTTTGTTCCTACTATGTTCACTTTTTTTATTTCCAAAATCATCCTTAGAATTACCACAATATATTATAAGGATTTTTATGTCATGCAATGAGTTAAAAATCTCACACCTCAAATTTTAGAGTTAAATTTCCACTTAATCAATACATATCTAAAATTCTTGCTTTTCTAAAATTGTGTTGTCAGTCCTTCATTAGTCAGACGTCTAACCATTGGATATGTCAACTAGTTGGGTAGTAATGAACACATTATGCTAGTATTGTAGTCCTCACTAGTAGCCTGATTTAATGGATCCTATAACTCAGTCATCTATATAGGTTATCCAGCTTGATTTAATCACTAGTTGGTCAACCAAATTACTACTTGTCAATTATTCGAGGATCACTGATGAAAGGTCTCTAACAAAACAATTACTACTAATTTAGGTGGCCCGTCATGTGGGAAACTTAGATGATGAATTAGTTCAACTTGGGTATATCACGTCCAAACATTTTTATGAACACTTAGACATGACTCTAATATAACCAAATCATATATAATCTGATTCTTATTATATTAAATATATTTTTCATAACTCCTACTGATAGGAAAACCTGAATTATATGGATTCTTGTTTATAACTTGATTTTTTTTAGTTTTTCTTATTCACATTCCACTCATTTCCAACAAATACTTCAAATCATGCAGATAAATTCAACCAGGACCATAATTTGAAAGATATATAATCCTAATATCATTTACATATCAATTATAATTCTTTCAAATGTGCATCGTCTATAAAAAGACCAATTACTAAATTTATTAATCCTTTTTCAAAAAAGAAACTTGGAAGTTACTTGTTTAGACTGAAGGTTATGATTAGGTTTTCACTATCGGTAGAATTACAATGTACTTAGGTATTGATCTTCGAAAATGGTCCCTAGACATGGGTACCAAAGAATACAAAATTCTATAGGCACTCCTTGATTAGTTTATAATGGCTAAGTCTATACAATCTATCTAATAGATGTCACGTTATCAATTGAGTATGTTCTTGGTACCAATATATGATAATATTAGAGTAATTCTACCCAGAATCATGTAACCTATCTAGTTTTAGATGCGTGGATGATATTTTTTTGGGCAACCACAAATTTCATTTCTCTAATTGATAGTAAAACATTTAGAGATACAATGAGTACAATCTTTTAATGGTAATCATACATGTTTTTCCATGGTAAACTAACTTCTAAGCTCATTTTTGTGATTATGTACTTGTACAGAAAAATTATGTTAATCAATGTAAATATCACATCAATTTTAATTAACAATACTCTTATAGAGGTATCTTTAGCTTTGAAAATCACGTCCCATTTTCATAAATGTTTGCAAGAAGATATATGATGAATTTTATACATTTTCTAATACACATGACCATTTTAGAAGTTGACTTGTAGATACATAGTTGATTTTTTCACAATTAAATGCTAGGGTTTTCCACAGTTATAAGTATAGAAGTGTAAAACCTCCATGAGACAAAATTCTAGAAATAGTTAATGTAGAACTTGTTCCCCATTTTATTTGTGTGAAATATTTTCTTCTTACCATTGTATGAACATCTAATTCATACACTCATATACATAGAACAATTTCTTTGATTAGTTATACTTTTTTTTAAGGTATTGAAAGTTATCCTCCCTTAAATTGTGAATAATTTGGGGAATGTGTGAACATATGATTGCGAAAATATAGGTAACCGGTAAATATAGAATCTTACTATTAACATTATATAGTTATTAATAGGTAAACAAAAGAAATGTAGGCTCATATTAAACAATAAATTTACGAATAACATGACGAGGACAGATATCTTCAAAGAAAATATTCTCCAAAATTCCTAATGGTAGCAGTCATTTATAACCAGACAAGAGAACCATATATTCACATGAACTCCCTTATAAGAAACATAACACATACATACAACAAAAAAATAAAACATGTATCTTTCACTACTTATTTGTAGGATTCTCTGCATACCTAGTATACAAACTAAAAATACAAGACTTTTCAACATGTAAGATAAAAGGGACTACAACCAATAAGCATGAGACATAAATAAACTCTCTTTGCGCACCGATTTCCAAAATAACAACCAAAGAAGCTAATTTTCTTCTGATACTGCTTCTTTACATCATAACCATTAGATATTATCACTCAGAAAGTTTTTTCCTCCACCACTGGCAGAAACAAAAAGTGTATAGCGTGTGAGACTGCCAAGAGGATTGGCTATGGCATGGGACGTCCATTGAGCATTTGTCGGCCACGTACCACTCTGTGTGCTGCAGCTATCACGCATGGATCTTAGCAGTCAGGTGGCCACCACTCCCAGCTTTTACCTTGGGCGAGCGTCTCACAACGTTTCTGAACCCGCGTCAGCGGGTATTTTCTTTTGAGCCTTGTGCTATTTTGTACCGGGCTGCCGCATGTGGCTGGACCCTTTTGAGGTGGCTCGTCCACACTTAGTTAGGCTTCTTGTACCTCTATTTCCCTGCCATACTGGTTGATTTTGCACGGCCCTAGGTCGGACATGTCATTATATGTGCATGGACTTAGGTTAGGCCCTAGGTTTTTTTGTTTTGTTTGCAGCATTTAAACAAATTTCTGTACGAGCACTTTGTGCTAAGGGATAGGTTGCTAGTCCTTCATCGAATAAATTACCAAATATTCAAAAAAAAAATTGTATATACTTCAATCAAACTAGAAACACAACTATAAACTTATATATACTTACAACTTCCACTATAATTACAATCATTGTGAAGGTCGTCATTGTTTTTTTCTTGGAGTAGTGATGGAGTTAGATGCTAGCATTACTGTCATCTTTCTGTCCCACAACCAACAATTAATTTGTACTAAACAAACACATTTGCATAGGTTTCTTCACAAGAAAACAATAAAAGATGCATACCAAATTACCAAGTGTGTTTCTTTATGTATTGTGGTAGTTATTGTCTTGCCTACAATATTACCTCATGATATCCTAAGATGGAACATAATCAATGAAATTCATAATAGAATGGAGAAATGCAAGTTCATGCATAAAAAATTAACGTTGATAACAGAAAACACCAAAATTTACTTACAAAAGCAAAAAGATGAAACAATTGTGGTATTGCACATGACCCATCTACATTGCAACATTAGATTAACTTACATTATGGAATATAGATGCACTTTCCTTATGAGTTTGTCATGTGTCTTTAATAAAAACTTAGAATTGTCATTAGCTAGACATGCTCACTAATACAGAAATGGTTTGTAGCGTCGGATTTTTAAAGCCTGCAACATCACTTTTTAACCGACGCCTAGGTGGGCGTCGCTACAGAAATTGATCTATAACGTCAGATTATTTAACCAAATAAAACCGACCTTACAGAATAAACACCGACGCAAAATGTTGTAAAAATTCTAACCTAGAAGAGAAAAATGGAGCCTGTAAGGTCGGTTATTTCATAAAAACTGACCCTGTAAACGTTTTCGGTCGACAATTTGCTCGACTGAGTGTTACCACTGAAATGTTATTCAATCTTTAGGGTCGGTTATTTCATAAAAAACGACCCTGTAAACGGCCTCGGTCGAGAAAATTTTCGACCGAGAACGTTTACAAGGTCAGTTTTAATGAAATAACCGACCCTAAAGATTGAATAACATTTCAGTGGTAACACTCAGTCGAGTAAATTGTCGATCGAAAACGTTTACCGGGTCGGTTTTTATGAAATAACCGACCCTAAAAATTGAATAACATCAGTGGTAACACTTGGTCGAAAAATTTATCGACCGAGAAATCTCTATAAGGTCGGTTTTTTGAAATAACCGACCTTTAAAGATTGAATAAAACATTTCAGTGTAACAGTCGGTCGACAAGTTTGTCGACCGAGAGTGTTTCGGTCGAGAAGTTTGTCGACCGAGACTTACACAGAAATGTTTTATTCAAACTTTAGGGTCGGTTATTTTAAAAAACTGACCTTATAGAGGACATATAGACTCGGTTTTTTTCCAGAAACCGACGCTAGAAAATACAATTTTTTTTTAAAAAAAATTAATCTTTAGGGTCGGTTATTTAAATAACCGACGCTAGAAGTTACAATTTTTTTTTGAAAAATTTACTGTAGAAATTGATATAGAACAGAAGAACAAGAAGATTCATATATTCTGGGAGAGGGGAGTATTGATGCTCAACCGTCACCATTCAAACCACACACTCATAACAAAAATGATAATCATATCATAATTTACAAAATGATAGATTGCAAGTCTGAGATGACATATACAAAAGTAAAAATATGAAAGAGTAGGTACTCAAACCTACATAATTTAATCCAATGCTACTTTGACTTCACTTATAAAATATTCTGACCACTCTTCTCGGAATTTATCTAAGTCCACATGTGTGTAAGGCTGAGTTGTAAAGATTTGTAACAGAAAAAACAATTGCTAATATTTTAGAAAATGACTACAATCACTTGTAAATTTATGATGTTATTCTTTATTACCTGACTTATAGTCTGAATGTCATGTGATTCTTGTTTGATTATAGTTTGCATATATTTCATTACACAATAGCCACAAGCCCAGTCATTATTTTGCATAGGACACTACAAATAACAAATTATACTTAATGTTAGTAAACTACTATAAACAACAATTGAGATAAGAGTATAAGAGTTGACATATTACAGTTGAAAATTAATACATAAATAGTAAACAGTTGTCAAAGTAGCTACCTTGACATTTTTTAAAGTCAATGTCTTTAATTTTGTGGGTATTTGTCCTCCAGCTTCATGAAAAGCCTTTATACCCCTATCAATTAATACGATAGTTGGTAAAATAGAAATTCTAAATAGAAATATCATGTTGAAGCAATTGATTAAATTTATACTTACTCCATAGCTGGAAATTTCAGTTTGTGACTCCTTATTGTTTTACCCATTGGGTCAAGATAATAATGAGTCATCAATTTTGGGGCAATCATCACTAATTTCCAATGTCTAGCTCTGAGTAAGAATAAAACAAACATTAAAATAAATAGTTTTATTCATTATTAAAATTATATTGAAATAATAATACTTACTGGACATTAAAAGGAATTACGATAATTTCCTTCCCGTCACTAGCAAAATATTTGAATGCATCAGAGAAGTAATCATTCACATCCTCAATATTTGTCTCCACCTGACTAGTGACCGAAGGAACTAAGAATGCAATATTCTTTATATCAAAGTTGGTGACCTCGGTATATAAATGGCTGTTAAACAATTTGTAAATTATTTTCAAATGTAGAAATAAGCTAAAAATGTGTATTGGAATTTTCTATATATATTGATAGATCCTTACCTTATCCATACTTCTATTATTGAAGTGTTCAACCAATCATACTGGAACAACTCTATAATATCATCAAGAAAAATAAAATTCTCAAAATCCCTCCCAACTGCATCTTCTGTTAACTTGACCAACATATGTGATCCCGATCTTTGGTTGGCTAAGTATCGACACAAACATTTCGATTTGCTTCCCAATTCGTCGAATGTAGTTTCGGGAATGAAAGATGGCTTGGGCATAGGAGGACGATTACCAAAAGTTTTACTTTTTGGTTTACAAACCTGTTAATTAAATTACATACTTATATTACATGAGTTCATATATGCAGTCAAATATGAAAAATATGGTAGAAATAAGGTATACCTTGTCATTGATAACCAAGTGTCTAGGCCAACCCACCATAGCACCCTCAGCTTCTTCAACTATACTCTATTCAGAATTAGGTATGGGTAGTGGTTTGTCCCCCATTCCATCATACACAAGATGGATGGACTTACGACAAATGTCATCAGTAATTTGTTGGCAATGTAATGTACCACCAAGGTTGTACACCTTGCCCGCTGACACAACATTATATTCTGGAACTTCCACTGCAAGTTTACAATTCATACCAACCTAGATTGAAATAATATAAGTTATATAAGAAATAATAGAACAGATACATGTTACAACTATATATATTATAATATATTTATCATACTAATAACACAACATATAGAACAAAAACTTACTGCAGATTGTTGTGGTGGGTCATCGGGAGTGCTCCCATGACCTTCTACAACTGGAGCATTGGCTTGTACCTCATCACTTGAGAGACGCGCAGTATGAATAGGTTGAGTAGGATGATATGAAGACATTATTTCTTTTACTTTTTGCGCTACTAATGTTTCAACATCCTCTTGTGTAAGACCTCCTGCACGACCTCTTTTAGTTTGTGAAGGGCCAAAATAAGACTTGAATCCTATGCCAGCTCCTAATCCCCTAACACGGCCAGGATGCTCTTTCGTACCAAGAGCAACTGCTAGTTCATCCATGTAGCCAGTTTGGATGAACTTTCCTTCCTTTCTTTGCTCGTGGAGATCAATCTATTCATAGTTAAAAAAAATCACAATATCAATTACATATAAATAAATCTAAGATTTTGGGAGTTACTTTTTACTTAGTTTGGATAAACCTACCATCTTTTGTGCCACCTCCTTAGTTGCAGGGTTGAAAATTTCACCGACTCGATTCTTTCTAGCATCAATCCATGTCATGTGTCGGGGTGGTCGCTCTACTTGAGTTGTACTAGATTCTTCTCCAGAAGATGATTGCTTCTCTTATAGTTGGCGGCGGAAGGCATAACCACCAGGCCCCAAGCGATGTTCATGCACATTTTTAGCCCGTCTTTCCTTTTGAGCCTGGTGAATAGCTTGATCATTTAAAATGAGGTATTGCAATTTAGACTTGGCAAACATGTATAAAAATATTCACGTCCTTAATTATATAAAATTAAATATTCATACAATACATCACAATCTTTATTACCTGAAACTCTTCCGATCTCCTAGTTGCAACAAATCTTTCCCACACCTCAGGATCTATAAAAATATATACATCTGTAGCTTTCTTCTTTTGTTTAGGATTATTTATAAATTCTCTTACAAGATATGTCTTAAAACCCCTCCATCGTACACCACAACGTTGTAGCACTCGTTTCTTATGATCTTTTTCATTTAGATGAAAAACACCCTATACATACAAAAGAAGCAATTAATAATGTTGTTTGGAATCAAGCAAACTAAATTAGAATCAATAGATAAAAACATATTAAAATGATATCACTTCCACTCACAGATATATCTTTCCATATGAGGTCTTTTTTGGCATCAGGAACATCATGCCAATTTTCTATATCTATTGGCACCTTAGTGCGCGCGGTCGCCCCTACGTAATGATTGAAAGCACTAGCATGTTTCCCAACAAGTGCTCCTGTCATATCAAACTGGACTGGCAATTTATCCCCTTTAGCCCTGAGCTCCTGCAGCCTACGCATCAATGTAGGACCTCTAAGTTTCTTAGCATCACCACTACCATCCTCATGGTGCTCATGCTCAGAATGTTCATCTTCATGGTGCTCATGCTCAAAATGTTCATCTTCACTCGCCATTTTAAAACCTGCAAGTATACATGATAAAAAAAAATAAGTGATAATAAAAGCACAAGTGATAAGGTATACATGATAATAAATAAATAATTCAAAGAATACATGCCTTTAGTATTGATTGAGTTGTTAGTCAAGGAAAATTCCTTCAGCATGGTCTTGACGTTTATAATATTCATCGGTGTTATCTTCAACATTTACACTTGGCAAACCAACTGAGAATGGACTGGAATCATCATACTTTTCGTAATATTCTTCTTCATTTATAGGATCTACAGTAAACTGTCTTTTTCCATTAAGAACGACAGACCAATTTTTATTTGCCGGGTCATCAATATAGAATACTTGTTTTGCTTGGTTTGCCATGATGAATGGCTCATCTTTGAAACCAATTTTTTTCAAAATTCACCAATTTGAAACCCAACTCATCCACTATAACTCCTTTGATTTTGTCAACCCAATTACACCTAAATGTAGGAACTCGAAAATTTGTATAGTCCATTTCCCATATGTCCTCAATGACGCCGTAATATGACATCTCAGCTTCGCGTGGTCTTTTATCTTTGGCACTAGAAAAATATAATGAACAAGCTTTAACAGTGACCCCACTATTTTGAACTACACTACTTTCATCTTGACATTTTGTGTAGTATGAAAATCCGTTAATGTCATAACCTTCATATGACATGACATCCATTTTTGGCTTAAAGGCGAGCCATTTTATGTTCTCAACAACATTATTTGATGATTCAGATAGTTGATTAAATACTTTCTCTTCAAACCACCTAATAAATGTTCGATTATGCTCTCTTGCAAGCCACATTGAACTGGATCGCGGATGATTTCTCTTGATAAGATCATTGTGTTCTATGATGTAGCTACTAACTTCATCGATGTTGTGTAAAATATACAAATGCGCTTGTTCTCACAACTCACGACTGAATCCTTTCACTCGTCCTCCCAGAGTTCCTTTTCCACAATAAGATCCAGTGTGATGGGAATTTTTTTGATCGCTACAAGTTTCATTGCAATTCAAAAAATCATTACAAAAGTCCATCACCTCCCTTGCCACGTAACCCTCAACAATACTCCCTTCAGGACGATAACGATTCCAAACATCACCTTTAAAAACACTCATGCAGCGTTCAAATGGATACTTCCAGTGTAAGAAAATTGGACCCAACATCTTCACCTCCCTTGTAATATGTACTACAAGATGAACCATGATATCAAAAAATGAAGGAGGAAAGTACATTTCAAGCTGACACATGGTAACAATTACATCTTTCTGTAATTTATCGAGAGTATCAGGATGTATCACTTTGTTGCATACTTCATTGAAGAAGAAACAGAGTCTTGTGATTGCAAACCTTACATGCTTCGGCAATATAGATCGAATAGCCACAGGTAAAATTTGTTGCATTAAGGTGTGACAATCGTGAGATTTGAGACCTATCAGTTTCAGATCCTTCATTGATACCGATCTACGAATATTAGAAGAGTATCCTTGTGGAACCTTAATATTATACAAGCACTCACAGAAAGTCTTTTTCTCTTTCTTTGACAAAGTGTAACAAACCAGTGGCAAATATGTGTGGCGACCCCTGATCTCCACTGATAATTCTTTTCTAATACCCATTAATTATAAATCTTTTCTAGATTTGATGCCATCTTTAGTCTTTCCTGGTATGTTCAATAGCGTACCGATGATGCTATCACAAATATTTTTTTCAACATGCATGACGTCAATGCAGTGTCTAATTGCCAAACATCTCCAATAAGGAAGATCCCAAAATATTGACCTCTTCTTATATAGAGATTTGTCACATGCAAGTGTATGACTACTTGAACTCTTTCCAAATTCATTAACAATATGTTTCACCCTATCATATACAACATGTCCTGTTATAGGTTTAGGAGTACTTCGTTCCTCAGTTGACCCATTAAAGGTTTTGCATTGCCTTCGATAAGGATGCACTGGTGGGAGAAATCTCCGATGACCAAGATATACGATTTTACCACCATGTTTCAGTCTGATTGAATCAGTATTTTCCTCACAAATAGGACATGGTTTGTATCCTTTTATGCTATATCCAGACAAATTTCCATAAGCTGGAAAGTCATTAGTCGTGCAAAATAACATAGCACGCAAACTGAAGATCTCTTTACGTGAAGCATCATATGTCATAATACCTTCTTCCCATAGTTTCATTAGGTCATCAATTAGAGGTTGAAGGTAAACATCAATATCATTTCCAGGTTGCTTGGGCCCTGATATCAATGTTGACAACATCACATACTTATTTTTCATACACAACCAAGGAGGAAGATTGTATATAACAATCATAACAGGCCACGTGCTATGTTGGCTGCTTAATGTACCATAGGGATTCATTCCATCTGTACAGAGTCCAAGTCTTAGGTTTCTTGGTTCTTTACCAAATTGAGGGTATAATAAATCAATTTTCTTCCATTGTGGTGAATCAGATGCATGTCGTAGGACGCCATCATCATTTACCTTTAACTCCCCATGCCAAGACAAATTTTGCGCATCTTCTGTATTAGCAAATAAGCGTTGAAATCGTGGTATTATTGGTAGATACCACATCACCTTGGCAGGAGAGCCATTTTTAGCCTGGGCTGAATTTGTAGTCTTATACCTTGACGCACCACATTTTGGACAATTTATCAAATTACTATAGTCCTTCTGAAATAACACACAATCATTTGGACACAATCATTATGACATGATTCTTAATTTCCTCACCAATATCAACTTTTAAATTGTTACAACAATTTCTACATGGACAATATAGCCTATCTGTAGGTAGTTTCCTATGTTCCTCAGCAAATCTGATAAATTCATCAAGACCTTTGGCAAACTCTAGACTACAACGGTTCTTGATAGACATCCAACTTCAATCCATTTTCTATATCACATTAAAATTAATTATAAAACTAACAGTTTAATATTGATATTATAATAATCTGTAAGTTTTTATTGATAGAAAGTGTACCACCTATCCCATTTTTGAATATTTAATCTCACTAGTAACTGTATAATGTATGTTTAGTTTTGAAGAAAATTTCAGCAACATTTCCCCTAAGTTCTCCAAGTACACCGATGTAAATGGCAAATATCCACTCACATATGTACCCAGAGAACAAATGGAGAAATCCTACTGAAATAATCTACAAAACTAAACATACATTATACAGGTACATCTTAAGTGAGATTAAAATATCCAAAAAAATCTCAAATTGGGGACTATCCAAAGTTTACTCCTAATGAGTAAATTTTGAACGGGTTTCTAAGTTAATATATAAATGCATTATTTTCATATTTATATATTAAGTTAAACATCATGAATCAACCCTAAAGTGTCAATCTAGAAGTACACATGTCTAATCTAGTATTAGTTTCTAAAATTTATATAATGATTACATATGAAAAAAGACATGCATGTTTTTATTATTGGGTTATCAAATCATATAAATGGAAAATATTTGTACAAATTAAGGCCGTTTCCAACAGTCCAAAGATTAAAATCATTATAATATTCAGTACTATTTGTGAACATTACAGCAAATATGATTAAAACATTTATAGCTCTAACATAAATAAGTTCCAGGTCAATCTCGAACGACAATTAGTCGACCGAGAGCCCACCTGCGCGCAACGTCAGGTCCACTCTCGGTCGACGAATTGTCGACCAAGAGTGGACCTGGACGTTGGGCGCAGGTGGCCTCTCGGTCGACTAATTGTCGACCGAGATGGACTTGGAAGCAACAATGGCGGCGGGCGGGAATGAAGGGGAACAACGAACGAAGGAAGCTCGAACTTACTTGGAAATGGCAGCGAGCTTCGTGTAGGAAGAGACGAACTTCACAGAGAGGCAGAGACCTTCGTGGAAGAGTGGAAGGTGGCAACGACGAGCTTCACGACAAAGAAAAGCTTCACGGCAAGGAAGAGAGCTTCAAGGCAACGACGGGCTTCGTAAAGGAGTGGAAGGCGGCGACGATGAGCTTCACGATCCTCTTCGCGGCGACGAAGAGCTTCACGATCCTTTTGGCGCTGTGGAGAGGCGGCAAATGCTTCACGAATAAGCGTTCGCGGGAACAGCAGAAGAAAAGAGGGTTTCACGGCGCCGTGGGAGAGAGATGAAAAAAGAGAAAAAGGTTTCGCGGGAGAAAGAAAGACAAAAATTTCGGCTTTTGTGTAAATCAAACTCAAACTCGGTCGACGAATTTGTCGACCGAAAAGACCTATAAGGTCGGTTATTAGGTAAAACCGACGCTACAGGTGCTTATACGAAGAAAAATGGCTCGTTCGGTCGAAGATTTGTCGATCGAAAAAGAGCAAAAAAAATTTCGTACAAGCACCTCTAGGGTCGGTTTTTTTGTATAACCGACCCTAAAGGTGCTTATACATGTGTGGAAAACTAATCTTCATTTAGTCGGTCGACAATATTGTCGACCGAGGAAACCTATAGGGTCAGTTTTTAGAAAACTGGCCTTAGAGGTGCTTCTGAGAAAATAAATCTGGCTTCGTTCGATAGACAAATTTGTCGACCGATGATGCGTGGAAAACTGGTTCGAAATTTCATGTCGGTCGACAGAATTGTCGACCGGGGTGCGGTATAGAGTCGGTTTTAAAGGAGAAACCGACCCTATAGGTGCTTATACATGTGAAAGATGACTCTAACTCGGTCGACAAATATGTCGACCGAGAAACTCTAAAGTGCTTCCACAACCCTAATGATGATGTTATGTGAAACTTTAATATATGGTGATGTCGTATGAAACACTATTATGGGATAATATTATGTGAAACTATTATATGGAATGATGTTATGTGAAATCCTAATATGGAAATGTTATGTGAAAACTTAATATAGGGTGGTGTTGTGTAAAAACCCTAATGTGAAATTTCAATATGGGATGCTGATATTTGAAACCTTAATTGATAAAGATGGGAAACTCTAACCCTAATGAGGGAATAGAGATGTAATATTTGTATTGCATGATTTTGATATAAAATTGATATGGTTGATATGAAATTGAGATGATTGTGTAACAAATATCCTGAATATCTTGGTCAAATATGACCTGAAGGTAATAGTTACCTGATAAGTGATAACCATGTTTAGTGATGAACTAAGGGTTTAAATACCCAGAATTAGCAAATGTGATGATGGTGGTATTGAGGGATGTGAATTCCCAACAATGAGACAAAAGATTGAGATCCCAATGCTTTTATAACGTTTTGAAAAGAATTGAACTCTATTTAAAAATTCTGTCGGTCGACTATTTGTCGATCGAAAGCGCTCTAGGGTCGGTTACAAGGCAAAAACCGACCCTAAAGGTGCTTATACATGTGTGAAAAACTAAACTTCATATAGTCGGTCGACAATATTGTCGATCGAGAAAACCTATAGGGTCAGTTTTTAGAAAACCGACCTTAGAGGTGCTTCTGAGAAAAAATCTGGCTTCATTCAGTCGACGAATTTGTTGACCGAATATTTGTCGATCGACATATTTGTCGACCGATGATGTGTGGAAAACTGGTTCAACATTTCATGTCGGTCGACTTTTTGTCGATTGAAAGAGCTCTAAGGTCGGTTACAAGGCAAAAACCGACCCTAAAGTCATCCTCGGTCGACAATATTGTCGACCGAGTTTAACCTTGTTTCAATGTTTTAAATTAAGTACCAAGTGTGTGTATATGAGATTAACCAAGTGATGCTTTGTCAAATTTAGCCATAATTTATTTTTCAATCATTTGAAATAACAATATTTTTATATAACATGTATATGTCCAAATGAAGCCATGGAAAACACTTTTATTCATAACAATTTAATGCTCGTACACTTTATAAGATGAAACTTGACATACTTGCTTTATAAAAAAATACATTACATCATTACAAAGATATCTCATAATCTCACTGGAAAGACCGAAGGATTACATCAATGTATGGGTCTTTTCCAAGAAAGGGCTCAGCTCCATAATATTTTACCAGTGTCTGCCACTCCAAGGCACCTATCATGGTTAAGGCATAAGCCTCCAAGAAGGTGGGAACATGATCAAAATGAAAGTGGGCAGCAATGTCTTGAAGTTGAATTGGGGAAAACTGAGTATGTGTGAGATCAGGAGATGGTGGAGGTGGAATTTGATAGTAGTTGTAGGAAGGATTGTAGGGATTTATCATGCCAAGATTAAGGGAATAGGGATATTCATCAGGTTGGCTAGGAGAGAGAGTTTGCATCCTTTGGTTTAAATAAGTCATGGCATGGTGATTATAATCCTATTGCCTACTTAGGTGATATTGTGTGCCAACAATGTATGTCAAGGTATTTGTAATAGGATCATGGGGTATGTTGGTAGGAGGAGGTGGTGGAGGTATGTCTTGGGTGGATGTCTCCCCTTCAGTCCTAGCCCTTTTGTGGCCAAAGTCAATTCCCATATTTTCCACCGTATTTTTACTTATTTTTTGAGGTTTTCTATCCCATGTGTAACCTAAGTCATCCTCAATATTCTTTTTAAGAAAATGTTGAGTGATTTGGCATACAAAGTCAGCATATGGTGGGTTGCTAGAAAACTCAAACATATTCTTAATGATGATACGAATAAAGTTTATGGGAATACTTTTGAGAATGGCATAGATAAGGTACATACGAAAGGTGGGTACTTCGGATTTGTTTGATCTAGGATGGATATTGGTGGCAACAATGAGATTTATTATCCTAGATTCAGGTTTTAAATTTATGGTATAATAGGTACCCCTATCTTCATGACAAGTCGTATTGGATTGAAAGATGGTTGTTTTGACATCACTAAGGCTAATTGTATTGTTATCTTGGGAGAGTTTGTTGAGTGGAGTTCCTCTAGTGAGATCAATAAAAATTTTATATTCTTCTATATCTATGTCAAGCATTCCTCCTCAGTAAAATGAAATCCATACCCACCAACCATAGAGGAGAAGGAACCATGGTCAGGATGTTCAACTAAATTGGCATAGAATTCATTAACTACTTTGGAGGAGTAGGAATGGAAGGAAGGATTTAGAAAATCAGTCAATTGTTGCACCTCAAAAAGTTCTTCCAAATTGACAATGCTTTGGAAGTCCATGACGTCGACTGGCCGTCGTGGAAGAGGACGTTTTGATGAGAGCCTGAGGTAGCGGTCGCCTGCAGCTGCGTCAATGAAAGGAACGTCATTGATGAACGACAGCGTTGAAGAGACTGTCCTTTCCTTTCCTACTTGCAACTTGCTTCTTTCCGCACGTAGATGATGAAGCCATTTCGTTGCTTTGAAATGGAGAAATATCAAGCAAGAATTGGATGTAGAGAAGCTGAAGAATTTCACAAGAATACACTAGAGAAGAGCTAGAGAAGTGAGAATGTGAAGGTGTGAAGAAATGGATCATTTTGGGTGCTATTTATAGCAAAACAGATCCAATTTCGGTCAACAATTTATCGACCGACTCCCCGCAACGGTCATTTTCTGGACCGTTCTCGTGGAGCCCAACGGTCGTATTTATAGCCGTTACGACCGTTGAAATTCTAGCCGTTACGACGGTTGATTTTTTTAGCCGTTATGATGGTTGATTTTATAGCCGTTGTGACGGTTGGTTTTTCTATACGTTTATCGGTCGACAATTTTGTCGACCAAAATGATTCGGTCGACAATTCGTCGACCGAGATTGAGCTAGATTTCATCCGTTTAAGTACCTATAGGGTCGGTTTATATGATAAAACCGACCCTATCGGTACGTATTCATGTGTGAAATACTAAAATGGATCATAATATCTCGGTCGACAATATTGTCGACCGAGTTGACTTCTAAGGTCGGTTTTAAAGAAAACACCGACCCTAAAAGTTTCTTAAAAACTGACTTCTTTTCGGTCGACAAATTTGTCGACCGAGTGATGCTCTAAGGTCGGTTATAGGTGCAAATCCGACGCTAGAGATGCTTATACATGCGTGAACTATCTGAATCCAGAATAGAAATCGGTCGACGATTTTGTCGACCGAGGAAGAGCCAGATTTCCTTCGCATAGTACCTTTAGGGTCGGTTTTAAGACCAAAACCGACCTTAGAGGCACATATCGGTCGACAAATTTGTCAACCGAGAGCACCGAAGATGACTGCAAGGTCGGTTATAAATACAAAACCGACCCTATAGGTGCTTGTATACATGAAATTCAGCTCATATTCGGTCGAAGAATTTGTCGACCGAGATTGAGCCAGATTTCATTTGCTTATGTACCTATAGGGTCGGTGTTTAGGATAAAACTGACCCTAGAGGTACTTATTCATATGTGAAACTATACTGGATCCTAGTTTATATCGGTCGATAATATTGTCGACCGAATATACTTCTAAGGTCGGTTATAAAGAAAAAACCGACCCTAAAAGTTGCTTATACACTTGAAAACTCACTCCATAACGGTCGACAAATTCGTCGACCGAGATTGCTCTAAGGTCGGTTATAAGTGAAAATCCGACGCTAGAAGTGCTTATACATGCGCGAACTATCTGGATCCAGAATAGATATCGATCGACTAATTTGTTGACCGACTTGGCCTTTAAGGTCGGTTTTGTATGGATACCGACCTTAGAGGTGCTGAACCGAAGAGGACTGTAAGGTCGGTTATGAAAAAAATCTGACCCTATAGGTGCTTATCTACGTGAAATTCAGCTCTTATTCGGTCAAAGAATTTGTCGACCGAGAAACCCTTTTGGGTCGGTTATCAGGTAAAACCGACTCTATAGATCGAGGCGCGAAACCAAATTTTTTCCGTGGGAAAAAATTGTCTATAAGGTTACTTGTTTTAGAAAAACCGACCCTATAAAGATATACTACAAGGTCGGTTATTTTAAAATAAACGACTCAAAAGGTCTTAAGTGGTGCCTGCATTTTTTATAGACATATAAGGTCGGTTATTTAGAAAACCGACCCTATAGAAATACACTACAAGGTCGGTTATTTTAAGAAAAGCGACCCAAGAGGTCTTAAGTGGTGCCCGCATTTTTTATAGACATATAAGGTCGGTTATTTGGAAAACTGACCCTATAGAGTTACACTACAAGGTCGGT